>VXAL01010382.1:164744-236629 GCA_013399475.1 Chauna torquata | reverse complement strand
TTACAAGTTTAGTTGTAGTATTGCTGGTGCAGTCCTTGACCTATTTTTGTGTCTTAATATGTTTTCAGTAATTGTAGTTATTTACTGTTTCAGTTTCTGAGTACAAACAAAAATAAAACCTATTCTTTAGACATACAAACAAAAATAAAAGCTTTTGTTTAGACACACTTTCTCTCTAAGCATCTGAAATGCACCCTCCTGCTATGCTTTCTGCTAGTTCCCCCTGCACTAACACTTTAAAGTGAACAGTAGGGGTGATACGCTTGCCATGATGTCCAAAATAAATGTTAATCAGCTCTCTGTGTAGTTTTTAGCTAGTACTTACTTCCTGAGATTACCTCCTGTGGCTTGCAGAACCGCAGAGGAACACTGTGATTTTCTTTGCCATTTAGGTAAATATTATGAATATTCCATCAATTCTGTTGTAAACATTAGAACTAGAGCTACAGTGTATCTTAGCTGATTGCCTTTTACAGTAAGGATGAGAGAAGGAAATCTTTTAGTTTTAAATAGAGGTGATTCATTCCTACAGGTGCTCTTTCAGTGTTGCTGTGTATGGAGTATGTTTGTTGCTACTTATACTTATCTGGGATGGTACTGTTGGCTGAACATGTGCATGTCATTATGCTTTATTTCTAAATCTTAATTTCTAATCTAGATTCACAGCATCAGCATGAATACAGTTCCCCTATCTCCCTTCTTTCTGTGTCACTTAAATAAAAATCTCTACCCTTAGCTTACACTTCAAGCAACAATCACTTTCCCTGGCAGCCTCTCAAGGGCTTCAGAGGTACAAAAGTAGCTCCTTGTTATGTGAACACACTTTTCTCTTTCTTGCTCAAAGTTTGTTTGATATCCCAGTGAAACTACAAGCATTTATAAAGTAACACGTGCTTAGGTTGCTGCTGGCTCTGATCTCAAGGGCTGCATCTGCCCTGGTTTATACCAACTGTTGGGTAAGAACAGTTAAATATTAATCTGATAATTATTAGTGCAACATGAGAATTACAGTGCAAGATCATCTGGCTGGTGGAAATGAGTGCAATTCTTAATTATCTGTTTTATGTACTGGAAAGCTCCATCTGTAGCCATTCCTGAATCTGATGTGTTGTCCGGAGATTACTGTGTGGCATAGTTATTTAAAATCATAAATTACTATATTGAAATAAACTAAATTCAAACAAGCTTGCATGTTTCAGAAATGAATATTTCCATACCATGTGAAATACATATCACATGTTGCCCAGAATACTATTTGTTGGAAGCCACTAACATGCAAGCTGTATGCCCTGCAATGTCTATCAAATAAGACCTTTAGTAAACGCAGTATCATTGCTGCAGACAAGCCCAAGGAATTGTTTGAGACAATTAAAGCTGCACCACACAATAGCTCATTCGCGTATGTAACTTCACTTCCAGTTCAGTTGTCTCTGTGCGCAGATCACTCAAGTGCTCTTATGTAGTTTTCTCCAAGCTTGTTCTGACAAGTTGGAATAGTGGTGGTTTGTTCTGAGGCAGTCAGTCTTTCTAACAATGCAAAGAATTAGGCTTTTGTCAGTGCACACCGAGTCAACAAAGACGCTGTTCTGCACAGCCTGATTTGGTGGCTGTTTTTCAGCAGAACTGATGACTACATTTCCAAATTGTGAAAACTTAACGCTGCTAGCATGGCTGGAGCTTCATATTTTCTCATGCGCTCAGTGCCAAAAAAGCTCACAGTTTAAGTTGTTGCTATTTTAGAAAAGTTTGTTTTATTGCTCTTGTTGTTGGTTTCTAAACGCTACAGGCTTTGCTTTCTGGGTATACGTAGTCAGACTTGGTTTTATTTGGCATTTAGGGAAATGTCATACCATTTCCTGAAACTNGTTGATTTTCATAATATTGAGATTTAATTTGGTTTATTTTATTCATCTTTAGCATAATACCTATTTACATTTTTAAATTACATGAATACTTATCTAAATAAAAATAATTATATTTTTAATTCTTTAGATTGCTATTATTGCACTTTCATATGTGCTTTCATTAGAAATTAACCCTGCCCAATTTCATCATGTAAACTTTGAGTGACTTTACTTACAGATGTAGGAAATTTTCTCTGTCCCTGGAAGTTTTTAACCCTTCTAAAAGGTCTGCTATAGCTCAAGAAGGACTGTTAGGTGTAACATTCATATTGTGTGGGGAAACTCTTTATGGAATAACATGTGCTTGAAAAAGAAATTTTTGAATAGTGATAAGAGTCCACTGTGGTCTTCAAATCAATAGTTTCTCTAAGCATTGGAAGATGTGGGATGTATAAATATTATGCAGGAAAATAGAAAGTACAGTTATATTGGAAAGAGGAATAAATCTGTTTCGATGGTACAGTTTTCTTTAGAAAATGCATTTTAACATTGAGTTAGTATTTTTATTTCATCTTTGTCATTTCATTTTTATTTGCATTGTATTCATATTAGAAATATAGCTTTTATTGTTGCTCTTAATTTAGTTTCAATTATGTATTTAAATACAGTGCATCAAAATTTCCTTCTGGAGCAAAAATTTAAAGTTCTGATTTATCAAACTTTGTCTTCAGAAAGCTAAGAATTTACCTAACAGACAGAAAACGCTTTCTGGAAATAAGTAAAATATCTTTTTGACAAATGATTTTTGTATTATTGCAATTTTAACTATCATTTAGAGCTACAGAAGTTAAGATATTTTTAGATGTAGATTAAATATTTTTAAAATGTTTGGTGGCCCTTTATCTTATGAGACTTTTTTTCTTAACAAGATAAGTATATTGGGAAATACTTGTATGTTCTAAATTGGTATACTCTGTGTGTATCTAGGGCTGTACACAAGTATAACTCCGAAAGAAATTAAATACAATTTGAAATTTTAAATACATCTAATCTATTAGACGTACGCTGCCAAAGACTAAGCTTTATTAACAGATTGGGGATGAATCTACCAAATTACCTGAAGAGAAAGATGGACTGCTAAATTTATGACTGTAGGTGTAGAATGTATTCCAGGTGGAAAATTGTATGGTTTGTGGTAAGGATATCACTGTTTTTTTATTGTGTGTTCTACTGAGATTGTTTTTTGCGTCAGAGTATGCATCTATGTTCACGTTCCTCAGAATTCTCTCTGAACTTTTTAGTTGGTGTTTTCATTGCAAATGGGTTCAGTAGTGCTGACGGCGGGCTGGTATCACAGAGAGACAAGGAATATCTGATCTCACTTCACTCTCCTTGCAAGAAAACAGCAGTCGTGATGTCCAATGTCTACATCCTATATGTGGCTCGGAAGAGCGAATGTATTGTAGTTATCTTTGCGTCAGTAAACACTTAATCAGTTCCATCATCTTCACTGTGTTACCCTAGCTGTTGCCCCAAAATGGTCTGTTTGAGCTCATTCCTCAAGTGCTGAACATATATTGCTTGTATTTCATCCCCAAGCTGGACAAAAAGATGTTGAGACCTCTCCAAATTCTTTTCAGTACATCAGAAAATGATAACAACAAAAATACATGCAGATCTTGTGAACAGCAACATTTCTAAAGTTGCTTTTCTTTTAGTATCAATGTTTGAGTTGATCAAATGGATCTGAAGTTCACTCCTCCCTCTGGTGAGTGGATGCAATCCCTCTCAGCGCTAGTGTTCTAGTTAGCAGATAATGGAAGCACTAACTTGAATGTAACCTTCACAACTAAGAATTAGAAAGTTTGTCTTTAACTGAAGTTGGATTTTGGCTCACCAAAAGCTCTTCTATGAGCTAGCTCAGTTTTTTGTTTAGTTTGTCAAGATTTATAAGTTACATCTAGATGTAGAATAGATACTTCTATGCCAGGGGGAGTACTTAAGATCTTCAGAGGTTATAATAGCCCCCCTTGTTTCTCCCCTTCTGTGGAGGCTTTAAAATCAGTGCAAGGTTAGAGAAATACTCCCCTCTGAAAATGAGATCATCATATTCCAAGAACTGAATGAAGAACTTGATTAGAACATGGAAAATGGCATTGCATCAGTTCTGTTCCTTTCCTGTAACACTTCTTCCTAAGACAGATTTCTCCCAAAATTTTCATACTCTGTGTCCCATGGAGTTGCACTCACAGTCAAGAAGGACCTTGTGAGCTTAGTGACATCTGTGTGAGTCCAGATGCTATACAAAGGTGATCAGTCAGCTTCTCAAGGGTATCTTTCTCACAGTTGCATCTCATTTTTTTTAATGTAATGATGTTGCTGTAGCCTAGAGCTGAAGTGGCTGGGTGGACTCTTGGGAACACAAACTACAGCAACTAGTGTAAGGCCTTCTAGAGGCTGCAGACGTTGAGCAATTAGAGATGAACAAGGGGAGCATTGGCTGCCTGTGGAATTGCTGGAGTTTGATTTTATGTATATACAAGCTTTCCTCCTAATGACAGGGTGTTGGGGAGGGGGTTTTAGTAGTGCTGTAGTATCTTTTGCTCAGACATATGGTGAGTAGCTTCCAAATGGATGTAAATGATCTGTTCTTTCCTTTGATGTGACTACACTGAACACAAAGCACAGATAAAAGGCTCTTTACAGTTTATTATAAAATTACTAGACAAAATTAGAAACCCTCTGGACATACTCAGATCCTTCAAAATTTGCCAAGTGTGTTTAACTGTTCCTGTCTTCCTTTACTACAGCATAAGCTGCAAGCAAACCCAAGGCCTTCCTTCTCCTGTTATATGACAAAACTGTCTCTCTCTTTGAGCATCATATGACTGCAGGACAACAGGATTACATCTTCTGGTTTTTTGCTTTTATGTATACACAAAACATGCTCCGTCTTTCTACTTTCCATTTTTATCCCTTGTGCCTTCTCTGTTGTTGTTGTCTACTTTAGTGAGTTATTTCAGGTCCATACAGAGTTTGCAAACTGGTCATTTATCAATGGAAATGTTTTAAACATAGTTTCAGAGATAATTTCTTGTGGGACAGGTTCATCCACAGATACAGAAGGTGGTATTTGATGAAATTAAAGAGAGAAATCCTTAGCATGTCCAGACAACCAAATAATTTCCTGAAGAGAGCAAGAAAATAGACCACTGATTTTCTGTAGTAAATTTAGTATCAAACACCAAATCCTTCCCTCCCCAAGTCAAAACGTGATCATTGACTTGCACTTTTTAAATTTAATCTGTATTCACACAGTGAATGCAGTGAGTTTTCTGGAAAACAGTTTATCATTAATCAACCACATTTTGCAAACTGTCTGTATTGCATGGAATATCAAGGACAAACACATTTTCTATCAGTCCCCTTCATGAGCACACAGGTTCAGGTCATACTACTAGATATATGTTGGCAGGGTGTTAGCCTGGAGGTAGCTGTACACCAATACAAGGGTCCATATTTCTGATCTATGATTGATGAAAACATACTGTAATTAGTTGAAAGGGTTATGACATAAAAACCAAAAAGGTAGTCCTTTAATTCTTCAGACATGGTAATTACTGAAAAGCAGTCCTGGGATGTGATTTTTTTAATTTGGACTCAATTTTTATTTAGAATTAGCTGAAATGAAAGTTTTAACTCACTTTGCTCCCCTCATTTATCAGATTGCAGCACCAGTAATAGGGAAGTTAAATTTGAGAAATAATGGTGGAATTACTGAGCCACTTAAAAAACTGTTTGTCGTAATTGTTGCAAGGCTTTATGATGTATTTTATTAGAATTAGAGTTTATATGCAGTCTGACAAGTACAAAAACTGAGAATGCAAACATTTATCTAAGTATCTGTTTTGTAATTCTCTTGTGCAATGTAAACACATCATATGTCCATGCTTTTAATTAAAGTGACCATACTAATTCCTCAATACTATATAACCATCCCCACTTAAAAATGCATCTGTCGTTTTTGTCCTGCTATAAAAGTGTAGTCCTTATGTGGTGACTGGTTAAGGAACAACATGTGGCAGGATGCAGGATGTTTCAATTAAATAGTGCAGGCATATTAATTATCTACAAGAAAAGCCTGAACTCTGAAATGGCAGAGTGTGTCTGCTAACATTTCATCTTATTTTCTTTCCTTTTATTTCCTCTTATTTTTCTTAACATTTAACTGATTCTTGCATTTTCTTTTAATAAGAAATTTACTGAAATTTGATTCCAGCAAATCAATTGTTTTTAATATGGAAAATATATTTTTTTAACAGAACAGAAATTTTATTATGAAAATCCAGACTCTTCCTTTGTGGTTGTGGCTAAGACACTTGATTTTAATAAGCCAGACTTCACAGTTATTTTTCAAATGCGGAGTTATTCCTTGTATTTTTTTAACTGCAGTGTTTCCAGTAGACAATTTATGTAGACTTGGTTTTGTTTCTCCATTTGGAATTGCAATATAACAGCAGATTTCTGAAGGAACTCTGTAGCCAAGCATAAGATAATGGCGTTGTCATATAGCTCTTTGATCAAGTGCTGAAGTTTTTAACCAAGTCTGGAATGGCTAACTCCTAAAGAAATAGAGACCTATCTGAATGGGTCTGTTTCACATCATATTTGAGGCCTCACTGAGATACAAGGACATATAAGAAACTTCTTGTTGTCATGCCTATATAGATTCCACAAGGTGTTGTAGAGTGTTGTCATGTTCTTCCGCAATGTCAATGGCCACTTCATTGACTCAGTTGCCAAAGGGGGGAGGCAGGCAGCTGTTTCAGTCACAGCAGGACAGCTGTTGGACGAGGATCAGGTTAACAACCTGAGCTAGTTCTTCTGGAGCAAGAAAGAGGGGAAACACACCCTAAGAGATAGGCATGGTGACTGCATGGAGCAATAGCAAAATAAAAAAAACCTACTCATAAAGCCAGGTGCTCCTCATGTCGTAAGAGCTTAACTGACCATCTGCTGAGAAATATAATGCCAGTACTTCCAGGCTGTGCAATTGGTCATGCCAATACCACACGTGCTGTGCTGGAAGGAGTTGTACTGTGCAGGTGTGGGACATCTTGACTGCTATGGAACTGTGTGGCAAAAAAAAAAAAAAAAACTAGTTTGTCATATATGCATCTGGAAATTTTTCAATTTACTCTGTATTTGATGTGGGATTTGCCCAAGAAATAATACTGAGGTACATCTCTGTGGGCCTAGCTCCAGGATCTTAACAGGGCTCTGTATCCTACCGTCCTCCTAAAAGCCCTTGAGCATTATGCCTCCTCCAGTGGCTGCAGAAAGAACATACTGTCACCACCCCATCTCCCTCTCTGTGTTCACACTACAGTCCATATCCTCTTGTTTCTTTGCCTGCCTGTCTTTGACTTCTGCATGGCCATCGTATCGATGTGACATCTGGGGTTTCCAGCTGAGTCACAGCTCAGGCAACAACAGACCTCCCTTAAGGTGCCACCTCTGACAACACTCCGGCAGCTCTGGCATGGGGGCAAGAGCCCCAGCTGGCCCCAGCAAAGCGCCTTCCCTCTTCTTTTATGGTGGGATAAAAGCAGATGAACCTCTCCATGTACCAGCTCGTATTTTGTCTGATTTTGTTCCTACACCTGCTGATACTTTTTTTTTAAATCAAACCAATGAATTCTTTATATCAGCTTAGTGGAAGCTTGTCTTTATGCAATTTTGCAGATGAAAAACAGGCTGTTGACTCTGATCCTGCAGGGATAAGAGAGATGCTTTAACAGTGACTGAATGGTTCTTTCTTGCACCAGGGCTATACGTGACCTTTTTATTCAGTTTATGACTCAAAAAGATATTGGCTTATAAAAAGCTGACTTTAATTTCAACTTAAAAAAAGAAAGAGGAATCAGCGTGGCAAAGTTCACCTTCGTCTTCTAAATGTGAGGTTGGAAAGTCCCTTTAGTGCTCTGTCTGTTTTTGGAGAGTCTTCATGTCCATGGCTGACTATCTGAGGACACAGAACAGAAGGGATAGCTTTCACTTGTTTGTCTGCTGTGATTTGGGTGCATGTTTGCTTGTACTGTTATAAAACATGTCTTGCTTCAAGACAGTTCAAGATAAAGGTTGGATTTTTGACAGATAATTACATTTCTGAAACCTCCTATAGAAAATAGTGGTGGAAATTTTACTTGAGTAGATTTCCTACGTGTTATTTATCTATATTTATTTGATTCAAAAAATTCTCCATCGTGGGCAAGTGAGAATGTTGTACTTATGGGGATGGGGTTGACAATAACACAGATAAAGTGGTATCTAGTGGCTTTGTCAGTGCTTTGGAAATACGAATTCCTTGGATAGACTTCTGCTCTGCTGTATCAGTTGTTCTTATTACATGCTGTCATCACAAAATACTGTACTGCTGCACATTGATCGAGCATCAGAGCCACAGCAACTTTGCAGCTTGCCCTTTGGTTTCAGTTTTTACTCTAATTTGTAGCTTTGGGAGCCTGTTATAAATGTATCAGCAGAATTTTACAAGAAACTTGTAACTGTTTATTATGTGATTTGGTTGCCCATTAGTGAATGCAGCAAACTATATACAAAGTGCTAAGAATGAATACAATAAATCAACTCTAAAGGTGCTGAAGACCTGCTAGCTAGTGCTGGTGGTACAAAGTTCATGCTGCTGGTACTCGAAGTATGTGCGTTGTCCTGGGGTGTGGTAAGCAACTACACGCCATGCCTGGGGATGGCAGATAGTAGTTTGAAAGGAAAGGTATTTATTTGCAGAGGAGGAGGAGGGGAAAAAAAAAAAAGCCAAATTAAAGAACATTCTTAGTTTCTATATGTTTCATACATAGTCTTAGTTGCATATTGGATCTACCCGGATGATTCACAAGATAACTAAAAATAATAAGTTAAAAAAAAAAAATCTGCAATTACAGTATTTAACAAGAGTTCGAAATACTGTTAGCACTGGAAAGGTATTGTTCCCAGAAGATGCAGTGACTTAATACTTCTCTTCAAAAAGTGTCTTATGGAACACCAGCTGCAATCCAGTTTCTCCAATGGAATTATTTTATTATAAACTCTAATTATTTTCTTTGTCAGATTAATTTATTTGGTTTGCACTGGACTGTATTTTTTTGAATATAACTGTTCAGTTACATTTGGACAATAGGCAATATTTAGACAGCAGCTTTAAATGAAAAAATGTTAATTTGAGTGTGTTTATTATGAAGATACCTCATGTATTAGACATGGTAACAACAGCGTTCATTTTCCGGATTGATTTTTTTCAAAGTTTTATCTCTCCCTTTAACACTAAATCTACTTAACAATAATTTTTTTTCATATTCTTACAGCCCCTCAAGCATATCAGGCTAGGATTCTGTTTGATGTGCATTTGTTTGTATTTAAGACATTAACCTGTCAAGAAATGAATATGGTAGAAGATCATATTTCAAAAATATGAATGTATTCCAGCTTTGTGAATCAAAGACCTTCTGACAGAGCTTTTACTTGTCAAAATAAAATATGTATTTTAACATTTCTATCTGCATACCCTGATGTATATCGTATTCCAACCCATATTTAAAATGTCAATTGCCTAACACAAATTGAGAACATCCATATAAAAAAGACTTTATCGACATGTTTGGAATTGTTATGTGGTTTTTACTTTAAAAATGCATACATTAAAAAGAAGATTTAACAGTTACTTTAGTGTTGATATTAAGAATCAGAAATATTTCTTAAACAGTGAAAACTTCGCTAGTTCTTTTATTTTAACTGCAGCAAATTTTACTGCTATGTTTACAAGTTAATGTTTTATCAGCATTGCACTTCCCTACTGTATGGTTATGTTGTACAAAAGGTAAATATAATAGGGTGATCACAGGTCATAGATAGTCACAAAACTGTCACGATACATTATATTCCAAAGACTTTATGAAACAGTATGCCTGCAAATTTTTTTCAATTCTGTAAGACTGTTTTATCTGACTGCTACTGTCTTGAGTTAATGTATCTCAGGCTCTCATGAGTCTCATCTTCAACTCCAGAACTTTGAGATTGATTCATTTTAAAGAAATATTTTAATGTCTCTTTCTTCAGAAGCCCACAGACATGTGCACAGCAAACGAGCAGAAAGGCATAGGAGAAAGTTCAGAGCATGTTGAATTAAATACCAATAGCACATTAGAATTCATTTCAGTCAACCTGCAAATCTCCCTGGTTTGGTGGTAAGAATGGTGTAGATGAATTTGGCAGCAACAGCACTGTGGAGGACCCTTTCAGACAAAGAAAAAAGTGCTTAAAATCCTAAAACACATTGCAATGCTTAAACAGAGAGGAGATAGATCATTAACTATCTGCATAAAACTTATCTTTTTACCAACCCGGGAATGTATTTCTTGTTTGTTAAAATGACAGCAGTCAGGTCAGCTCCCTGCCATACGACAAAGCACAAAGGGGTATACAGGCTTCACTCAGAAAGCTGGCAACATGCAGCACCAGACAAGAATTAAAGTATTCCCCTGCACAAGGAGACTGGAACTGAGGGGTCCCCTCAGCCAGGTCAGCACCTTCTCACCCATCCCACGGTGGCAGCAAGCCTACCACAGGGCACCACCGCCTGGGAAGTCGCACTTCCAATGCTCCAAAGAAAATTTGTTGTCAGGATAACTTGTTTTGTTTATTCACCAAAGAATATACTTGATCAAAGATCTCTGGGCTTATCTGTCTCAATATTTTTGTCATGGATTATGTGATGTCTGTATTTTCTAGGTCAGTTGCTTATTATGCTTATATATGAGCATGTCAAAGGAATGCTTTCACTAATGTATGTTTAATGTGAATGCATCTGAACTGTTATTCAAACAATATTTCTTACTCCTTAATACATTCTACACGACTCACCTTGAAAATTAACATCTCTTATTCTGAAATTATCCATAATCCTGAATACTATCCGCAGATATGATAGGTTTAAAAAGCATAACATTTGCAGTTAAGCCTTATACTCTGATGCATGTTTTTCACTAATTAACCCATTTTAGTTTCTTTGTATCCCAAGATGCTCTGTACTCGTTATTTATATGCTCTATTTAACTCTTTTCAGGCAGGAGACAATATGAATATACACAGGCAAGCTCCTGCATATGTTACCCTAGTGAATTGCTCATTGTTTGATGAATGTGGTAGCTGAAAAGTGATTATTGTAACTGAATAGAAAATTCTTGTTCTCTTGTTTTTTTAAAAAAAAATTGCACATTTTCCAGGATACCCTGCTCCTAGAAGTGACAGACTGACTCTCTATGAAATAGAATATACATACTGAAATTACCACTTCTTAAATAAAAAGAGGTTTTCAAAATTGTTATAGGGCTAATATCTATGATACATAGTGAAAGATTGTAGCAGTCATAAACACCAGACCCTGCAAAATCATTGATGTTGCTTCTGTGTTGTCTCCACAGAACCTTTGAATGCATGTATACATCTGGAAACCTGTTTTACCAAGAATATTTGAACCTGAAATGCCTGATTCTTATCCCAACAAACTGATTTGGTAAGTAGATACTATTTCTTTTGCATAATTCAGTAAGATTAAACTGAATTTTATTGGAATTCTCTGAATGCTTCAAACAAAATTGAGTTCCTATAGGAATTTTCCCTCGCCCACCTAGAGAACAGGATGCTCCTGACACTCAGAACTGTAACGATTTTAGCAATGCTAACTAGTATCTCTGGCAACCAATGTTTGCCCTAATTCTTCACAAAGCGAATAACATTTTTAATGCTCAAGAGGCGTGAATGCCCTGTTCTCAAGAAACCAGCGTACACATCCTTAACATAGATTTGATAATCTCGGCCTACCTAGATAATAACACACAATTGCGCCCTGGATGAAATACATTATTGAGAATAATGTAATCTCCAAACCTATGTCTCTTCTTTTTATTGAGGTAGTTATCTGTGATTGTTTTTTTCTGGTACAGGTTCCTTGTGACTAGATGGACAGACTCTGAATTCTCTCAGTACTTAAACTGAATGCCGAACCATCAGATGAGTCAGAAAAAGGTCAGTGGAAGAGTTCATGGTGCTAACGGAAACCATGAGGTCTGTCATAAAGATTTGAAAAATATATTTTAAAATCCAAAGTCATGTAGGAGTAAACTATCTACAGTAATGCATCATAAATATCTGTGCCATCCACTTTGAGTAGAGAACATATGCTGGCTTTTATTTTGTTCAGTAACACAAGATGTCACATAGTGCTTAAAGTACTGTGTTGACTTTTAGCATGACAGACGTTTCCTGAAGTCTTTGGTGTTAAATGTTGGTGCAGTAAATAGCGTGGTTCAGAGTATTAAACTCAAGTGCAGAACTCCTTGCAAGTTTCAAAAATATATTGTTATATGTGATTACAAAGTTTTGTTTGAAAGTTTCTATATACTCCACAAATTTAGAGATGATACAGATGCAGGATAAGTGATTTCAGTATTGAAAATTTTAAGTGGAGAAGAATTAAGTGGAATATTCAAGTGTGGTTTTTGATTTTCTTTTTGAACTACAGACTGGTTTAGGCTATGCACAAAACTATGCTCACTGTTCTTTCTTTATACTGTATGGGGTAAAAAAAATTGTTATATTGTTCATTGTACTGAAAATGAGAGTTTTAATTAGATTTGTTTCCATCAGACTATCCTAAGTCTCCTGTAGAAACATCTACGTATTTATTTTACTAAAAGAGCAGTGCAAGAAATAAATAAATTGTGATTCAATGCCTATGAGCAGGAGTGTGAGACTTATAAAACACCTTTATTCCAAAATATTTATTGAAAACAGATATTTAGAAGGCTTAACCATGTGGCTGGAACAGAAATTAAAATAATTCCCAAAGCAAGCACAGACTTGAGACTTCAAAAGATGAATTTGAGAAGAGAGAGCAAGGAAATTTTCTGTTTGGAACAAGTAATTATCTCTTAGGGTTTCACCACAAACTGTGTGAATGCACTGGTACCCAATTTAGCTTGGAGCACAAGCCCATCATTTATTACTCAACTCTTTCTGTTTCTGTACATGAATTAAATATTCTGAGACAACATAATGCAGTGGCAGTTATTAACATATTGTGTTTTGCAACTTCACAAGCATTTTCTAAATTTAATAACCATCAATGTAACTTATATCTATGTCTGATTTCTCTGTTTTAAAGGAAATTCTCTCTGTAACATTGTCAATAATATTTGATTAATCTATAGCCTGAAGTTCATGGTACAAATTCTGGAAGGATGGTAGTTCTTTGGGGAAATTCAGCTTCAAACTAGAAATAGGTCATTTGTTAAAGAAGTCACGGGAGTAACAGATATTCTTTCCTCTTCTGGCATTTCTCCCTTTTTCCTTCATGAACTTCATATTACCAAAATTCAATTTTTTCCAGCACCTGAACTTTGCCAGAACGTTAACATTCATTCATCTTGCGGAGACTTGTTTACATACTCAAGTTTTATTGTAAATGACAGTTCACAGTAGCACTGTCCCTTGAGTTTTGCATTTTATTTTCTGTTGAAATGTTTACTACCTTGTGTTGTTGATATCTGCCAGTGAAAAGAGAACACAAAAAAGGAGGAGTGGTGTCCTCATTTCAGAAACAGTGCAAGGAGACCAAAGATCAGAAAGACAGACACTGGAATAAGAATTCTTCGAAACAGACCTGTGGGCAAATGCAAGAGCAGTCTGCCTTCATGGATAGCACTGGCCATTAAATGTGGGAAAGTAATGTCTTGTCTTCTATTTGCCCAGGATAACTCAAAAGGATTCCTAAAGGGAACCATGATTCCTAGAGGAGATTCATCATAGAGATCAATAGTGTGGGTGAATTTTGACAGTTTAAAGCTTTAGCATAGCATTTCAGGCTGGATGACCCCAAATAACAATTTAACAGCCTTGCGTTTGTTAATATTCAAGTTTAAAATTTTGGGCTTTGTGCAAAGCTAATTATATATTGCTCTATTTTATACACCTTGCTTGATTTTTGTGACAATTTAACTGATGCAAAAGGGGAAATATATCTTCCTTATGTACATGGAGAGATGAAATTATTTTTCCTGCGGAAGCATCCTTACAGTCTGATTTTTGAGACTTGTAATAAGCCAGGTGTATTTGAATACAGGGGTAGTGAGAGACCACTGAAAGGGCCTGGCTATTCCCAGATGCACCCAGTGAGGTTTCCTTCCCTGACCCCTTCCTGGCATGATGAAAGATTTGAGCCTTATGTAAAACTGGGCCTTATGCAAGGGCTTTGACTCTTCAGTGTTCACTGAAAGCCACTGGAGAACCTGCAGGTATTTCTGTACTTCTAAAAATTTTTTTCAAAATATTTAGAGCCTAATAACTGAATTTTGAGAGAAGTAGCAACTGATTAGAGCACCCTTATTTCATAGGGAGCATTCAACATCTTTAAGAACTGACGCTTTCTTGGATGGATTTGGCATTGTCAGCTTGCTATCACTGTTACTTTCTGACTGTTTCATCTACATTTTTCCTCTAGTTGTCATTGGTGTCAAAAGAGAAATAAGACAACTGATTCAAAGGTCAGAGACATCATTTCAGATTTGATGAGTCAGTGACAATAGAGCTCAGAGAGGTAGCCCTTGGCAAGTTTAAAAGTAGTGACAGTTTTGATGGAGAAATGGTTACAGGCAGCTGTGAAGGAGGCTTCTTTCTACATGCAAAGATACGTAATGAGCTAAAACTGCTATTGATACATGCAAAAGATGTAATCTGGAACAAGATCAGTCCTTAGTTTTCATATCCTGAAAAGCGTTGAAGGATAGAATATTACAGCTGATGCTATTAATGGGTCATGCTCACCAGCAGGCGGTAGGAAGCAGGTGTACGCCTAGCACTGAATCCCACCCCTCACAAAAGAATAGAGCCTTTCTGCTGTCCTGCCCAAACATAGCCAAAAGCAAGCGGTCCTGCAGAAAGATACTGGCAAAGGAGGAACCAGAGGATGACACTGAAATGTAAACCTACATTAATAAGGACATGAAATCTAAATGATGAGACCACTATTAATTGTCTTCCTCCTCAAAATAAAGGTACATCTTAAAATGAAAGTAATGAGCAGCATTAAGTCACCCTACAATGTTTCCTATGTTATGGATCCTCAGCTGGCAAAATCATGTGCACTGCTCCACATCCTGGCCTCTCCATTCATCATTTAAACACTGGAAAATCTAGATGAGGAATTGCCATAAAAATGCATTTCTTACAGGGGAAACCATTGACTGTGTTACCCACTTTGTTTTGCAATAGCATTTCACCAAAAATGTCCACATCAAATTTTCCTGTTAATTCAAATGTAGAGCATAAAACAGAGAGGGAATCTTTGGTAATATTAATAAAAACTTTCCTGCTTCATGCTTTGATTCTTGCCTAGAGTAAGAAACTGGTCATGGAAAAAATAGGTCACTGAAATAACTGCTGTACTGAAAATAATATAGCCTGACAGTTGTGGGGTTGAGCTACTGTATGTCCATTGGGCTGTAGCAAGTTCGGGTCTGCAAATTAACATAAAGATATGGAAGTCTTTGGTACTTGACATTAGTTGTGTACTTGAGCCTAACCTCCTGTAAAAGGTGCTTCCTTGTCAACTAGATGAGATTTTTTTTAAAGCCTACCTGCCAACTATATTAAAAAAAAAAAAAAAAAAAATTCTTGCAACTATTACTTCTTGTTTTACCAGGCTCTGTGTGCATATATTTTTTCTGATATTGTTTGCTCCTGTTGCCCTGTTAGATAGCATTTAATTGCTCTAATTTTGCACGAACTTTTAAGAAGATAGGTTTTCTTCTTTTAGTAACTTTTCATTTGACTTATATAGCAGATGTTTATATCAAACAGAAAAGACAAAAAGGGGGGGGAAGGGGATCAAAAGGACAACTGAAGGTCAGATTGGAAAGTCTTTGTTGCATTAATTCCCAACTGTTGCTTTATATAATGTGCACGGTGTGCCACTGGGAGAAAGATTTGACTATGAAATATATTTTCCTGTATTTGTTTATCTCATGTCAAATGTGCCACATAAAACAAAAAATTTCAAAGGAATGTTGTAAACCTACTAGTAAATATACTCCTTTCTAACTCATTTACATGGAGCAAAGTAAAAGAAGTAGGCTATACCTTCCAGTAAAGATAGGTAAATCAAAAGGATAAAAAGTCTCTACAAAATACAGGGCTGAGCTCCAAATCATGGGTTTTACTGAGGAAAATATTAGAAAAATGAAACTATTGTAGTTTTAGAGACAATACTATTGCTTCTTATGTTTCACAATTCTATTTTTAGACAGCCAAAATCTCCAGTGTGTTAAAGAGCCTTTTCTTATGAATTATACATTTGTTCTTTTTCATTTGGCTACAGTGCTTTGTCATATGAGTCCTCAGGATACTGAAGATGTATGTATGGTATGTCGAGATTTTTTGTTGGCAGTATGCATAGTTGTCTGTTCATGCTTTTTGACTTATTTTGTATATTTATATGTTGACTAGATCATACACTTTCTTTGTGACAGTGATTTTTTTTATTCTAGTATTTTCAGATAGGTCTAGAGCATTGCTTCTGCCTATACTTTTTTAAATTACGAGTTTAGGAAAGTGGGTATCAAATTTTAAAAAATACCCACTTTAATCTGTAAGAATTAAACGCTTCCTTCAGTTAGCCTCCCAGCTTCCCTTACACCTTACAGAGAGATACAAGGTCCTGCTCGGTTGCACTTGGTTTGGTGTCAGCGTTGGATTTAACATTCTGGGCACCTCTTCACTAGACCATGCTGTAAAAAAAAAAAAAATTCATGGCATAAAGATGTACACTGTAACCCTCAGCTGTCCATCAGCAAGCTTGTACTTTCCTCTTACAGTTGCAACCACCACCACCAAACTGTGAGATGTTTGGCATATTAAAAATTTGATATATATATGAGATGTTTGTAAATTAAAAAAGCGAAGATAGAGCCAGATAACCTTCAAAGCTGCATGTGTAATTTAGTTCTCATTATGGTGTTATTTAATTGGTGACATAATTCAGCTTGAAAGGATGGCTCCGCAGTGGTTAGCGACAGAGTCTAGGATGTGGGCTCCATTTTGTGTTTTACCGGGGACTTCTTGTCTCACGATCGCTTTGTAACTGAGTTTCTCTCTTCTCTACCTGTAAAATGAGCACGAATGCCTTATTTCACTAAAAAGTTACGAAGGTAAATAGGCAGCCTTTTTTATAGTATTCAGGCACCCTCCTCATGGAAGTCAGATAAGAATCAGAGATCAATAAATTGCAGAAAACGGGACTTTCTGTCATTGAGAGGACTGCTGAACATAAAAATGTCTGTTTCTCATTCTCACAAGAACACTTGCATCAGCCTTGAAGGAAAGGCACTATCTTACTCGAGTGCTTCCTCTGACCTCTGCTTCCTTTTCTGCTTAGCTGTTTCCGTCATCTCAGATGCCAAAGACTCCTTTTCATAGTCCTTCACAATTGCTCATCATCTGTAATGCTGAGTATTTTGCCTGTGCCTTTCTCTGCCCTGGAAAAGCTACAGATTAAAAATAAGTATTTTTTTCTGCTTTCCAAAAGTTCAATTCTTGCTCAGTAGTTCCATCCTAGCAAGTGAAAAGAGGTGTGAAACTCTTCTTTGACTCTTTTTTTGTTTGTTTGGGTTTTTTTTGTTGTTATTGTTGTCGTTTGGTGGTTTTTTTGTTTTCTTGAACAAAATAATGCTTCTGCATATTGTATTAGCTGCAGCATCTAGCCTTATGGATCACCACTGTATGAGTTGTTTCCGGGCCCAAATCTGCACTACCTATTCAAAATGCACACCTACTGAAAATAATTCTTACCTTGTTTAGAACTGCAGTTTCTAGTTTTGTGCATTTAATATGCTAATTTTTTTTACTGTGGGGTCTTTTATGGTATGACATAAGTTTAAATCATGGGAGTTTGCTATCAGTATGAGTAACATTGAACAAAATGAGTTAATGTAATTTAAGTCTTATAGCTGATGGCAGAATTTTATGTTACAGTACTTTTAGTTTTCTTCTGTCAAAATACCTCTCTCTGATTCATAGCAATTATGAATGCTTAGGAGCTGCAAATTACTATTATTTTGACACTTTTAACATTGCTCCCTTCTTTTTAATTCTGTGTTTATTTTAAGTATCTAGTCCTTTTTTCTGAACCATGCTTTTTGTTTGTACTCATGCTTCCCATATTGCTAAAATCTGGAGTGGAAGAGCTCTGGATCTTGCCTGAGCTTCAGAAGGCAAGCCAGCTGCCGGGGAAGGTGGCTGTGGGGCCGGCAGCAGGGTTAGGCTGGGGCTTGTGTGCGTGTGGGGCACAGGCGCAGGACATGCTGCCTTCCTTGCCCTGGGCCTGTAACATCAGGGGCCCTGCACCACAACCTGAGCTAGAGTTGCGTAAATAAACACAGTATTGCAAAGTACAGCTGTTACCTGCGCAGGAAGGCCAGAACTGGGTGTCCCATGGAGCTTGTGGGATGTGGGAGAAAGATCCCCCCCAGCCTCGGGCATCCCTACAGGTTGCTAAAATGATACTACTGCAACTATTAATAGAACCTGTGTATATGTTTTATGCACTGGGAGAATAAGTGTAAAAGTGCAAAGGAATCAAGGAGATCACCTGAAGTTCTTATTACTCTTACATTACTGAAAAATTAAAAAATATATATAGCATTAGGAATCTGTGACCTTGATCTATCTATATTTTCTTTGTAATAAACCAAGAATAATTTTAAAATGTGTTCAGTTACTCATAGCAGTTTTACTTTTAAAATGACACAAGTTCTGTAATTAAAAAGGTGATAACAGGGCAAAGTGTAATAATATTTTAGAACATACTCATGGCAAATACTGGTAGGACGCAGCAGGTCTAAATATAGAAACTAATATAGGAAGTTTCCATGCTCTATTTAGATGACATTACCGACTTGCAAAGAGCTCGTAAAAATAAATCACATTTTTACCACTTTCAAATCATCAGTATAACTGGTTTGTATTCATACCACATAGTTCAAGTTTGGATTTCTTGTTCTGAGTTTTAAAACATGTTTTCTTTATTCATTTCTGTAAATGTGCTCATGTAGTAGAACTTTCCTTAATTTGAAATTTAGTGATGATGGCTATTGTGCATATGTGTATCAAAGCTCAGTTTTCACTTGATATACTAGTCTCCTTCTGTGTATGACCTGTCTAAAACAGAGGGAGGAGGAGTGAGGGGAAAAAAAATTAGAAAAATATGTCGAATAGGTATTTTTCTTTGGGAAACTGACCTAAAAAGCTTCCCAATATGTAGCACGACTTAGATTCTATAAAACTAAAGTATTTTCTTTCTGATGGACTTTAGTTTGAATATTTGATGTATTTAACTTAAAAAGCAGATAAAAACATTTGAGGTCTATGCATTGCATTTTATCGGTAATTTGGAAGTGTGATGAATGAAAGGTCGTACTCTGACTAGATGGTATGCTGGTAATGCTAAGAGAGTTAAATGAACTAGACAATACTTCTGCAAAGCGGGAGACAGGGTTTTGGAGTCAGGAAGATAATGAATGGTAAAATGTGCTTAATAGTATATTTCGTCTCAGCCCCTGTGGTTTTGTTTTCTTACAAATGCTAACACTTGATGCTATGATTATATTTGTAGGCATTTGTAGGATATTTTTAGCCAAAATAGTAAACAGGAGTACGTAATATCGCTTTTCTACCATGAAACTCTGGAAGCGGAAGGTTGCATGGCTTTCCCAGCTGTGTGCAAGCAGCAGCATCAGAAAACCCTGTCCAAGAAGCAAACGGTCCCCCAGGTCCATCACTAAATTTGCCAGTCATTGCCTGGTCTGTTCGTGTCACAGATCAGGGTCAGCATGACAGCAGGAAGAAACCTGACATTCAGAAATGGGCTCGAAAGGGCAGGGAAAGTGAAGGCATGCCAGAGGGAGGTGAGCGGGCCGAGCGCTCGCCACAGTGCTGTGGTGCGGGGCAATGAAGCTGCTGCTTCCTGATGTGGTGGCTGGGGGCTAGAGGGATGCCGGGCCTCTCGGAGGCGGCAGGACTGACCTCCCCCAGGATGCGGGGTATGCGTGAAGCTGTCTGAAAACAGCCCTGAAGAAGAAAAGAAAAACTGAGGGTTCTGTTCACCCCTCCAGTTACGTTTTTTAAGTAGCTACGTCCCGCCAGTTGCATGAGAGCTAGACTCTGTAAGGGTTTGCTGCATTGGTGCTGAGTTTCCTACAGCTTCCTAGCAGTCCAGCCACGAGATGAACTTGGAGGATTTGTGTCCTCCTCACAACCGTTTTCCAAAATGCTACAGTCATACAGACATGGTATGGTCATCTGTACCATGTAGGACTGAGGAGGCTGCAATAGTAAAGGCACAGTGTGGGAAGGCACACGCACAGGAGCACTGCAGGAACGCCTGCTATTTCCAGGACAGGCACAAAAAGATGCAATGGGTTTGCTGCAGTGGCTGAGGCAGACTGTGTTAAAACCTGCTGCTGCTCTAACAAACTGTACCCACCGTAACAGAAGTTGCAAAGACCGCCTCCCATAGATCATCTGTAGACAGCTTGGAGTTGGTTACAGTTTAACTTAGCAGCTCGTGCAGGTTCTAGTGGTAGTTCAGTTGCAGGAGTGAACAAAATCCTGTATTAATTCTTCCTAGCTCTAGACAGCCATTCTGCTTTCCTATATACACACAGGACAATGAGACAGTGATATTCTACATTTTTTGCTTTACTTGCAAAAAGATTTTGCAGAGAAATTCCAAACCACTGAATTGTGGTTAATATACTTTCAGCTTTATAATGCAGACTGATATTCTGTGCTATTTATGAATAAATAAAAATAGAAATGAAGACAGTACACTAGCTGTGTGCTGGAGATGGCATTTGGAGAAAAAAAGAAAAAACAGGTGCAAAGAATAAATTGGTTTGGCCTGACTTAGGTCTTGTTTTCATTTGTCTTTGCTAGGGAGGGATCTAAGAAAAACATTTTTTTGTTTGTTTTAATATCGTTGTAAAGAATGCAGTAAATACTGTTGAAAAGCAGATGCTGTGTGGGTCTGCTAATGATTTTGATGTGCAGACTTGACCAAAGTTACTGCCATTTTCCTGCATGTGCCTTACAAGGAGGAAGAGGAGCTGTGCCACACTTACCTGTTCTGGCAAGTTTGTACTGGTCTGGCCAGCACCGTGATGACAGAGCAAATCCACCTTACTGAGCCTCACATGGGTGAAGTCAAAGGAAATGCCAACCATGCCTCCATGTGTTCAAGTCAGAATTGCTTGCATGGTGCAAAGTGAGTTTATCTTAACCCTGCAAAATGCTGGGACTGTGCAAAAGTTGTCAGTCTCTCAAGATAAATAACCCAAGGCTGAAAAAACAGCTCACAATTAGACTTCCAGAATAATCCAGGAGGTTTTAGACACTACCTCTAAATCTCTCTGAAAGTTTTCTTAACTAAAGTTTGGAGAGAAAAAAAAAGAAAAAGAAAAAGGAAAAAAAAATCGACATCATTTAAAAGCACAGCCATTAAGAAACAGGTCAGTTGTTTAGGAAGCATCGCTTATGTGATGTCCCAAGTGCATTGAAGAGGTATTTTCTCTCACAGAGTTTTCCGGAAAAAGAAATGTACAAGTCACTGGAAAAGATAAAGCTTTCTTTGCTAAGAAAGAGAAATGACAAAGGAGTGAATACAGGTTTCAAGACCATGATCAATATAAATCTGCATGAGTTGTTGACAAAGATACAAGAGCATGTCTCTGTCTCGTTTTACAGATGTATTATCTGTAATGCCAGCATGATTCCTAGTAGAAATTCAATGTTCTTTCCTTGAACAAAAATTAGATTACTGGTTGTCTTGGAGTGATCAGTGCGTTGCATTCTGACCTGTACTGAGAACACAAAAATGAGCTGGTATGAACTAGCTAGTATTTAAACAAAGTGGAGTTGTAGAAATGCAATAATTTTTGCAGGCTGTCACCTTTTCTTGCAATTTCATTTGCTCAAAAGTTACGTGGTTGTTTGCTACAGAGTTTGTTGCTCTGTCCATCTGCTTGAAAATGGTCAACTACATTAAATTTCCAGCAGACATTTCCACTCTCATTCTTTGCTGGCTATCTGGCAATGTGGAAATAAATTATTGAAGTATGGATAGCTTCTTTTGCACTGAAATTATTTATCCATCTACTAGGACATAGGGAAAATCACTAAAATGGAGGACACAGAAATAAACTAAATTAAGAAAATCAAACACTAGACACGAATTGCATAGAGAACCTGCAACTATCTAATATTTATATTGCAGAAAAGTCTCAGGTTAGGCCCCTTTTGTTTTAAGCAGTGAATGAAAATATGACAACAGCTGAAATAAGGAATTTTCATTAATTTTGTGCGTGGGGACTATATTATATTCCCTTATTAACAAACATAACAAAGAGCATTTGATCAAGACTTCTTAAAAAGTGCAGGAGTGGGAGTTAGCACAGGGTATCTCAAAATTTAGGTTATGGCCACCAGGAGCATTGCCTGGACTTGTGAAATGACATAAGATGCTATAGTGATCTTGCCATGCAAGCGAAGAGAGAGATGGGTACTGTAAATAGGGGAATGTAGTTCTGAAGGATTTTGAAATGTTTCTTGTTTTTTGAAATAAATAAATAAAAACAAAATCCCTGACTCCTGAAACCCATGAAGGAAGAGAGTGCGGATATGCTGTCCTTTAGACAGTTTTAAATAACAATATCAATATTATCTATAAGGGACTTTAAGAAGGAGAACAAAACCCCAAACGTTCATTCCCTCTTTCTTTCATCACTTTCCTTGAAGGCATTTTGTCAGCTTTTCTTTGCCATGATCTCACTTTAATACCTCTCTGGTGTGAAAGCCTCAGAATTCAGCCCAGACTTCCAGGGTGTGGGAAAAGGGTGGCCACGGCAGTGACATCCACGTGTGGCACAGCTCCCAGCCTCTCCTCGGCACAGCTGAGCGCAGACAGAGGCTAAGGCAGGTAACGGTGCTGCCGGGAGCCCTGCAGTCCCCCCGCTGCCCCCGCCCTGCTGTGCAGGCAGGGGAGCCTCCCAGTACAGCCTGTGCATTCTGTTGGACAAACTATGGCTGCTTCTGCAAAATAAATTTGAAAGCAGAGGCCGGGTGAGAGCTGGCTGAGGGAGAATTTGATGCTCTTTTTGAGGGAAGGAGGGATCTAAGGAACAGTTAAAAAATGAGCGTTAAACTAAGCCAAGTGTGAAGCAGCTCCATACGCGGAGGATGGTTTATTGCAACTTGATAATTCAGATTGTTATTTAAACATGTTAAAAATATTGAAGGGGTTAAAAAGCATAATGGCCAGAGCAATCAAGCCTGTATAGTTGTATGAAAACCCAGTAACAGCAACAAGAACCTGCTCCTAAATACTAAACCTGTGACTAGCCCAATTTGAAACGCTGCTTAGAAGCTATGGTTCTCTGCAGTTGTGTGCTGATTATCTGGGTGTCGGTGATTTTTTCCTCATTCTGTGCTGTGATAACAGATAATAAACGAGTTGTTTTCTTAGAAATCTTGAAGTTTGGTTATTGGGATGCTGGAGGCGGACGGTTCCTGCTGGAAGTCTGTCAGCCCCAGTGTTTGTTTCCCTGTTGGTTTGTCAGAGCTCTTCTTTTGACCTTCAAGGTGCAGAACAGGGCTCATCTATTCACTCAAGCTTTTGCCTGAGGAGAGGAGACTGAGGGAAATCAAGCCTGCTTTTGGATCACAGTCTATTCGGCTTGACGTTGTCAGTAAGCGTTATATATCACTGTAAATGTTTACTTAGCCTGTTGGTGAAGTACACTTTATAAGATGAAGGATATAGAAAAGCAGTGTGTATACATGTAAAGAGGGAGACAGTTAAATGGCACTAGGGCAGAACAAAGAAGTGAAAGAAATTAAATGTATTTCACTGTAATCCACCCCAGTGCATCTGCACTGAGGTGGACGCTGACAATTATTTTTCCATGGTTTTTGAGACTACAACGTGTCTACTAAAATGGAAGACTTCAGGCATTGAATATATTGTATTTTAAATCTGTGTGAGAATATGCATTTAGAGTTAAAAGAGAGCACTGAAAGTTGCATGGGAGAAGAGGTATTTGCAGAAGGTTGATCTGCTCCTCCCAGCATGCAGACTGCCTCAGGAGTAAAAACTGAGCGTGAACTTGAGGAAAGCTACAGAGCTAAGGGGCAGGGAGTCTCTGGTCATCCAGGCTGTTGTGTGCTTTGCTCATGGGCGATAGAGCTCCCAGAGCCTTTGCACAGCAAGGCTGACTCCAGCACACTCCTTGTCCTGGGGAGCCCAAGAAAGTTCTGTCAGTTAAGGAGTTTTTGGCAATGCTATGAATCATAAAAAAAAAAAAAGAGGTTTGGCCATGAGCAGGTCCATTTTCTTGCATGGGTGGGCATTCACATTTTAAAAGTTTAAAACAAGTAGCTTTTACAGATGTGGTGGGTTGTCATGTTTCTAATTCTCAAATTATCTTCAAATTTCAAGCTGTCTGGAATGTTTTGCCTGAAAACTTTTTGCCAACAAAAAGCGTAGTTGAAATCAAAAACAGAAGTTTTGTCTGGTAAAAGTAGTAATTCATTTTTTTTTAGATGGGAAATTTCTTTTAATTGTAACTTTAGTTCTGTTTCTGGTTGGAAATGAATCAGCAAACAGCTAAATTAAAAGGATTAAAAAATTTCCTGGGGAAAAAAAATAAAATTAAACAAATGCTCCCATTTTTAAGCAGGGGAAGGAGTTGCATTTTCTAGCAAACTTTTCATACAAACATTTTATAAATCTGAAAGGAGATAGAGTGGAATTATAAAAGAAAAATATTTTTTCTTCGGCTCTTACAAAACATGTTCAAAAAGTATCTTCTTGCTCCTAAATCTTTTCACTGGTGTATGCAGAGCAAGGGTAATACAGATCCACTGCTACTCTTCACCCAGAGCAGCAAGCCACTCCAGTCTCAGCGTGACAGGCATGAACTCTTACTGTATCTAAATGGCAATATCTTACACCACCCTGTGCACTCTGTGTATTTATATGCACAGTATATATGCACCGTGTGCCTATATAACAGCGTTGCGTTGTCTTAGGAAAGCACTTCTGCAGACACTGTGGCATGAGACTTCTCCTGTCTCATCCCATCTGAGTCAAAGCGGTTACAGCTGTGTGAATGCAGCTAGCGCAAAGTGATGCAAATGCTCCTTTCCATTTACTATTGCTCAGAGTAAAAATAGAGCACAACTGGATCAGACTACTGGCTAAACCATCTGAGTGTGGATTTAGGGAATGAGAGAGATTTTGTGAGCTTTTTTTAATCATTTCTAGAGACTATAAAAAACAGGTTAAATGTCAAATTTCTGAGAAATTATTTTCTGTGAGTAAACCTGATCAATATAAACTTTACATCCATCCTCCTTCCAACACACTTGGTGAAAAACCTCATCTTTGAACATGCTTTCAAATGTTCTGAAAGTGCAGATCTGAACAGCCAGGTTATTGCTAAAATATAATGTTGTTTAAAAAATAATAATTTGCCATGAAATTCTGTAGGCAATGTGTTAGGAGAGGTATTAGGAAACAGAGGGAGTAAGAAATAGATTAGCTTAGGCGATTATAACCAACCTAAAATTTTTAAATGGCTCTCCAGTTTATCTCTCCTGCAGCTGTATCAGACCTTGTAATGGGATTAGGCTCTTCCTTAAAAAGCAATTCTTATTTTTTCCTGAGCCATAGGTTTCCAGCAGGGAGTAACATCCCAGTTACTCCCCAAAGAGACGATGCACTTTATTAATGGCAAAGGGGAGACTGAGTCTGAGTGTGAACTGGTTTCAGCAAGATGGGGAGTGGTACACACTGTGTGCTTTGCACAACAGGCTGGTCCTCATGTTGCTCAGATGCAAATGCCAATACTAGAATAACTTTATGGCTCAGTATTGGTCCGGATGAATGCTATAGAAATCCCACCTCCTCACAAAAAGAGGAGAGTGAATGCACCATTAAGAAAAAAAAACAAGATAAAATCCTATGCTTTGCCAACTCTGACCTCAGTAAGAACAGAAACCGATCACAAGTGCCCAGTAAACTTTGTTAAGATTCCCCAAAACAATGGAAGTCCTGAAGTTCAGGTTTTCAATGATCTCAGCTGTTGAGTGACTGCTGCACACTTTCTGTAAATTTGCCCAGTGAGCCATGCATCCTGATTATAGAGCATCCTGACACACTTGGCACTCAGAACTGGGGAATTAGGTGTCCATTGATACTTGTAATGAAAAAGCAGGGAGAGGAACAGGCTCTGTGGGTAAGTAACAGTTGCTGAAGCTGTTGAGAATATCTTCATAGAGACTTTCCCTGTCTAGCAAACAGGAACGTATCTGAGATTCAGTAAATTCAGTCTAGTAAGTCAGTAGATTTGGTCTGGTAAGTCAGCCATTTCTTTGAGAAAGGCAGTTCAATATGTATACAATTGTGAACATACCGTGGTTTGCATCTTGGAAGCATGGAAAGCGTGCAGCACCTGATGTATGCACAACATGCTCCTGTAGTGATTGCAGTGCTTTTTCCTGCACTTCCAAAAGGATCTGCCAGGGTCACATGCAGAGCACTGAGAACAGAACTGTCATTGCTCTTAGTGATTTATTTTGCTCCTGATTTAAGCGGGATTATGAATCGAGGTTAAATTGTACATCTCTCTAATCCCTATTGTGGGTAGTCAGTTTCAGGACAGATACGTGTGTCAGGAATTCTTAGCAGAGTCCCTGTTTAGCATGGATGACAGCGGGGCGGGCTGCGCCACACAACCTCCTCTGAAGACAAATTGAGAAGTGTTGAGTAGGTTTGATCCCTGGGATGACCTGGATAATTCTCTGTGGCTGTGGCAGTTTTTCTTGCTAGGCCAGCATGTCTTTGGGAGGATGTCCTAAAGCATGATTAAGAAAAGCCATGGAGTTGTGCCATTTTTCAGCATTTCTGTCCCGAATTTAAGCAGGATTTGAAGCAAATGCTTATTAATAAGGACTGTAATCCCTATGTTACAATTCTTTATATATTCATAAAGAATATATATAAATATGTATAAGTCTGTGTGAGTGTTTGTATGTATATATGTGCACGCATACAAACGTATGTATGTGTCACTGTTGTTACGGTCACTGATTCCAGGTATAATATCTACTGAAATTCCCAGTCTGGTTGTCAGGAGCTGGCATGACCCTGACTGCAGAAGTGGGAATGTGACAGGGGCAGATGATTTTATGGGGCGGGACAGCATCAGCTGGCACTGGACCGTAGCAAAAGAGGCTGCAACATCATTATCTGTTATACTTGTTCCTCTATGCAGTGTTAAGTGTTAAAACCTGACATTGGATATGCTTTGAAAGTTCTTTTGTGTTTGCTGAACGCAGCAGCATGCAGGGACTTATGCATTAAGCATGACAATCTGTTTTTCAAATAGATGCTGTCCTGGATTTATAAGGCCCAGTCATCCTTTCTACCTACAAATACATGCAGAAAACACTGCTTTGGGGTAAAGTAGACCCTCCTGATTTATGTATCTTTTTTTTTTTCTTTCCTCTTGTCATGTCACTGATTAGTGTGTAAAATAGGTGTATTGAGTGAATGTCCTGCTGAATACGCCCCAGGTCATCTAGAGGAAGCGTGTATTTTCAAAGATGTGAAACTACAATTTTCATAAGCAACACGTGCATTGGAGGGCGTTACTTTCAGTAGAGAAGGGACTGATAAAATAGGTTTCCACAGCTCCTGGGAGTTCATTTTATCTGTCTTTCTAACAAGCTAGAACGTGTTTTTCTTGTGTCCATGTATGATTTTAAATGAAAAAGCATACTCTGTGCTCTACTCCAGTCATATAAACAGAAACACAGGCATGAGTATTGAGCTACAGTGAGCTGTTCAGCACAGAATTGAACTCCAGCCAACTCCACCCCCCAACACTGTCTTAAAAACAGCTCAGCTCCAGTTTTACATTTCCGTATTAGACTTGTGTTGGGATTACACAGGCCTAAAAACAACTGGCAGGGAAAAATCACTTTGAGGTTAGGGCTTTCAGTTAACCAATAACAAAGAAGGCGGCTCCTGGTGAGGGAAAGGACATCCACACTAGTACCCTGGTGGAAAAAGATAAAAAGGTGAGAGTAAGAGAATGGGAGTGTTCAGGCTGAATAGGAAGCAAATAAAAGTGCTGTCAATGGCAGGACAGGGAAAAATATCAGACAGTGAAAATGAGCTTTCTCCAAGTGTTGTCTCTAAAGAGCCAATGCTGCTGTAGAAGAGATACGCAGGCTATGAAGGAAATCTCTGCTCACAATGGAAGCAACCATGCACTTTGCTTGACATCCGCCCATTTGCTGCAGAACGTGCCTGTCCTCTTCAGTTTCCTGACCTGGGCAGCAGCTCCAGGAGGAGAGATTTTTCTGTGTGACAGCTTCAGTCAATGAACTGTTTAGCAGACAAGAATCAAAGTCATGGTGGACTCTGCCATCAGGCTTCCTCCAGCTGTTTCTTAAATTATAGTGTGTTCTGGGAATTTCTGGTAGCCTGGGACACTGAGCATGCCAACCTTTGGGTTGGGTTTTTAAAAAGATAACATGGGTTGGTTAAAACAGGACTCAAGTGAAATTGTGGCCCAAAACTTGATCAAGAATGGTTTTACTAGTTGGGAGCAAGACGGGAGCAGGGGAGGAGGGATGGCAGTAGTGTTCTAAGTCTTTTCCTTTTTTTCTTTTCCCCCAGTTTCCAATTAATACAAGATAGAAAACTGCTAGTCAGAGAGGGACTATTCTTCTCATTTTTCAGGTCAGAAGGAAAGAGAAGGCACTAGTAGAAATGCTGTGAGAAAGCCAGTTCTCAAGAGAAATGGGACATAAATTTTATGCTCAAGTGCAAGATTTTCAAAAACAGGAAACTAAATTTAATCATTATCATCACTGTCCCCACTTTCAAAATGTATGAGCACCAGGTACTCCCACTGTGATCAGTAGTTTTGAAAATTAAACCATCCAAATAACAGAGTTTGGGTGTAACATTAGAGCTTCCATATAAAATCAAGAAGGAAAACCTGCTCAAGAGATTCAGTTAAATATGTAACTTTTTGAAGGTAGTCATCCTAAACAGTTTTTCAAGTAATCTGAAACTACATTGTCATTATTTACGTGAATTCCAACACATTTCAGAAACTCTTGGGTATCATCAAAATGGAGTGAATGTTATTTGCTGAGGGGCTCTGTAAGCAAAGCTGATAAAGCCAAGGACCTTCAAAAGCACTTTTAGGGAAGCAGGACTTACCAGAACTTCAAAACCTGCTTGGATTAGGGGTTATACAAAATCCAAGATGGGTGTTTTCCTGCACTCATTTTTCTGTTTATATTTAGCATCGTATTCTTGGCATCAATAATTCCTTCTCTTACTGCCATTCAGAATAGTCCCCATTGCATTTGAACATTTCATTTGAATATTGTCAGGGTACTCTCCCTGGTAGACACAGGGCTATAACACAGCTTTATTCCTTCAAATATGGTAAAAGAGGACTTGTTGAGACTGTAATGCTTATTAAACAGTTTAAATCCCCACAATTTCATAAATAAATGCTCTGGTGTACTGTTTCATTTGAGCATAGAAGCTCATCGCATGCAATTGTTAATTGAAATCACTTTTTCCAGCGACCTCCAGGCAGCCTTGATGCAATGCGTTCCTAATTTCTGATTGTGAGTCCAGAAGTCAAAAGCAACAAAAGATAATTGTTTTATTTTCAGTCTTTGTTTTAATTTGCAATTTTGAAGTTAAGTGCTTCCAAAGTTGCCAGACAACAGTGCTATTGCTTTTTTAATTGCCTAATGTGAGAAAAGTTTGCCAAGTGCCTTGGTAAGTGAAGAAATATTGCAATTTACCGATTAATAAAAACCTTCTGTAATTTAGTTTTATGTACCATACTGACTTCTAGTCACCCAAGGAAAATGTCCTTTGACATGGCATTTTTTATGGTCTTTGATTATTTGAACACAGCTATTTGTCTGTTTCAGATCTATTTATGTACAAATAAGTGCTTTAACAAAAAAAAAAAAAGCCCTTGCATGAGGAATATGCACTGATCCCATGGATCTTCTGCATGACTTGAGCTGCATAATTGTGTATTTAGTTCTAAAAATGGGTGACTTACACAAGGAAACACTAGCCTGCAGCCATGGCTGAAAGTGCATATTTCTCTGAAATATTCAAATGCGAACCTGAGTTTCCAGAGTGAAAATAGAGATTTACATATTTGATAAGGTCTGGAACTGCTGTGTGTTATGCAGCAGACCTAGATGTCATATGGATCACTGCAAAGCCATGGACAGTAACAATAAAATAGATGTAGTTCAGTGGCAGGTATCACTGAAAGAGTAAAACAATGTTTACTGTCACTGGAAAATTGTCCACTTCATTCCAGTTTTAGTTAGTTATGAGAACTGTTCAAAATGTTATGAATTTGTTTGGACAAGCCTTTGGAAGGCAGTGTTCTTACCAAATTTTCCTTGCTCAGAAAGGGAGGGTGGTTGTCTCAAAAGAAAAGATTTCTGGTATTCTTAGACTCTGGTCTAGATGGAAAAGAAGGATTAACTTTATCTGAAGTCTGCAATAATTTGATACCCTAGTTGAAATGGGAAACTAATGATAAATTATTTTTACCTATTGCTTTTGATTCATGCATACTAACAAATTTCACAAAGATAGGAAATGTTTTTTACGTGGATGGGTTAACTGAAACCTAGCAAAGTTAATGGCCTAATTTTTCAAGGTTTTAGGCAGCTGTAACTGCCAGTGAAATAATTTTAATACCCATTCCAATAGACTTCCTAGCAAACCTTCAGTAAGTAACTCATCTGCTGCTTGTGGGGTGACAAAAGGAGGAGAGTTATATACAATAGCAGACTTTCTGGAGGGAGTTTGCCTAGGGTATGTGAGAGGATTTGTTTCCAGTCGTAGTTCAATGTTGATGGCCAGCAATAGGGCAGTGGTTGGGACCTGCAAGATACATACTGTATTTTCTTTCCTGCTTTTACATAAGACTAGCAGCATCCCCTTTAACCTCAGAGCTGGGTGCGGTCCTCTCCTGGGCTCAGCCCTGCAGTGATGAGATACTTCTGTGCAGGTAGCAGCAGCAGTAGTCATGGCTCCTCCATACCCCTGTACATGAAGATCATTTTGAATTGATACATATACCATTAGTGGTATGTGATGTGCATTTTGAAAATGCCTGTTCTAAGGGACTGCCATTCTAGGCTAATCAGATGCACATTAAAGTAATTAGAACAAAATATATGGGGGGAGGCAGAGAAAATAAGTATTGGTAGAAAAAGTATTAGGAGCAAAACTGCTTAAGGTATCATGATATATGAGGAGATTCTTTGTCATGAGCTTGGGTAATAACAACACAATTTGGAAACCGTCGTTTGTAAGCGTAAGTTCAACTTTGCTAGTAATAAAACCCATATGATTAAAACTCATACACTGTTTAAAAATGGGGTCCAAGTTCCTCACAAGCTGGAAAATGCATTCCTGAGTATGCATGGATTAGCTGTCAAAGTGCTCTTGCTGGCAGTATCTGTATGATTTGGGGATTTGTGGCAGACACCAACATAAATAACAGAGCTCATGAGCATAGTGGGAAATGTTTGTCATTGGGCCATCATGGATCTCTCAAGCCTCTGTGCTGGAGAAAGTTNATAAATATCAATTTCCTTACTTGATACACATTACATCTTCCATGGGAAATCCATAGTAAGCTTCCTCTTAATGCTTATGTAGGAACTGATCTTGGAACTAAGTATTGGTGGGTTTGCTGATTATGAAATGATTACTCGAGGTATATATGAGTATAATAAAATCCTACCTAATGCTTATAAATCTGTAATTGATTATGAGCTAGGTCATAAGGGAAAAATATAAATATTGACCATACTTTGGAAGTAGATGGCAATATTTTACTTTTCTATCCCTAAACCTAAAACCTCAAAGTTAGGAAAGAAAACCTTATACTGATTTAAAAAGAAGCATATGGGGTAGGAGGGAAGTATTTAAACACAGAAGAGAGGTAATTCAGCAAATGGAAATGAAAAAGTAGAATTAGTAGAAAGTTTATAAAGGAAGCAAAAGAACTAGTATAAAGGTCTGTGGACAGTACAGAATGGTACTGTATTACCATTATCAGGTGTCAGGAGCACCTGATTTTTCATTTCAGATATCAAGGCAGAACAGCTTTTAAATCCTATTTAAACTGGATAATTTGTTGAGAGATTTTGTGTAAAATAAATAAAGTCCTAACTTTCCAGGGAATAACTCCTTGCAGCAAGCATGGTGAAGATGATTATGCACCTTGTGGAGGGTATTTACACTTTCCTGGGTTGATTTATAGAAAGTAGAAGCACTTCACAAGTGTTTAGGAAATAGCGATAAAATGATGTAAGTATGAGTGAAGTACTTTCTTTCCCCCAAATGACTGGGTGCAGTTCAGAAGACCATAGACTATGCATTAGCTATGACATCCAAGAGCTCTTTGAGATAGAAAGTTGAACTTGAATACAGTATGCTATATTAAATAAATAAATAAAAGCAGCTTCATGCATAGTAAGCCTTGGCAAGTTCCACGGATATTTATGTACCTTCTGTTCCATCTAGGGATATACTATTTTAGATCGAGTCTGGCTTATAGCGTTGTTAGAGCTTCCTTAGTTATTCAGATATAGGAGTGTTACGATCCTGTGTTTTGTTTACTACAGCTTTTGTTGGGAGTTTCTTTGCTTGTTAGCTATGGAGACTGTGCAAATTCAGTCAAGATGAAGAAACGTAGAGTAAAAGATTTAATGTGTCCTGTCAAATGAAGATATTGTAGTCTTTAATCTTGAGTAAAATCCATTCAGACCAAAATTAGAGTTTTCCTCTTTTTGTGTGAGGAGCATAGCATTCGACCAAATCAGTCTTGAGGCATCTACGTTTGGTTTTGGTTTGGAGACAGAACTGTGGTTCTAAACTAAACACATTTGGATATAGATAATTAACGTTTTTATCTTAGCAAGGAGGAGTTTCCCAAACGCAAACAGGCTGCTTTCTTAGAGTCTATTTGCCTTAAAATGCCTGCCTGACCTAATAGTTTAGAAATTCCAGGAGAGCAGAATTCATTTTCCGACTGACTTCAGTTTCTTGTGTAGCTGTTGAAAAGAACTCTGATCCTTTTTTGAAATATTTAATTTATATCTTCTATCCATCCGTGCATAATGATAGCATTTTTGACATGTCTTATATAAAACACACTTGTAATAAACCCTGCATTCACAGTGATGTTTGTGAACCCCATGGGCCCTGTGTGGAATAATTGCTTATGAAAACAATATCTAAAGATCAGTTAACTATTTCTGTTCAGTCTTTCCCAGGTTTATTCTGCAGTACATCGTAAGAATTGTTTTTGTGCATTTTTTTTTCCAAACTAGAATAAATTATTTCACTAAAGGAGCATATTTTGAAACTAGTGAAGGATTTTATGACTTCATTAATATTGATTTTACTGTATGTTATGTTTCCTAAAAATAGTTCTGCTGAAAGCATTGAAAAAGACTCCTTCAAGATGCCCTTATGAAAAAATGAGGATGCAGATGGGCTTTAGAACAAACACATCGCCCCAGCCAGAGCTGCCCGCACATCGCTGCACCCCACCTAGTGGTCCAGCCCTGTTTGATATTGGCACTGGCAGCCACTCAGAGCGTGTACGCAGCCACCAGTGCTATCAATAACCCACAGCTCCAGGGTAAGGAGTGCAGGTGCATTGTGCAGTATGATTTCAGCATTCATTCTCTAAAGAGTGTTTTTTTTCCATATTGCTTCATCTGATTTTAACAGCGATGATGAGTTCTGTCACTTGTTAGTCTCAAAAGATAATGTTTTGCCACTTGTTGCCAGGGCTTGTGTCTGTCTGTTAGGCTTCAGCAACATAATATGAAGGAGATGTCTCGCCCTAGCTTATCTGCACTGACCAAGTGGCAGCTACAGTGAGGACACTATAGATCTCAGTGTTACTGGCTTAGCAGCCAGTGCTATATAATAAAGCAATACAGCCTACTTCAGAGCCCAGACTGCCTTGTTTCTGACACACTGGAAGTTGAGGTTGTGTGAGTTAGGATCTGATCTTGCAGTAACGCTCTGGATATGGTCTTAGACTTCACATGCAAGCTTGAAGAGCATTACTGGGGTTTCAGTGTAGCATGTGCTACATTACTATATTTGCCAACCGTATGCTTGCAAATGCATAGTATGAAAGGCATTGCTTTCTGGCATGTCCTAACACTAAGGGATACATGCACTTTCTTAGCCTACTGAAGTCAGCCAGAAAGCATTCCTTGTGTTTAACTGGACCAGGATTTCATCTCTTTTATATTTTTAATTTTTGAATGTAAGTTATGTAAGTATTCTTTAGCTACATTTTCTTGCCCATAATATACATCACTAGAGCTGGAGATTCATCAAGTCTGTTTTATTACGCACATTAGGTAAGTTTGGTCTGCAGGCTATGTGCCTCTGTCAGGTACTCACTTGGAATGGTGTAGCCCACTTATATGTCCCTATATGGAGGTATAAAATTATGTTCTATTTTCTGAATTTTTAGGACTCCTCAGGAAGGATTTGGTGTAAAACAGAGGATTAGACAAAAATAATGTCCTTAGCCTTAAAGTAGCAAAATGCAATTTATGCCACTGCGCTAGTTAGCTCATCAAATTGAAGATGCTGAATTTGTGACATATGAGTTCTTATTGCTGCAACATATTTAAAAGATTACATTGAAATGGAACAGGATACAAAAAAAAAAAAGAGGTTAAACAGGATTTTCACATGTACATATGTTCAGGGCATGTGAGACCAGTTAACAAATAAAAACCAGTTATTTAACTACATTTCATCCACAGACAATTACATTTTTTTTCTAAAAAGTTTGAAAGAAGTTCCACATTTTAAGAAGTGCTTTGTATTATTAATGTGCCCAGCCAAATTTATGCTGGCTAGTACTGCTTGTAAACTATTGCTTGCTGTAGGATTGTACACTCCCAAATTTGGCTTGCTGTAAGCCATATTCATCAATTTAATACTGATATACCAGAAATCATACATTAGTTATGCTTATACTATTCCAAGTATTTTTCTTAGAAGCAATAAGTACTTTTTTCCCTTCTGCTTTTTTTTTTTCCTGAGAGGTCAGTTCTGTACTGCAGTCTTATGTATAAAAAATACTCAAGTATTAGCATATAAATGCTAATGATGACATATTTTATATTCTAAATTGCTGTCTCAAATACTTGAGTTTAAGCAATGGTACGGATGTCCCTTATACAAAACAAGCAACAAAACAGCCGACACCACCACCAAAACCTTAGAAGCTGCAGCTTTACTGTATATTTCTGTACTCAAGCCTGTACAATTATACCTCAAGGAAATTCAGAAGTATGAGTTATCTGATTTTCGTCCTTTTCTGTCAGGAGCTTATCATTAGAGTCTGAACTGACATGCCTGATTATTCTGATGTCTGATCTTTCATTACCCTGTAGTTAGAGCTGCTATATTAGATGAGAGGAATTAAATGCTTAAACATTGAGTTCTCAGTGCTGAATTTGTCTGCTTTTTGGCTAGAGTGTGAGATTTTTTGCATGTGCGATGTCATTCCTACTCCACTAAGGTTCATAAATGTACAATCAAGTTAACTGGCCTCTCTATTGTGCTATATTTTACTATCAGTTTAGTAAAGGTACGTATGTTGTTTTGTGTGCTTCAACATAACTTGTGGTCAAAAGATTATGCCAGGAGTAAATCTTACCATAAAAATGTTGTGGGAAATGGATTTGCTGGTTATGTGACAAGCACGTTGCTGAGAATGACCTGCATGGGATGCTCTGCAGACAGTATTTGCAGCGTCTGTACTTTCAGAAGTTGCATCCACTACTATATAGCAAATCTCACATTAATCTGAACAGAAAAAGAGTATACAGAATAAATTCAGATAGGAAAATATTTGATCATGTTTGGTCATCATAAAAGAAATCCACTGTGTAAGTCATTTCTATAGGTAATTTTTCAGTGATTGGGATTGTTTGGAAAAGAGATCAAGTTTAGGCCAATGTCTAGTCAAAAAAAAAAAGTTTTAATATAGCATATTATCCTGCCAAACTCCAACAACAGACATGTTCTGCTGACATCACTGGAAAAATCTTGCTAATCTACATTTTTTATAATCTGAAGAACTGGCTCTGCCAGTGAAGGCACGTGTGCCCCAGCTGGCCTCATCATGAAGATGCCATATAGCTCCACACAGGTGTAGGAGGGTTGGAGCAAGGATTTTCTGACTTCCAGCAGCCCAGACCATAATGTTTCCAGAAATTAAATAGATCACTGACCACAGGAGTATGGGCAGTATGTTGCTTTTAGAAGGACTCTGTTCTGTAAATGAGTGTCAGAGTCCAGAACAGCAGATTACTTAATAAACCTCCCAGGGAGGTTTCCATAGAATTCCATTTCCACAGAACATTCTACAATGCTTTTCTGTTATGTACTCACAGAATGCATGCAATCAGAAAAGCAGATGTATGTTCTGATGTCGAACATACCTTAGTGCTCTTGTTCACTTCACTGTTTGCAAAGTTTGTGGGTTTATGGCAGATATCCTAGTTATCTGGGACAGCCTCATTTTGGAAAGCTAGCCTAACTGCTTCAGACATCATTTAGGTGCCTAAGGATTGTGAAAGCTGCTTAGTAGGACTTTTAAAAGGATGTGGCAAGTGTTCCCATTAATGTGTGCATAAATTCTCTCAGACACGAGCCAGGGGAGCTGGGACAATGCAGAAGGGAGGTGCCCCACCAACCCGCTGACGGCTCTGCTCTTGGTTGTGCTCCATGGAAGTGGGGAGAGCAAGGAATCTAGACCACGCTGTCAGACAGTTTTGCCAGTATAGCTGGAGGAGACACATACCAATGTTACTATAAAATAGTAAGCTTATCCTGTTTGATGTTGGACACAATAGCACTGGTAGTTCATCCTAGAGACACGTTATGTCTGCAGGCAGAACCCTCTGAGGAAAGAAACTAAACAGATGCCTGCTGTTTTGTGACCACATGCTGCTTGAGTCTAAGGTGATTCTGAACAAGTCCAAAGTAGAGATGTAATGACCTGAAGGATATGAGTGGCACTTGGCCACAGATTAGTACAATAGTGATTGCAAAGATGAGTTTATGATATATGTGTATACCAAACAGATTTGTAACAAATGGGTAGTGTTGCTATAAACATGGGAAGATTTGCATGTAATTGTGCTATTATTTTAATGTAGAAAAGCATAGTTGGAGCTAATTTAAATTAGATTAGTGAAGCTGGTCTGAACTCAGTGGGCTGAGAAAAGCTGGAAATTTTAGAATTCAGTTTAAAATAAATGACGAATTCTGCCAAGAAGCTGTTGGGTCTGATGGCTAAGAATTTGATTTTTGAAAGTTCCTTAGACTAGCCCTCCAATAACGTTTCCATATTATGCTTCAGTTCCTACCCCACTGATACTTAAATAGGCATTCATATAGACGTTATAGGAAATATAGTTGAATTTCTAGTGAAGGTGTTGAGAGAGAATAAAAGCAGCTTATTCTCTTTCTTAATGTTTTCCTCTGTAGTTTTTATATGACTACACCATGGCATTAAACATCTCCCGCATGGAGAATGAGAGAACTAAGCTGTCTTTCAGATAACCAAATCACTTAAAATTTGGACCTATGGGATAAGCATTTAGTAACTCCATGGGGAGGAAGTCATTCATTTCTGATTATAACTTCTGTTACAGTGTCCATTTCGGACATGCTCAAAATTCCAAGCAACAGATTCAGGTATGTGGAATATGATAATCACAAAAGCAGTCGAAATGAAAATAAAATTACAAAATGTTATGCCTGTCCACAGTCTTCTCTTCTCGTATCCAGGCACTAAGAGCCTCTTCCAAAGTGAAAGCTTACTTAGATTAAAAAACACTTGGAGTCTCACTTGTAATACTTCATTGGAAGACAGTCTTGAGTATTCTTCTGAAATGCAGAGTGCTTAATAACCTGCCTCGGCTGTGAATGCTGTCAAATATTTATGCTTCCTTCCTTCCAATGTTTATTCAGAATGCGTTTCTGTGCAGCTGGGAAGGTTGTTAGGAGCTGATGACTGGTACTGCAGAATGACAGATTTTTTTTTTAAGGTGGGGGGGGATGAAAACTTTCCATCCAGAAGATGCAGATGTTGATGTAGTCTGTGATGCACAATGTGAATTAGTGATGAGTAAAGCAGCATCCATGTAAGATGAAAGACTAAATCATAGTGAAGAGGATTCCTCAGTAAATGAATCCTTTGGAAGGAAAGCACCACTTAGCAGCCCAGATTGAACCAACTTGAAACACAGACATAGAAAGAATTAAATTATTGACTAAGTAGCTTATAAAAACTAGGCATAGAAGAAAGAAGGACTTTTTGAAAGTACAGTGCTAACTTCTTAACGATTTTCTCATCGGATTGAGTACACTTCAGTGACAACTACAGTCAGGTGTCTTTTTCATGTAAATTGTTCTGATCAGTTCTAACAGACTAAAGTAATTTTAATTAGCAAATAGATAAATAGTGTAGATTATGGTGGTTAAGGACGCTATCTAAAATAATACTCTTTAGAAATTGCCATTCTCGTTTTCTTTAGAGAGGCTAAGTCTTCACTCTTAGCAATTATACTTCATAATTCACAGTACTTTGCATTTTAAAATAGCTGTGCAAACATTACATAATCTCCCAGCATCCCCCTGAGCCAGATAATGTTGCCTTTCACATTTTATGGATGGAGAGATCAAGACTCAAACAGGGAGTGTTCTCTCTACACTAACCCAAGGGGCAGAGCGAAAACAGCAACTCTTAGCCACGTGATTTCAGCTATTTTATGTCAGTCAAATAGACACTACTCTGTTTGCCATCCATTTTCATGCAAGTACAGAACTCCATGATCTTATTTCTTCTTCAGAATGCTAAAACAACTCCTCCAATCTGCTTACCATATTTACTGCGCAGCAGTTTTCCGACTGGCTCAGTGTCCTATTTTACATATAGAAAAAGAAGACCTTAAGACCTCAATGTATATTTCAGTACACCTCTTAAAAAAAAAAAAAAAAGTTTTTAAACATGCTCATGGTTCAGCAAAACTAAGCTCCTTTAGACCAAAATGAAGATCACAGATCCATAGGCCTATTGCCTTTCCTTTAGCCTTCTTGCATTTTGTTCCATCAAGAAGAATGAGGGTATGTGCCTGCAGTCTGTATTTGCAAGGTGAAAATAAAAGCTATACTACTAAGTTCCTAAAATGCCTCCACACTGTTCCTCATCAAGCCAATGAGTGCTTGCTTTGTAGAAGCCTTGCATCTCAGACCCTAAATGGGCCTTACAAAACCAAGGGAGCTCATGCTAAACTGCAAAGATGAGCTTTTCAAATGGAGAAGAAAAAAAAAAGAGAAATGAAAAATTGGGGACCTGGAATATGGGTACCTGGCAGTCAGGATGGAAGTATTTAGAAATGAAAACTCAAATGCAAACAGATAAGAGAAGATAAACAGATTAAAACATGAGGTATGCCTGAGAACAATAATCTGATTTGAACACTTATTACAGAGATGATGCTTCTTACTGCTTTCTGCAGACAGCACAGCTCTGATTTTTTCTCTGTGCTGTCTATCCTAAGCAGTGAATAAGTGATACAGCATCGCACCTAATTTTTTTTCACTTCCTTGAATGTCACACTTAGTCTACAAAGTCTATATCAAATAGATAGAAATAAAAATTCAGAGAAAAGGAATAGCACATTTACAAATGGGTTCTTAGGCTTAAACCGTTAGAATCTTTATTTCATTATTTGATATGCCAATGTAAAGTCAATCAAGTATTTGAGTATTTTTTGTTAAATCATGTCTGATTTTAAGTGCATAGGCCATTTTGTCTTTTATATTCACAAGTCTGAATACATTAATATGTACTTTTGGCTCCACTTATTTACGTAGCAATTGTAAAGTAATTTAGGAGACTGGTTGTACTAGAAGCAATCTAGCACATCCATGCTTTGTTTTGCCTAATAGTTTCATCTCTGTGTGCTTTGGGGGGAAATTATACCTCTTCAGTTTAGATTGGAGGTGTGACTGTTAGCCATCTTGATTCTAATCAAGTGGTTTGACATAAAGATGGGACCTTGCTTTTCCAGGCAGGCTCCTATGGCCTGTAGCAATACCTTCCACACGTAGGACAAGAAATTTTTTGTGCGTGGATCTCTACCTGCTTGAGTTTCCCATTCTTCAATATGAGTGTGAATAGAGGCTGTACAATTCTGCATGCATCTGGAGGTCTAACAGTTGATTAAAAAATGTTGACAGTTAGGTTTTTTTTCTTTTTGTTGTTACGCTGATGTTGATATGCTGATACTTATACTGATAAGCACTGCACAGGACACCTGGTCATTTTCCTCTTAATGCCTGGTCATTAAGAGAGAATGATTAAAGGACTGGTTTAAGTTCGACTCTGTTAGCTGTCATTTTACAAATTTCAAAATCCATTCTACTAAACTAGATTTATAAGTTTAAATCTTAGTTTAAAATCCCTTGGAAAGCATCACTAAGCCTAGAATGGGAATTTCCAAAAAAGATTAAAATACTTTACAAGGCATTATAGAATTGCAGGCACTAGATTGCGCTTCCAAAAGAGCCTCTGACCTGGATCACTGATAATGAATAACCAAAAAGGGCAAGCTAGAGGTTCTCTTGTTGTTAAAGGAAATAAGTTGCTGCTGGTTATGCTGTTCTGGCCTGGCTGTTGGGCGGGGGGGGGGGAGTTGATCAGTTGTTAATACAAAAGTACTAAAAGCAATTAATGCGTATTATAGTCTTATGAAATTGGATAGAAAGTTATTCTTGCATAGCAGGAGAAAAATGGATTCTTAACTATAAGAATCTGGTTTTGGAGGAACAACTTTTAAGTTAAAGCCAAATCCCTTCATGATACCCGTAAAATTCTATTTACCTTTCTAAACCGAAATAAGATTTTAAACTGTATACAAATCAGTCAGTGGCTGAAAAATTATATAACATGATTCAGATCATAAGTTTTCTAACAGTTTGGTCTGCACATGAGGACTCCAACCCTATTAGTCAACTTAGAACTGGTATCTCTGTAGTAACCTTAGGGAAGAGTGAGTGTATTGATTTTTAAAATGCAGCTCCTTACCTTCCAGTGAAATGAGATCAATACATTGTGGCCATATTATCCAGTGTAGCACTGGTCTCACTAAAGCTCGTGTGAATGCAAATGCAGTATATCTCCACTGGAATTTTAAGGAATATAAGATAGTTTAAAAAATAGCTTAGAAGCAACAAATAGGAAATCTCAGTCTTTTTGTAACCTCTAAAACTCAGGTATCAGATATTTTTTTGTTTTGAAACTACAAGAAATAGTCACACACTGAATACCTTCATGAAGCACTTGCATTCTCATGCCCTTAGTTTCCCCTTCTTATTTAAATATACTCCTCCCACACCACGTTAAATAGGCTTCATGGATTACAAGAGAAACAGCAGTGGAAACAATAGCTCATACTACAGCGGTCTGAACTGAAACCCTCCCGAATACTCTGAGGAGCAGCAGTGGCACTGGCAGCCTCTTGCTCTGCAGTTTCCCACTCCCACTGCCTTGCACGGCCAGGAAGCAGGACCGCAAATTTCAGAGAAGCATTGGGGCCCAATTCTCATCTTCACTAACTACTTTTCTACAGTGATGTAAAATTAAAATACTCCTTCCTCATATACCCCAAGAGAATTAGAGGATGAAGTCTGTGGGAGTGGGAAGTTCAGTATATGAGAATTTACTGTGTAAGTCTAACTGTATGTGCGTGCTCTGTGTGTGTATCTAGTATAAGCAGTGGTATCGAAGAGAATTTTTGGCTAGGATTTCTGGAGAAATAGTAAACTAAGCAACGGGATTTTGCTAGTCCCAAAATGGAAGTATCATAGCAGTTTTGCTGCTGTTTATTTTCATATAATCAAATTGCTTTTTGGCTGCTTTCTTGTAGTTTCATTTTCTCTGTCTGAGACATTTGATCTGCTGCAGTAGAAAGAGCCAACCTTCTCAATGACCTAAAAAAGACATTTGTATTTTTCTGCTGTCAGATCACTGCACGTGATTTTCTGATGTTAGACATTTCTTTCTGTTAATCAAAAACTTTGTCCTGTAAGTGGATATTTAACTTCTTTTTTTCCTGATTCTTCATCATAAAACTCAGTAATTCTAGAATACTTTTGGAATGAGCACTAAAGGAATTTATTTCCACATTTAAATGTAGTATCTTTTCCTTTAACAACATCCTTTCTGGGTAAGAAGCTGCTGTATTCATTCATTTCTAAGTATTGTACCTAACTAAAGTGATTTAATGATGGTTTGATATTTTATTATCGTTTTCTGCCTTTAGAAGTCTTTAGTGGCCAGTTTTGCTGCAGCTTGTTCTCTGATTCAAACTTTGCCATTATTATTTCTTAGTTACTATGTCGACAAGAGAGCTTCATTTCTGTGCACTCTACAGAATACAATTAACGTAGACTTCTAATGAAACATGAGCTGTGAGCTTTCGTAATGCCAGATAACTGATCACACTCTCCACCACAGCAGGATACCTTTTCAGCAAGACTTGGCAGGAGCCACCAGCTCTCTCTGGAGGATTTTGCCTCTGGCAGTACCTCCGATGCAGGGTAACATTCTGGGCACTAGGACTTCCTGCTCATTCTCTTCTCAGGTCCCATACGTCACCACTAACGTGTACAGCAATAGCTATTCAGCTATTCTTCCTGGAGAGAGAGGAGAGGAAAGCGGAGCCCTGGGCAGCCTCAGGCCTCCCAGCTGCAGTACCACAGAAGCAATGCTGTCCTAGCTGTGGGAAAGGCAAAAGCCAAATATCCACAGCCTAGCTCAGCCATGCTGCTGGGGCTGCACTGGCTGGCACAGTCAATAGCAAGAAGTTAGTATCACTGTTACCTTGACTAAATCTAGTAATCAAGGTCTTGCTCAGTCCTGCTGAATTATGAAAATATCATGGTGTCAATGTGGTGCTCATCAGCACATTCTCCCACAGAAAGCTTTCTGAAGAGAGCTGCCAAAGGTACAACTCTCTTTCATTCAGTTATCACTCATACTGGGAAACTTGTCTTGCAAACTCTGTGATTTCCTCTTCCGTAGTAAGATAGAAACAGTCTTCCAAAAGCGGCTCCTGGTCCTGCTGACCTCCTCTAGAGCTAACTGTCCTCAGCTTACAGAAACCAATACCGAATAGCAAAAGCTGCCCGAAGTAATCTGGTCTCCTTCTTGGAAGTACTGCTGGCTTTTCTATATAACTTTCTATATAACTGTTGCCAGCCGTAGAATCTGGCAAGCTCGTTCCTTCTGTCTTACTGCGTATCCTGAGTTTGGATAGTTCAGTGGTACTGGGCATGGCTCTGTCTGGACTATCCTGAGGAACCTGCTGTTGAAGCCCATTTTTCTGTAGCTAGCAGACAGGAGCTAGAGACATGGGTAGGGATATTGCAGAAGAAGGAAAATGAGTTGTCATAAGGAAAAAAGTGCCTGAGATTGATGGCTGTGAAGAAAATACCTCCCATCCTTAATGAGAAGAGTGGACTGGCCCACCAGGTTAAGCCATGTTTTTGGGAAACATTTTGTCCCTTTTCTTATTCAACATCCCAAGGCTTGCTGTTATCTTTTACATCTGAGGGATAGCCCTTGACACAAGGCACCACCACCAGCTTATGTTGCCTTTAAGGTGTGATAAACTCAATGCTACCTTTCCCCAGAGTCCAGGCCCTGGTTGCCAACGCTGAGAAAAGGCAGGAGGTCTGAAAGGTTCCTGCCTAATTCTCCTCCTCCCAGGATAGCTCCTGGAAGAATATTTCTTTAAAATGGATTATTTGTTAACTTTTAAAATAAGAATCCAGACCTGCTGCACCTCTCCCCCACAAATGCTGCGCATGTTTGATAGTTCACGTGTGTTCTGCCCCTCTGTTCGAAGGTCTGGGCGCTGCTTCTGTCTCATTTGAAATGCGTGATGCTTGCGATGCACTGCATGCAATACGCTTTTGAACCTTCAAGGGCTATGAATACATTACAGCCTCCGTGCTCAGCCCCAGTTTCTCCTAAGCCCTCCCTGTGTGAGCTGTATGCTGAAAGCAGGATCATGCCACTTGCAACAGAAGTTCCAAAGAAAAAGTCTAAATATTTATATTGTGAGAGCAGCACACAGGAAAGGAAAAAGATAAATGAGTTGCCAGCAAAAGGCAATTGTTACTCTCTTCACCTTAGAAAATTGGTTGAGGGGGAATGGGAAAAGATGCATTTCCTGCAAAGCTAACCTCGTCTGTGAAAAAAACACAGGCACTTGTGTTCTGTGCACAACAACAACATTAAACAAACAAATAAAACCAGGGACTGCAGGGACTGCATTACTAGGAATTAATCAAGGCTAAATGGAGCGAGAGGAAGGGAGGAGGAGGAGGTGCATTTCCGTGTAGAACTCCTCCCTCTCCTGGCCCACCCTAGGGGACACACTGCATGAAAACCCCTTCAGCTGTATTTACCCTCCAGAAAAAGAACTCTGCCTTAGATATCCCCCCTGACAATCAGGTCGCATTTCCAGAGAAACAAGAGCATAGCAAGTTGGGTGAATGAAAACTACTGCATTCCCTCTTAGACTCGGTGCTTTATTTTTAAGTTATTTTGCTGAATGTACATTGGCCATTTTTGTCTAAGGTGTGTTGATTTCATGCTTAAATAATTCAGCAAACTCTTTTAGTTGTTGTTGTGAATTGTACTGTTGCCAAAACCTCACGGAACTCCGCTGTTAACGCCCACATGGGAAGCCTATAACGCTGCTCTGAACTGTCTGCGATTTATTCTGCGTTATTCATTGGGGTTTCACGTTTCCTTTAGCGCAGACCCCAATTCTCTATGCTCTTTTACATTCTGTGTTTAGTCTAGTACTATTCCTTGCTTGCTGGCAGTTGTACTGGAAAAAAAATGTTGATCTTATTCTGGCATATATAAGCAGTAAGGATTACACCACAGTCACTTTGTTGCTTTTAACAGGCGTTTGAGTTTCTTGATGGAACCCTCTACTTTTTTTTTTTATCATCCCCCTATTCAGATACAGTAAACTTGGCTGTCTCTCAGAGTACAAAAGATACACCAGGCAGAACAGAAGGTACAGTCTCCATTCACTGTATGTATTGCAGTGTTCACTGTACCACAGCACGCTGTTGCTATCATTCCCCTTAAGCATTACAGTAGTCTGCTAGAAGGGAGACTTCAAGTAGTTAAAAAAAATTCAATGTCTGTTTCCTTCAATTCATTGATGCCTGTATGTTAAAGGTCCTGGTTTTACATTTGTAAGTCAGTTAAATGTTAATTATTATCCTGACTAGAACATTATTTCCCTTGATTAGTATTACAGACATTTATACTAATGAACTATTTCTTTGGTTCCAAATGTTAAATCATGCTCTTAGCACAGGGCTATCTCTGAAACACGGGGTCTAGATGCTCAAATTTAGCTACCTATATCCATCAACTGACATAACCATTCAAGGTAGTATTCTGCAAGAAATTTGCTTGATACAAATGAAAACCGTTTCCTACTTTGGTTTATACCAACTGACTTCTCATGCGCATGAAATATATACTTTTTCTCTTAAGCCTCAACTCAACATAGTACTCAAATATACTTTTAATCCAACTGAAGTGATTTTCATGTACACTAAGATTCTTTTTCCCTTCATGAGTATTATTAAAAAGTCTGTAGTGAAAATGAGAATTAGAATCCTTCAGCTCAAAATGTCTTGCAGCATCAGAATTACAGAAAATCATCATGGGCCTTTTATTTTACCTTAAATCATAAAAACAGAACTGTCATTGAGTATTACAGCTCACAACTTTGAATAATGTTGTAACCATTTTAGCTGAGTTTTTGTCCCACTTTGTCCCACTCTGGCTATAGTTACACATGAATTAAATTCAATTGGTTGAGGCACAGATTATTTTCTGCTGGGAGATATCCCATTACCTGATTTTATATTAGCTTGGATAGTAGACATTGCACCTATTTAATGAAAAAGGATAACATATTCCTAGAAATTGAAAATCAGAGAATTTCTGTGAAGTCCCAGATAAATGGATGAAAATAGTAACTAGAGAGAAAAATAACACATCTGCAGAAATAGAAAGAAGTTATAAAAGCAATAAACAGGAATATTTTATTGAAATGAAAAAATACACTTACATTTACTAATATCTATTTGTCATGTCAACGTAAGAGTGAATAAAGGCACTGTTTATGTTATTTTAATTTTTAGTGTTTTTTCAAAGTCTCTCAAAAGAGGCTATTAAAAAGCTATGTATTCAAAGGCTTAGAGGTAGATTGCTGCTATAGATTAGAGATGGTAAAGTGGTAGAAAATAAAATAGAAAAATTGGTAAAATTCCAGAGTGGCAAAGAATTAACTGTGAAGTGCCCATAAGATGACCAGTTGTTTAATAGAGTCTGGAAATGAGAGAGAACATTTGCAAGTTAAAATTTGCATATGGCACAGAATTCGTTAGGTTAGCCAAGACCAACACTTTTGAGGGACCTATACAATTTAGGCACTTGGGCCGCACAATGGCAGATGGGATTAAATGCTGACAAATACATATTGGAAAGGATAATTGAGTTAAAATATGATTACATCAGCTCTCCTAGCTGTTTAACAGTCTCATTTTTAAACAATTCCTTTGAAGTAGCTGGCAAACACCCATTTGTTTCAGATAGAGAAGACGCAGATCTGCTGTCTGAAATCCAGCTGAGCCCTATAGCTTGTTTGGGAAAATTGTGCAGATAACAGACCCTGCTGCTTCATTTTCTTTCAGTCAGATGCAGAGTTTTCGTATTTTTTTTATTTCATGTGAGCTACCACTATTCTCCTCCTCACCAATCCCTGGGTCACATCCCAGTGGCCACACTGAACTTCTACTCCTATAAACAGCTATTGAGTTCAGTGGAGTTTTTCCTTCAGTGGAAGCTGTGGGATATGTTGTACTGCTGCCGTTTTATCTGGTGCCAGCTGCTGTGAGCAGCCGGGTCTTGCTGCCTGTTGCATGGCTCTGGCAGGGCTCTCCAGGGCTGTGGCTAGCACCTGCCTGGCCAGCATGTACCAAGTGATGTACTAAAGGGCCAGATATGTGCAGCTCTGTGTGCACCACCACTAATCTGCCAGACGCACCATATGTTGGTTGTGTGATTTAGGGTAACTTGTGAGCTCACCCAGTGGGAGGAGAACAAGAAAGCAGTGCTGTGCTCATTTCAGTTCTTTTGCTCAGGTGTTAGTAATTTATTTGTCTTTCAGGCTACTAGCAAATATCCAGGACACTTCTCCAAAAAAATAAATAAATAAATAAGGCCAGATTATCTGGCTATTTATAAAGAAAAGTAATTTCAGGTACACTGCCAGCCCACTCCATTCATTTGACTAGGTGTTCCCTAGCACAGTATTTCCTCTGAGCATCACTTCTGTTCTGGCATCATCTGAAAAAAATGATTATTCATATTATCTCTTGGTTCCTGAACTTATCTGTTCACACTGTATAGTGCAGAAACATATCTTCCTACTCATGGATAAAGTCTCCATTTTTAAGTGTGTTTCACTGATCTGATCTGTTCCAGGAGGTTATATAATCATCTTGATGCATTTTTTCCCCTTAGTTTTTGAAACTCCCTAAAAAGCACTTTTTTCACAGATTCATTTACTTCATCAGATTTCCTGCCAGCCCAGTGGGGCTTACTCCAGTCCCTTGCCAGCTCTCTGATGTCCTCTGGAGGGACCATGTCTGCCTGTGCCCTCTGTGGCTGAGGGCATGAGCACTGACCTCTTCATCCTGAGCAGTGTCCCCACCACATGCCCCACAGGGAAGGGCTGGGGTCTCTTACTAGCAATTCTCCTCCTTCCCCAGCTGGCTGCAAAACTGTTCACACATTTGCCTTCATCTCTTCAGCCCATCCCTAGTCTTCCCTCCCCACTGTAGGTGCCAGGTCCAGACTGGTCTCTTCTCTTTTTTCTTCAGGAGCTTGTGGAAAGATCAAGAGTAAACCATCAGGGTGTGGGAGGGAGGAGGAGGCTGCTTGTGCTCACATGGGGTGGAGGCTAAGGATGAGGAGAGCAGGTATCTCAGGCATCCTCGAAGGAGTAGCTGTTCCTTACCCCAAGCAAACAGGGCAGGGCTGAGAAGAAGGACAAGAAGGGAAGGAGAGAGGAAGGGCTGCGTCCACTTTCATTGTGCTCCGTGACTCCGTGTTGTAGCCATTTCCCACTCAGACCCATCTGATGCTTCTCTGCTTGCCTCTAGATCCTCCTAAGACTGCGCCCTCCTCTTTCAACACTGGTCTTTGTGTTAACCTTGAAGGTCCTTCCCACCCTGGAACTGCTCTGTCTCTCATTTCTTCCTGAATCCAGCTTACCCCTCCAAGTCCTCTTCCTCTGTAGCCCCCTAAACTCCCCTTGCCAGAAAATTGGATTTTGCCTCCATGGCTGAGATGTTTTGAGCCAGCTCTGCTCTCCTTGAATCCTTCCCTGGTGAGTCTGGTAATATCAAACAGATGTCTGAAGGAATTGGGAACTTTGCCCATTCCTGAGGGAAGCTAGGGCCAGGCTTTTACATGAGTAATGTCCTTGGTGTCCAAAACTCAACTTGTCCCAGACTCTGGCTATTCACCAGAATCATCTTCCTTTTCTCTAATGACTGTTTCAAATCTTTCTAACAACATAATTTTTTGTCAAGTGGAATGGATGAGTGGCTTTATGAAATATTTCATTTGGCTGTTGGGTCTGTGAATAAATAGATATTAAAAATAATAAAAAGATAATATGCAGCAGGTATGTTTGCTAGTGCATGTGAAAAGTGTGATAACTACAGAGCTGTTGGAGGTGCAATGTCAAGTCATGCCCAGCCACACTTATCACTAAGAAGAAAGGGATAATTTTGCATGGCTACTATAATTCAATGGGACCTTGAAAGTAGTATATAAAGCCCCAAGATTATGGCAATGTCACTTTGTTTTTGTTTCTTTTCAAATTTCATTCTCCGTAGTTAACCAACTTCTATTTTAAGGATGAAAAGACTGAAATATTTGCAATATTTACAAATATACCGTGGCTCCCTGGTATTTTAACATTGCTACAGTTTGGATTACATGCTCATCACACCACACTTATTCCTGATTTCTAATTCATTCCATTCAGATTTGCAGTAGGTTTGCCGCAGAATGGGTGAACAACTTCAGCTGAAATAACTGGTGAACTTCATCCAGATATTTGGGAGGTTTAAACACATCTAGAGAAGCTTTTCTTCTTGTTTCTAATTCTTGCTTGAATTACAGGCAACATGCACCAAAAAATGCACATTTTTCAGCCTAAATTTTAGAGTCATAAGGTGGAGATAAATATCCATGCATATTTAAGTGAAAAATGCAGAGACTTTTCTATGAGGGGTGAAAGCTGCTCTGACCCAAACCTCTGGGTCAGAGCAACTTTGAAGTTTGGATGATCGAAACAAAAAACAAAAGGTCTTGAATTTAGTCCATTTTTGGTCTTCAAAAATTTTTTTTTTTTGCTGAAAGACAAAACATATGCTATTAAACATGACTGCTGTTGCTAAGTACAAAATTGCTAGATTTGTTATTTTTTAATTTTTACATCTTATTATACCAAAAGCTAAATAGGACTGAAGTAGAATGTCTGTTTGTATTAAAATGGGGCTTTTAGTTACATATATCTTGTTGTGATGTAAATAGTCCTGAGAGTATCTGCAGATCTTGCCCAGTCTGTTTTCTGCTTTGGTTGCTCTTGCTGCTGGCATTGCTATATCTGAGCAATTACTCATTCTTTTTCATTGACATTTAATGTAACGGACTGTTTTCTTTAAAGGGTTGCTGTCAACAAAGCTAGTACTTTAAAAGAAAAAAAAATGCTGACCTGACAATGCAGTTCATTACAATAGAAACAGTTTCCAAACACCTCTTTTGGGATCTATTGCTTCCCTGTTTGTTTTCTGTATTTCACAAAGCCCAGACTATGATACCAGAAAACACACAGCTTCACTTTTGTCTCCATCCAGTTTTATTTTCTGATTCACATACACCTGCATAATACTGCTGTTAGACTTCTTATTACTTGAAATGGATACTTCTGTTAAAAGAGATATTTTAATTAATATTTTGTATTTCATCCCAAGTTTTGCAAAATCCACTTGCAGTTTGGGGGCCCCAGACTAACAGACAGTGTCCCTTTAACAATGGTGGAAGTTTCACAGACTTCCAACTTGGCTCCCTTACAGTTTATTCTCAATATAAATATACCATCTGGGAATGCTTGATTCAATGTTTCCCACATAATTGCTTTCTCATGTCAATTCTCCATTCTTTTACTGTGCAAAGTAGCCTCTACCGCACTATTTTGGGGGACAGCGATAGCAGCCACCAGTACATCAGATACTGATGAAAATAATGGTAGCAGCATGAAACATTCATAGTTTGCAGCATTTCGTCTGTAAGATTGGAAGCCTTAGGGAAGTCCCTTAGGTAGAAGGGAATAAAGGTATGCAGAAAAGTGAAACAAATGTTCTCATTCATAAAAAGCATTGGAAAAAATGCCTAATATTAAGCGTATATATATAATATACATATACACACACTGAACTTCATGGAATTTAAGCTAAAAGTCAAGCGTGTGTTTAAATGTATTCTTAAACTGAACTTTCTTGCAAATTTTTCCAACAGGATTTTGCAAAATTGATTTTAGGCTGCAGCAAGTTACTACAGGTAAAAATTAATTTTGCTCTGTATTTAAAATTAATATCTCCTTAGACTGAATTTCTCTTATGCTTTTTCTATGGCTTATTTATCTTCCAGGTGACTAAAAAGTTGATTTTGTCACTGAGGTGATATAGCACACAGCAAGTGCAAATTCCTGTTCTGTAATCCATAAATTGATAGAGGGTCTGTGCAATTTTTGGAACAGAAAAGAACAGTTACATTTCCATTGGTCATGTTGAGGCACACAACAAAAAAAAAGATCATTTTTAACATATTCTAAAAGGACAAATGCCACATTTATCATTTTGGTTATTTATTTCAAATTAATGGCTAAATTTGTTCCCTTAAAAATGACGTCTGCTGGGGTCTCCATAGTTTGTGTCCATACCGACTGCTCTGCTGGCAGCTATCAGACTTTCTAATAAGCATCCTTTGGGCAAGCCTCAGTCAGCACCTAGGTGGGGACTGGACAAAAGGATCTTGTCTGTCCCCTGGAGGCTTCTCAAGGAAAGAATCATAGAAAACGAAGGTTGGAAGAGACCTCTGAAGGTCACCTTGTCCAGCCTCATGCTCTAAGCAGGGACAGCTTCAAAGATAGGTCTTTGAAGCTTTGTCCAGTCAGATTTTGGCAATTTCTGAGGATGGAAGGTTCTTCTCTCTCTCTGGACAACCAGCTCCATTGCTTAACTTTTCACATTTTTTTTTGCTGCAAATAGTGATCGCTGCCTAGCGTGCTTTTGCTGTACACCTCTGAGATGCCTCACCTCCTGTGATGGCTCTCCATGGCTACTGGCTTCCCTATTGCCTGGGGATGAGACATTCAGCTGGTCTGGCAGAGCCATTCTGCAGTCAGTCTGTGCAGAACGCTCCCAAAACAAGTACAAATCTGTGTATTTCCCTTTATTATATATAATACCTCATTGAGTTGTTCTATTCTGCCAGAAATGCATGTACTATAACCTTATGGCATAAAGTGAATGAAGTGTAAGCATCTTTTATTTCCTATATGGTGTCTATGAACACACAAAGTAATGAATAACTAACTCCAGTTTTTGAAAGAATGTACTGTTTACTACTTAATGACGCCGGTGACATTCGTATTGTGTCTATTTTTAAAGTAGCCATGTATAATTTAGGAGAGTTTTATTATTCAGTTTCTATGTTAGTTCTAGCCATCGTGGCCCTAAACCTATAAACAGCCTTTAAGCCAATATTGGGCCCCACCTAAATGGAGTGCTGGACTACAGTTTAAGATTTCATTGAAAATAGTGTGTAATATTAATTGCATATTAAATCATCAGCAAGGTCTATTCTCATAAATGATCTTTTTTAAGTACATAAATCCTTTAGAACTTTTAGAACATTTAAAAAATTCCTGTACAAATCTGTCTGCATCTTTAGGCACCCAAGAATCCTTTAAAATTTGTCAGAAGTACCATCAAAAACTTTCCATAGACTTCCTCATTGGTTAACTTGCTTTCTTTAGAATATAGACATACTTTGGTGTTTATCTTTTGCATATTTATCTTTCTTTTGACATACAATATTTAAATAAATATAGATTTTGTATTTAGATGGACCATGACTTTGAAAAGGTTCTTAAGATACTTGGATAGCTGTCAAAAATCATGTTGACTTATTAATAACTACCACATGGCTTAAATATTTCTTTTTAGGCACATTCACATCATGCTTTTATTCTACCTAATTATTACTAATCTAAACATTATTCAGCATAAGAAAGCTTAATAAGTTCTAGCTCATACCCTGTAGTTTTTCCATTATAATACAACTGTTTGTCATAGAGGAGAAACATCTCAAATATGCTTTTATAGCTTTCTTTCTAAGGAAGCCCTGAAGTGCTTTAGAGTATGTTGCAAAATCTTTAATCCAGTAATAGAAAGAAAAAAATGTTCTGCACTCCTCCATGTCCACAGAAATAACTTTAATAGTAAGATTTTTTTTTTAATGCAGGTGTAGGGATTAACTGCAGAATTGGGACAGATTACAAGACATTGTAATATGGTGCTAATGTGACTTTGTATTCCTTCCTTTGTATTCTAAGAAACACAAAACTGTAGATATACATATTCTTTTTTTGTATGGTATAGTGATCATCTTTGGCAGAGAATATTATCATTGTTGCGTCTGGACAGTTGACTGAGAATTGTATATCTTGAGTAAAGGGATGCAAAGAGTCAAGTAAGGAAGATTCATCAAGCAGTCTAAGCAGTATCATCAGCTGCAGGAGCCCCAGCTGAATTTCTGGATATATAATTTTTCTATTTTATTTTACTATGTAATAAGGCTAATATTTACCAACTTTTTAAATTATAGGCAGAATTTTTCTGGAGTGATCTCTTCCCTCCATGTGCACCTCCTCTTTCCCCCTTTCACTCCTCCCCCACTCAATTTAAAATCAATGTTATTTATTCTGCCATCCCAAAGAAACAGAAATATAATAAGGTCATAAGTGTGCACGAGGTTGGTGGTGATAAAGTCCTTAAAATCTTGGAAATGTCTTGGGTTTAAACAAATAGGTTCTATAAAATCTTAATTTTGATTACTGAGTCTAGGTGCCTGCTTGATTAACTGAGTTATGCTCAGATCCCTTCACATCTCCTGTACTCCTCTCCCTCAGCAAAACAAAACCCAACAGGAACCATTCAACACGCTTGTATTTCAGTTCTTTCCACAGACACTGCTTTAGGAAGTCCTGTGATGTCTCTTGTGATAAAGGTATTTGCTCTCAGTTCTCTTCAGCAGGAAAGGTACTTTTCCTTACAGGTAGCATCTTGATCACTTTGGATAAGTAGTCATTCATATTAAAAGTTCAAATGACCATGAAGTTTTCAGACAGCATATAGGAAACCTGCCCAAGAAACCTGCCAATGACACGTTGTTTACATTACAATGTTTTAATCTTCTGCATTTTAGAAACCATTGACAATTTGTATATCTAACAATTTCATTCAAATCTGAATGAATTGGAAAAGATGAAATTGTGATGCACATGATTATTCATGTGCTAAATAAACCTAACCAGCATTTTTTCCCTAAAATGTTCTTAGGGATAAAAATAACCATGCCTTACTTTCAAGGCTATGTTAGAGACATAATGCTTCTTAAAGATTTTCTTAAGGCTATGGCAAGTTATGCAGTGACACTAAGATATTTTAGATGTTCCAGGTGGAGGAGCAGGGGCACAAGGCACTCCACCAAAATACCTCTTTTTGAATCTTTAGGCAACCTTCTAACTCCCTCATACAACACAATGGAAATACAAGTTTCCAGTATTTGTGACAACAGAGGTTTATTTTGATCTCTGCAGTAGTCTTCCTCATCTGGCTTAATAAATCACTTTTTATGACAAGGATCATTCTTTCAGGGTCATACAGGAACACTGTGGGCTTGCAGCTTTTCTCAGCAAAGGCAAGAAAATGAGGCAGGTAACCCTTGCCCAGATGATATCCTTGTGAGCTCCTCTATAGCATAGTTCAGTCCAGTACAACCCCAGGTGAAGTTGTCGCTCCTGTGCTCATGGTCTGTATAACTTCAGCTCATGCGAGCACCACTGAACTCTTCCCTGCTGCTTGAGAGCCTTTCACTGGCTCAGCTATTCTGCCTGATCATACCTTTTGTCCTTCTGCTCATCTTCTCTTCCCTCTCCTCTATGGCTTTCCACTCTCTGTCTTCTTATCCATCTCACCTATACTGCTGCACTTTGGCTTCAGGGTGCCTCGTGCTGATTATGGGCAATTGCCTTTCTAGTGAGAGTAACTGCTAATAAAATGGACACCTGTGTTCTTATCTGGGAGCCAACTGTATACATAGCTGCCAGCTCAGCCTCTCCTTGCCCGTCATGCCTGTCCAGGCAGTGCACAACCAGAGCATTCAGAAGGCAATAGTATCTCACCTCCAATTAATAACTACGAGAGGCCACAGTGCTGCCACAGGCACTCTTGTCTACTCATGGGTTTTAACAGAGACCACTCAACAGGAAGGCAAGTGTGCTGACCCAAGCTGGCTGTCATTTTTCTACAGTCAAAAGTTGGGTGTGTCTCTAGCAAGAGGAAAAGAGGGAGTAAAGGCTGGCAGTTTAAGTTAGTACAAGCATAGCTTTTTAAAGGAAAGTGGAGGATCTGCCCTGATCCTTTTGAAAACTGGGCTTAGATGTTGATTTTCAAGCCAGCTAAGAAAGGATTGTATGTAAACTAAGTAGGTTAATTTTCAGAGCACTTTGCATCTCAAGAGGCAATACAAAGTATGAGGAATTCAGTCTCCTACAGTACCACAAAGCAAGTCTTTTGTTTGTTTGTTTTTGTTGTTGTTTGTTTGTTTTGTCATTTAGGCTTATAAATCAGTACAACCATAAACAAAGAAAATAAATATCAGGAATTATCGCTGACCTAGAAATCTGATCTCTTAGTCTTAAATCCCTTGCTTTGCTCCATAGCCAACACCTGTTTCCCTTTGCCTTCCACTAAACACAGGTATTACAATGTGTTCACTACAGCTGCACGGCATTTATCACTGCTGATGTTTCCATTACATGGGAGTACACGACTTTTCACTTTACATTTGATTAAATGTTTTTTAAGGTTTTATTAGGACATAATTAATCTGTCTGAAAACAACTAGAGATTGTATATGAAATCTTGGAGATCTACCAGCTTTTCTCAAGCACTGTTTATATTTATAGCCTTTAATTTTATAGATAATAACTATCTTCTCTAACAATGAATTCACTACAGAGTTGTGTTATCAGATAGTTTTTTCACCTACTGTTCTGTCTTCACTTCTTTCTCACAAAGAAGATGAGCAGTTTGTTTGTTTAAGAACCTAGATTAATTATTTTTATCTGCATATGTGATTGGTTTAACTCTTCCCAAATGGCCTGAAATTCACCAGAAGTGCTGTCTGTGCTGTCTCCCCTATATGTTTCATTATGTGCAGTAGTGCTGCTTTAGTTTTAACTTTTACATCTGGAGAGCAGGTCATTCTCTCCTTCATAATCGTGTAAAGGCAAGTACTGGCTTTTGTTATCCAGAACCTGAACTAGTGAGAGAGTAAATGAGATATTTAATCTCTTGGGTTGTGAATCCTCCACCTCCTTCCAACAAAGAATTCACTAACATTCTGCTTTAAGACAATGACCCAAATCAGCAAGTAAAGTGAAATTTTATGTTAAGTTGGGCCAAAATTTAGCCCTGAAGTAATCCAGGAGAAAAGGTTGTGTTATACCAGAGCTGACCTTATTACTCTGTCATTAATCTGCTTTGTTATGCCTCAAGAATTGTGAGGCTCTGAGTACTGCTGGTAATCTCCTCTGCCATATGTGTGGTAATATCTGAACACAGCGGGATAAATCAAGAATAGTCCCATCCTTGCTTTATTACTTGTAAATCAGCCCATTAATGTTATCTGAATGCAGTTAGTTAGGATTAACGTAGATGATATTGAATTGCCACAGTGATTACTTCAGAAAAACTCTTTGCTAATGTGAATTTTGAAACTTAGAAATAAATGAGTACTGAAAGTTAAAACCCCTTCAAATTGAGAAAAAGGAAGAATAAATTATCCTATCAATAGGAAGAAACAACTTGAAACAAGGATATGTAAAATATATTTTGCTGTAGTTCATTTGAGTCCCAAAAGACAATCTAAAGACAAAGTATTGGCTTCGGGGTACAGTACTTCTCGGTGAGGCAGTAGAGTTCATAAATCACTGCTCAGTTTGAATTAGTATAGTAAATTAATATTATGGAAGGCTTTCCCATTTTTTTCTTTGTAAACATGTCTTTTGTCTGATTTACAAAGAAAACATAGTACTCCCTGCCATGCTCTGATCTGGCTTGTCCTCTGCTCTCTTGCTTTCTACTGCAGGGCTGCAGACAGCTGCATTTGAGAGATGAGTAAATTTTTCTGATTTTTACAGCTTCCTTTTTAGAAAGAAATCCTCCAACTGTCATAAAAGATCATGAGCAAAGATGAACCAAGATCAGCAGTGACTGCCCATAGGCACAGACAGATTAATAAAAATATGTCTCCACTGTAAAACTCAGCACCTTCTTTCTCTTGTAAATCTGTGCCATTAAGCAATATATATTAAAAAAAAAGCCTATAATATGATGAAAATTAAACAGAAAAAAAAGTCTGTTACATGATTAGAGCGATTTCATAGCATTAACATTTTTATTTGCCAATACCCTGCCAAAATTCTTGGTTTTATTGAACACTGCACATAAAAGTTTCTGAAACTTCTTCATTGTGATTGATTTTGTTGCATTAATTAAAAACAGTGCTCTGGCTTTGGACAGGTTGATGGCTTTCTTTGTCTTTTTAGCTTAGTAGTGTTTCACAGGCATATGGTAGAGACTTTGCAGTGGTGACAAGGGGCATTGTGACAGCCTAGTTCTGAGAAGGGGATGAGGATACAACGGCCTCATCTCAGTAAGCAAGTGGCAGAGGGTGCTGCGAGGGAGGAGCCCTGCCGAGAGCCCACGCCTCTCTCTCTGCACTTTTGCCCTCTGGAGCAGAGGGCAGCAAGTCTTTCTGCCCTGCCCAGCCCAGCCCGTCAGGGGCCAAGTGCTTCATGTCCTTCTGCATACTCTGACCTGGAAACCTCTAGGAAGCCTCAGCTAGAGTGTGAGAGGAACCTTAAGGCAGCTGCTCTTATAGAATATATGTAATTACCTGCGATTACTCAGTCCTGTCCTGAAGGCCATATGGACAGTATGGGCACAGGTTGGAAGGTCTCACTATTTTAATAAGCCTTTAGGTTTTTTGTAGAAGATATTTTCAAGCAGGTCATAACAATTGGTTTCTACAATAGAGTGTCTTAAATTTTTTTCCACCTTCAGCAATTTTCTTCAAATTCTGACTAACTAGAAAAAGTGTGAAAATGAAAGATTGCCCATAAATGGGTGAGCGTTTTTGCAGGGGATCTTATCTGGTAGAACAGGGCCTGCCATTCACAGCAAGCTTTGCAGCCATCAGCAGGCAGAAGGGCGTCTTTTTATTAACTCCTGCAGTGCTGAACAATAAGAACAAAAGCAGTGAGAAACTTTGTTTCAAAGCAGCAGAATAAAGCAAGACCTTCAGATTTTATTTACTTTTTTTCTTAAAAGCAGCTTGGAAAGCTACTACTTTTATGTCACAATGTCACTGCACTTGTAATCAGAACTTATCTGGACATGTTCTTTCTAAAGGTGGCCATTTGAGGAGCAAGACTTAGCATACTCTATGCTGGGGTTATTTGGAGGTGTTCATATAGGAATAAACGGTCAAATAACTAATTATTTTTTACACCAGTGTATGAAGAATTTATGTGCTGGTAATCTCTGAAAGTACTAATCCAGCCTGATCTAGTTAGTTTGTAATATCTCAAGGCAGCACAGAAAACACAGCAAGTCACACTACAAGAGCTTTGTATTCACACTGATTTAAGGTAATATTTATTTTAAAGTACTCGTGGATTCCTAGAACCAGGCATTTGTTATCATACTATCTTATAACATGTCAGAGAACTAATGCTTCCAAAAGAAAGACGGCAGATTATCAACCACTGATGATAGTAATTTGGGGATGTGGCATTTTTATGGATAGAATTACAAAAGAATAGCGTTAACTACCTATGTCAAAGAACACTCTTAGGTATTGATAGCATAGTAAGTTAAACTGATATTCTTGTGCTGTTACTAGAACCAGGAATATTATCTTTAAACTCACCTATTACCATCAAGCGTGTAGCAAGACTGCTGTTGAGAGCAGGCTCTGTGCAGAGATTAAATGATATCTGCTCTTCTCCAGGACAGCAAACAGAAAATACACGAAAAATGATGATTCAGCTATTAAATAGAAAGTGTTGTTCCAATTTGTCCTACAGAGAGAAATGCTGCTTCTTTTTTTTTTTTTTTTTTAATAGGAAAGGCTAGTTTACTCAACTGAAGAGGAGACTAAGGGCAACCTAGTAGCAGCCAACTTGAAAGGGAGTTACAAAGACAGCAGAGACAAGCACTTTGTGATAGTGGCAAATCGTATAACAGGGGGCAATGGCCGCAAGTTGCAGCTTGAGAGGTTTTAGACTGAACATTAGGAAAAATGTCTTCATTAGGAGGGTAGAGCAGCAGGCTGCCCAGAGGTGCCGTGGGATCTTCATCCCTGGAGGTTTTCAAGAGGTGATTACACAAAGCCATGGCTGACCTGATCTGGTGTCACTCTGAAGTCTTAAAAGAGTTATATTGGAATTGAAATTGAATGAAAACAGACTTTAAAAATAAACTTGAGCACACAAAAATCTTTTAGCAGTAGCTATTACAATGAACTACTTTGGCTGTAGAAATGTGACAGACAAAAAAATATTGGGCACCTGCAAATGGTGCTTGGAAACTAGTAATGAAGCACTGTCAAGTCATGTAACTAGGCATGTGCTTTCCCAGGCAACTAAGTATCCCATTTCATGTTTTTTTCTGATTGTATTTTATGCCTCTTTCATAAATCTTCAATGAGGAAAAAAACCTCCAACCATAAAACAAAGACAACTTCTTGGGAATTTGTACCAAAATACAAGATGTAAATTCTTTCCACTGCTGTAAACCAGCACTTTTCAGTGGTGTGAAAACATTTCAGCCATACATGCCAGTTTTTGGAGAGGAACTGGCGTCACCATCAAGCAGTTGGCAAAAATCAGGTGTTTGAGATGGTTTGTTTCCTGACAGAGGTGCAAAAACATCAGCTTGGAGCAATACGGAGATCATTTAAAAAAAAAAAAAAAAAGGAAAAAAAGAAAAAATCAGGCAGGATGTTTCATAAGAAGGGTCATTTCTTGCAGAGATTTCATTGTTTTACAAACAATATTTAGTATTTCTATAGCACTTTTATGACAGAGATTGGATTCTGTTTCTTACTGTGTAAACTTGGTTGATGATGGTAGCATCTGCTCTTGCCTGTAGTAACAATTTTTTGAGACTGTCTTGGTGCATTTTCATACTGCAAGTCAAAGTATCTGCAAACCTTGTAATAGATATAGGTATTAATACTGAGAGGCAGGACTCCTGTGGCTCAGAATTGTCACTGCCTGTGACACTTGCCAGACCTGTATGTGCAATTAACTGGTTTTGCACTGTTAGATAAATGTAAGAGTGAAAGCCTGCCATTTTATTCTTCATGTTGAATTCTAAGTTGTGCTGTTTACATTTTTCGTATTCATTTCCTGAACAAATGACAAATACAAGTGTAAAGCAGCTTATCTCTTGCATCTGGAAGCTTTTATGCAAAGTTTTCACATGAACAAAAGAAGAGCAATTTAGGTAGCTAAATGTAGGGAATCCTGCCTGACCTCCAGCTGCCTCTCCAGAAGACCATGCATCCGCTATAGGTTCTGGTCATATCTGCCAGTCCTGTGTAGATGCCTTAGGTGAGTAACAGTTCTAGGTTCAAAGAGTATTTCTCCAGCTCTCAAAATGTTAACTTACAGAAAGTTTGAACTGGTGGTATTTGCTATTGTAACCATTGCAGCATGCTCATTCTAAAATGTGAGGCAAGATGGAAAATAAACAATGAAAATTAAAAAGCCACTGTTACATAAATCATAGTATACAAATAAGGCCAATAATTTTACTAAATTAAGTGACTAATACAAATATGAAGGTATGTAAAAAGAAAAGCTAGCCAGTTAAAGCTTTCTAGTATTTGTTTTATTCTGCCTAAAAATCCAAATGCAAGAAAGGTCACTGTCTTCTGTATACAATAGCAAAGATATCCATGTCTTTATGCTTTGTCAAGAAATAGTCTTCTGTTATATTTAAGAATCATCTTGCAATAGATTATGTATTTTATGTTTTCCCACTTGAAGGGGCCCAAAGTGGTTAAAAAAAAGTTTGCATCTCTGGCTCATGAGTTAACCTAAGTCTAGAATGAATTTTTATGTAATTACAAGTCAGTTTTCACTTCAAGGCCCAGCAACCTTCTATTGAAACAACTAGCAGTAGTGGAGGGAAAAAAAAAAAACACTAATGCACTATTTTGGTTTTGGACAGAATATCTCATGAGGAGGTGAAAATATATATTATCCTCCCTTCTTTTATACACACACTGAGATGCTCTTAACAAGCAATTTTCCTTCTGCGTTAGAATAACATGGATAAACTTAAGATGTGTGTCCAGGAGGTGTCTTTGTTGAGCTGTCAAGTAGCATGACTGGAGTACTGAGGATTGAAATCCTCTTCTAAAGGCAGAATTTTTAGATTTACATTTTTTTTTAATGGGACACTGGTTTTGCATACTGGATATTTGAATTGAATTTGTTGTTTCTTAGAACATTGAGACTATAACATTTTCCAACAGTCTTTAGTCAGAAGAAAAGAATCTGTATTCTTCTGAATTGCATATTCATTGTTTTCAAAAAGCTAGTAGGATTTTAACTGCCTGACAGCTCTCAAAATAGATACCTCTCAGATAGAAACAGGTTATTTTTATTTCTGTAGACTATGTGAATAAAGGTCAAATGAGAGTCCTGTTATATAACATGTAGATGCTTCAGTTTGGGAATTTCTGATAAGGTTTGGTAACGTCATTTGCTGTCTGCTGCCATGTGCTTTCTAGTGCGTTATCCGTTTTTAATGTCGCTTAGAGAACTTCTGAATTATCAAAGCTTCAAAATGGTTTTTGTTAGTGGCCCATTAATTACATTGTAAATTTGCACATTACACCATCATATCTTTATCAAGATTACAGTAATCCTGATTCTTGGTTCAACTTCTTTATATATGTGCAGATATTACACCACAACATTGATCTTTGTCAGTATTCATCAGTGCTATCCACCTGAGAAGGCTAATGTTCTGGCATCTTCTTTTAGTGGGATTTGTTGATATAATTTGGAATTCTAGACAGAAAAAGCTTCCATACAGGAGAAAAATCTCCTGAAAAGTCTGGACAATGCTGTAAGTGGCAGTATATATATGTATATATTCATATGAAGTTCATAACAGCTGTCCATCCAGTGACCTTAAACATCTGTGGGTCATATTTTCACTGGGGTTTATCTGAAGGGAAAAAAATTCAATTTCTTAGATGCTTTATCAGAGTTTTCATGGAATTCAGTGAAGCTGGTTATCTGTACTATTTCTTTCACCTACAGACTTGTTGGTAGTTGTCTTATAAAAGCTCTATCAATCAACTGTATGTATGAAAGTACTATGGATTGGCATTTAATTGAAAAAGCAACATAGAGTTGGCAAATCAATGCTACAAGGCTAAGGTAGGAACTGTACTGACGCATTTGGACTTCCTATGAGAAGGCTCAGTTAGTGCTTCGTTAATTAGATGGCTAAAGGAAACAGAACTGAGTGATTTTGTGTTGCACTTCACAGTGGATTATCTTCAGAGTTTGGGAGAAGGTACTTGTTTTAATATTTATTAAAATGTGACAGTTACATATCACAGAATGAATCTAAAAATAATTGGAAAAACTTGAAATGAGTCTGACAATTTCTTTGTAAATTATAATTAATACATAATAGATACCCACAAAAAAATACATACAGTTCAGGCAAAGATTTTAAACTGCTTTACATAGGTAGATAAATACTACTGCAATGGGAAGCTTAAAGAGAAGTGACAGAAGGCCAGTCCTAAAGATATGATGTAGTTCCTACTTTTTCAAACCTCTCAGAACTTAAACTTGACGTGAAACACAGGTCTCCTAAAGTTCTTCTCTGATCTTCTACCACAAGAATGTATTGTCTCTCTTGAGATATAAAGCCACAGAGGACATGAACTGTTGCACTGAAGAGTTTGTGAGTTGAAAATACATTTACTAGTCTTTCAAAGAAGTCACAACATTTTTCAGGAGAGAGGTATATAGCCAAATTAATTTCATGACCACAGACCAAACATCATTTAAAATATTTAATTTAGACGAAAAAGAAGGCCTCCCATTACATACCAAGTTTATGTATTTTAGGACGTAAATGTAATACATGCTGTAACCCACTAAGAAGATATGAGCTCTTTTCATCCAAGACATCCATCCTATAAAAAATGAATAAGCACTGGTTAGTTTTAACCGAGTCCCTGTCCTGTACAAAGTTGAGTGAAAACACTGTTTTGCAGCATAACTTAAAGGTCAATAGATTGAGTGGGATGTTTTTTTCTGTTTTGTGTTGCTGACCACAACATAACATGCTAATATATATACAGATTTAATGGGCAAAATATATGTTCAAATTTAAAATAAACATACAGAAATGCAGGCACACATACATTCACATATCTAACAGTAAAATTGATCCAATTTGCCAAATGTATGTGTGTTTCAGAGCTCAGACTTTGAAGATGCTGAACACCCTGTATTCCCTTACCGCAGTGGGAGGCTAGGGAACCCACCATCTTACAAGATGCAGGCTTAGATATTGCAATAATCTGCCACCCCCTCGATATTTACATCCTAATATTTCATCATCCTCCCAAGTCCGCAGCCTTCTCTAGTGTACAGGGAGACAGATGGCTCATAAGATTACAAGCTATGGAGATTTGGAGCTACAGACAGGTCCCCCAGTATTCTAAGAAAATTAACAATTTATTTAAACAGCTCTGTCAAATGCAATCCTCTTTGCCTCATTTTGTCTCCTGCTGGCTCTGTCTCGCGCAGGATTGCCTGCACATAGATTCACTGCTTAGAGATTAATGATGAAAGAGAGAAAAGAAACATAGTCGCAAGTTATATGACCTGTGGGTGCACTGGACAAGCATGTGAGCAGAACTGGAATAACAGAAAAATCACACTCCTTATTTTTGTACCGTCTTTGTGAAAGAACTCTCTCTTTTGTGGCAGCTGAAATAGATTCTTGCCTGTCGAGCAGCTCTGAAATAAGTCAAAGGATTATCTGTATTGTCGTGGTCCTAAGGAGCATCCAACTTCAGATAAGGAGGGCACCAGGCTTACTCTGCACCCTGCAAAACCGTAACTGCTGCTTCCTGCTACTTCCTGCTGATCTGTCCCTTGTGGCCAACAGAGCTGCTCGCTCTCTGGTGGAAAGTGAGTACCAAGGAGCAGGCACACGATCAGCAGGTGGTTGTTTCACTTAGAAAATCTTACACTTCACTGACTATTGCAGCAGATGCAGTTTTCTGAGCTGGCCAGGGAAAACAGGTAGCCAAATTAAGGGGCTGATTGTCACAAAAAGTGTCTCTGTACTGATGAGGGGCCAGTTACAGGATGGAGCAATTAACCACATGGCTCGGTGTCACAAACGGGGAACATGTTGTCCCCTTCCATTTCCTTGTCACTGTTATACTGCAGAGATCTTGCTCTGACCACTTTTTTAAGGGGAAGGACGATCATTTGCTGGCTTGTCATTTAAATCTAATGCTGGAGATAAATAAACATGTGTGCCAATCACAGCTCTTAAATTCAGTACATGATAGTTCATTCAGCTGGAAGACACTCAACTGCAGTCTGCTTCCCACTGTGAGGCATACTGAGAAAGCAGAGCTGTACCCAGGGGTCTACCCAAGTAAAAGCCTCATGGCTTATACTGCAGCAGTTAGCTTTGGCTCAAGGAAGAGCAACAAAGTAATCAGATGTGCTTGCTCGCTGGCCTCTCCTGTTCCTCTGCATTTCTGAGGAATGTAAGTTTGTGGTTCAGCAGTAAGGATGAGGCAACACCCTGGAAATGAGAGGCTGGAGCCAGTCACTCCCCAAGACCTGAGCAAGGGGGAGCAGGTTTCTTATAAATGTATGCAGTAAAGACAGCTCTGTAGAAAAAATGGAAACCGGGTTATGTGCACTTTACCAGATTTGCTTACTATGGAAGTTCTATTTCAAAATATTGCTCTTCCTCATTTACTTAGTAAAATAAGAGTAGTTTCCATACCACTCATTTGTCACATATTTTATCACAGCTTTTCTGAGTGACTAGAATTGTATGTGCTACACAATTTGTCAAAAGTTATTGGTTTTGCTTATCATTGGAAATATTACAACTGATACTCACTGGGACAACACTTGTCTTTTTCACAAATGAATTACAAGGGATGTTTGACTGTCCTGTCTTCATCCAATACCCTGTCCTTTTCCTCCCCAATCATTTCACATTGAAAGGTTCTCAGCTGACAGTATCACTATTCCCTTTGACTTTTCTACTGTTGAATTTCTGGCTGGTCCTAGCACTTTTTTTCATTATCACCTACCATTTCCTCCATGATATTTGGACTATCTTCTATATTTACAGTTCATCCTTCTTTGGTGCCATCATTAAATTTCATTAACATATTTCTCTCTTTTCTATGACAACCATTACTGGAAACATGAGACAGCATCTGTTCCCACACTGCTCCTTGGGGAATCTCAGCTCCTAGGGAGCTGCGAGTCCAGCAGTTCTGTTTTCTGCATAACGCACTTGCACCTCCCTCCACCAGTTCCATACCCTTGTACTCTTCTCAGCTGAACTAATGATTTCTCATGTGGCACCACCTTCAAACGCCTTAATCAGAAGTATCTAACCTTTTATAATTCCTTTGTCAAGCAAATCACCTCTGCCAGGTAGTTTGATGGCTTGATATGGCATGAGATTTCTCTACTAAATCAGTGGAGCATTTTATCCCATTTCCCATTTTTTCTGTTTTCATACTTTCATGCTTTTAGATTTTTATTTAGCTCTGAGTCTAGTCCTTATTCTATCCTTATTCTCAAATGGCTAGTGATACCACCTTTACTTTCTTTGTTCTATTTGTATGTGGTTGAAAATCCTTTAGTGATTGTCTTAACATCCTTTGCAATACTAGCTAAACTTGACTTTTGTCAATTCTCTGTTTGTTCACACATTTCCTAGCCTTTAAGAAGTACCTGCTGATCAATGTGATTTCTTTTCATTCTTGTAGTTCTTTTTAGTTTTATTCATTGTTCTTTTCCCTCCTAATGTCTTCTCAGGGATGATTTCTCATCCAAGGAGGTCTGGAACCTTTTCTTATCAGGTTCTTTTTTCTTCATTTGGGAAACACTTAGGTCCAAATACTTTTCTCAGCATTGACAGGCATAAATTTAAGTTTCTGCTTAGGGCCATCTCCAGCCTCCCTCTTCTTTCCTACCATGGTTATGAAGATACACACTGTCCTATGGAAAATAGATACGTCTCTACTCTCTAATTGGCATTACAAAAGGCAAAGGCAGTTTTCTTCAAATGTGTGCATATGTCCTTTTTCATGTCATGTTCCACATGCAGTTTGGAAAATTCTTGAATTTTCCAAAATTCAAGAATTCAACACTCAAGCAAAACTGAACTTCCCACAACTTTTCTTTGTTTTAGTACACGACACACTGAGTTTTTCTGTTTCTTCTGCCCATAGCAGAAAACTGCCACATTCTTATGTTGCAGATACTAGTAGCTGCCATAATTTAGGACTAAGTAAAGAAAAATTGTCAGCAGTTCTATTAGTCTAAGATCTACCAGCATAAATTATTTTCTATTATTACCTTCTCAGTAATTTCCCCAATATATGGTTACACTGAAGCAAGTAATTTATCATGGCAAATAGTTCTTAGCTGCCTTATACCATGTTAAGTCCTTTGTACTTTTCCAGAGGATGTTTAACTGGAGTTTTCCACAAACTCCCAGCTGTCCACCCACTTTTCTTACCAGTGAATTACTATATTATCTTCAAGGCTATAGAGTCAGGCACAGAGTCCCATTTTAGGCATAGCCCACCCCCAAAAATTATCACCATAGTAAGAGTCAATGCACTATTTTAACTTAAAAATAATAATAATGATAATAATATCCTAAACTGAACTGTTTAAAGCCAAGTAGCACCTCAGCCCCGGAAAGACCAGGTGTGGAGGAAGAGAGACAGCATCGAGCTCTCTCTTGAATATTTTCTGACAAAGACAAGAGGCTGTGGGAATTCTTTGGCTACAATACCAATAAATCTTGCATCAGAGCATAAGCTTTCTGGACTTAATTTTCATGTAACAGGGACCTCTCCTCTCCATGAGAGCGCATTAATGTGTGTATGTGTCTTACAATATCTTAAATATCTTTTTTAAATAAGTGGCATTGAAAGGTCTTTGTAAAACCAAGAATTTTGTCTTTAACATTTCTCTCCACCTCAAAACCTAGTGAAATCATACATTTCATGACTCTCTATTAGACTGTATAAAGAACTTCTCATTTTAATTTATAGGATGTCTTGCTTTCCCTTAGTTTCTCAGACAGCCCTGGTTTTAGTTTGGCAGCTCTCAGTAGTCTCAGCAATATGATTCTGTTCACTGTAACAGCCACCTTCCCATGTGAAAACATTTCCAAATACGAAAAGTCATGGATATTATTTCTTAAAGAAAATAAAAATTGAAAAATCCATAAATTAAAAACAATCAACAAGAAAAGTAAAAATACAGTTACTGTCATGGAATAGCCCCCTTTTGTCTCCCCCATCTGTTTCTAAGAAGGAAATGACATGTAACTCAATGCAGTAACTGATTGCACTGGAGTAAAATCTATTGGAAAGGTACGTACTCATTTATCCATCTTCAGCAGGCCATCACCATGTAAGGGAGGGGGGATGAATAGCTATCAACTTTTAGGTGGAACAGCAACTTCTCCAAAGATCACTGAATATCCAGAGATAATATGATATGAGTAGATCTTACACATTTCCTGCAGAAGCGTGTTCTGGTTTTAGGAAAACCTCTAGAATAAAAATGATAATTTGCTTGAAGGTATTACAAGAAAATGATCCACTGAAGGGGACAAGGGACTTGTGTTCCCCCGCACACATATGCACCTTGTTGCTTTGTATTCTTAGGCTACAATTTGTTAAAAGCTGTCTCTTGCTTTAGGCTCTGGAACTTTAGGACAAGTATGATGGAGAGAAGATTGAATCTTTCTTGTTTGGAAAAAGGAACAAGCACACAGGATAGATATGCCACTCTGTTAATCCAAGCCTGTCTGTCTCTCTTTTCTGCTTTTTGCCTTCCTTCTTCTATTGATAGTAGCAGCTAAATGTGAGTGATTAGCATTCTAATCTCTGAAGCACCTGCATACAGCTGAAGCTTTTCTAGCCTACCTACAGGATTAGCAGGCCTAGTTCTTGTGGAAGTTAACAGAATTGGGTATTAAAATCACAGAGGGAGTTTTGAAAATCACAAGAAGGGTAATCAGCACCCACCCACCCAAGGCTGCTTTTAGCTTAGGGAAAAGAGTTCCTTAGAGGATATTCAGCAAGTGCAGCCCTGAAAATCCTGCAGTTCAGCCACATGCTGGATATCACTTAATGGTGGGCTACTCAGGACAGTTTACTTTTAATTCTCAGTGCAAATGTCACTAACAAACTTTAATTTCTGAAGTTCAGCATATTATTCTGAGTGGAAATATGTGAGCACATCTTTCTTTTACACACTGCAAGACTGTATGGATTTGAGTTGCCTAATTACACTGCCATTTTTTAGTATAAATGTATAGTAATTGCCTGGGTAAGAATGATACTGATGAAAAGCATGGAAGCTTTGGTTTGAGCTTGTAGGTGGTGAAGATGGGAGTACAATTCTGCTGTAGAAAGGTGCAACTCCACCAAGATTGTTTAAGACTGCAAAGCTGAGAGAAATCTAATTGGACCTGGAATAGAAGGTTAGGCGAGGTCAAATCAGTAGGAATTCCTTAAAGGCATGGGCAACCAGAGCAAATGTGATTCTTCTTTTTGCCACACAATGTGAAGGAATTGAATGAAGAGTAATTTTGAACTCCCTCTGTGGTGTGTCATGGTGTGTTGTATGCCTAGCAAGGCCAATCCCATAATGTTCTGCATGATCCTTATAGAAATGGTGAGTTATGGGAGAAGGAAAACAATTTAATAGCACATAAATGTGAGACGATATGCAGTAGCCCTTCTGCAAGGGAAGTCACCATGACATTAATCTGAAATTTACTTGGAGCTGCAGTTATAAGTCTAGCATTCTATGAGAAAGAAACTAAACTTTTTTTTCAATTTGGTGGAAGCTTTGTAATATCCAAATTTCATATTCCTGTTATATTCACCCATTAAATATAAATACAGTATCAAAAATACAAAAAGATAATATGCATACATGGCACTCAGTATGTCTGGGGCCAATCAGCTGGGATTCTCAGAATCTGTTCATAGATATTTTGCGTTTTCTGACGTCTAAAATTTGAGGGCCTATATTTTAGGTTATGAGTCCCCCAAAAATGCAGATCTAAAGCAGGACTGTTTCCAGCAAGCTTGAGCGCCCTGCATTATTACTTAGTTAGGTCTCCCACTTCAAAATGAATGTCAACTTCACCACCCATTTTTGGTCAAAGAACTCTAATATCACTGGATGCAAAATGAGGGGACAACCATAAGAAACATGTCAGTCAGGAATTTAGTTGTTTATGAAGACGGTTAGGGGAATGTTGGGTAGAAGCTTCATGTTAAGAACTAGGATATATTGTGGTGAGCCAGGGCTAAGGTGAAACGAGGAGATGTTCAGGTTCCTTCAAGACTCTGGCTATCGCCAGTCATTAATCAATGACGTGGCAGGAGGGATAAGCAGCAGGTACTGTACACTTCAGACTGCTCTTGTAGCATTCTGATAATTGGGTGCCTCCTGTGGGAACACATTGGTAGCAATAGTCTTAATGTACGTGACCACACCTTATGTGAAAATACTGAATGCACTTCTGAAATCTTGCATGCGCGAGATTTGGAATCAGTCATGCTGATAAAAACCTGGGGACTCCCTGCCCTGTCCATTTCTCTCCAGTTTAATATCAGTGTAAGTGGGTCAGGATTGTAAGAGATTGTTTGTCACACAAAGACATATGAACTTAATGACTCCAGTGGCAACTGCAACAAATTATATTGACTTATTTACAGAAGCTATTTTATGTATATATCCATTCCTACATTTTAGTTATTTCATTTGTGCTTCTGTGTTCACCCTAAAAATCAGAAGTCTATTAATGCTGGGAATCATGGTGGTTTTTGTCAGCATTAGTATACTAGAGATGTTGTACTGCAGAAAGTGTATAAAGATTTTAAAGAAAGAAGTGACAGAGTTTAATATTAAATAATTCATCTTCTTCTCTTGGAACCACAGAGAATTGACACATTCATTGCAGACATTTTAATAAGAGCATTAGTGAAACTCAATTCTCACCTAATCGAGTTGCTGTAATCTTACTGTTCTCTTAAATGTACTGTGTTTCTCAGATTTACCATCTCGATACAGAGAAAGACCCTGTTTATATTATGATAACAAATCTCTGAATATTGGCTTTAGGAGACAGAGCTAAACAAATACCATGAATTTACCCACCTACCTAGTATCAGTGTTGTTTTGTACCTGAGCAGTGGGTGTGCAGATCTCTATGTGCTGTCTTACTGATGAGCCTAGAACCTCCTATGAGCACCGTTTTTGCTTCTAGAGCTACAGCTGCATTACAGTTATCACCTCGCATCCCACCAGACATTTAACACCTATGCATTGCCCTCTGTAAGGAGAGAAACCTACAAGTATCCTAATGAACATATAGAGGCAAGTGTGAAGCAGGGTTGTAATCAGATAAATCATGGTTCAAAGGGCGCTGGCCATGGGCCTGGAGTGTCCATGTCTGCAGTGCTCAAGAGGCTGCTAGACATCTGAGCAAAAAGTATTGTGGCAGTGATCATAGCAAAGGAATAAGAGGGGGGAGAGCATATTTCAGTGTAATGATAATAATTCATTACTTGAGGTGGTTCTCCTGTTAAAATCTCAAAAGCAGAATATTTTTACTTTCTTATAAATTATTCACAGCCATTTGCTTTGCTTCATGACAAGTAACTTTGCTTTTCTTCAGACAGGATTTTCAACCTGAAAGAATGAAAATATTGACCTAGTTATGCCTAACAAACAAAACGTGAAAAGAACTAAAATTTGAAATTGATAAAACAGAAATAATGCTTTTTTTTTTTCCTGTTCCATCTGAATATAAAATTTGTAAAAATATTTCACTTAGAAAAAGAAGAAAATAGACTTCAAAATGAAACTGCTCAGGGAAGCACAGAGCATGCTGTACCTTTTCTTTATCAAGAAGATTTGTTTCAAGAACGTACTAAAATAGAACATAATCCTTAATCAGTTCTGCAAAATGTGTACGGTGTCTGCTCGGGCAGCCTGTGACCCTTGTCATATGTGGCATGTGGATTTCTGCTAGACTATTGTGGGCAGTGTATGGGAATTGAGAAACTATATACCGTGTGATATTTTATAGGGTAAAAGTGCCTAAGTTGCATCATTTTCCAACCTCCACAGCACTAGATCTAGAAACTGGATCTACTCACTCCTGGTTTTATAAAAATCATGGAAATGAAAAATCAAAAAGGTTTCATGGAAAAATGTGCACCTTTTAACCTTCTGGTATATTCAGTGCTAATGCATGGGATGTTAGTCTTGTATTGATTGCATAACACATTGAAAGAGTCTCAATCAGTTAATGTAGGTCAAAAAATGACCCAACTTCTAAGACATAGAGATCAAGACCTTCAAAAATGAGACTTCCTTAAATTCCTGAAGCCAAAGTTAAAACATTTAATGTTTTTATTATTAAAAAAAAAAAACAAAAAAAAAAACCTAGGATCAAGGATTTAGGTTTTATTATCTGAAGTGTTTTAGAAACTGGCATTAAACAGCACTTCATTAAATAGATTAAATAAGAAAATGTTTGTTTATAGAGAAAAGAATCACACAATTTTTGTAACTTGAACTGTGTTAGCTCTTCTAAAGAGTCAAAAGAAACAGAGTGCCAAGCAGTTTCTTGTCTNCTTCTCTTTTTTCTACTACCACTGTTCACAGCATTTGAAATCTGTTAGCTCATAATTCAGCTCCCAACATGCTCAAACTGCTGTGTAAAGACAACAAAAGATTGGGACTTTATTTTCTTCTTCATGAGATATGCTCCATTGCTATACCTCCTTGTGCACATACATTTCCTTTTCTGCT
>VXAL01010382.1:121501-164703 GCA_013399475.1 Chauna torquata | reverse complement strand
CTGAATTTGTCCTATTTATAGTAATTTTCAGTGGCTTGGTAATATCTGCTTAAAATATCCAGGCAAATCTCTTCTGAATTGGGACCTCTGGATTATTAGAGATCTTCCTGCTTGCAATTTAAAAGAATACACCCCAAAAACTATGAAGTGATCACTGCTGTGTGTGTCCCCATTTGCTTTGGATATCATACCTAAACTTGGCTGCGTTCATGGCTATTTTCCTAGGTGTTTAGAAAAATAGTTGTTGGACAGCAGGGAGCCATTTCACTTGTAGATGTTTATGTAGTATTTATCATCTTAACAGTTCAGGAAAAAGAACATTCTCAAACCTCTTTTTTTTTTTTTTTTTACAAGAATTTCTATTCAGTACAAGCTATCAACACCTTCACCAAGCCAGAAATATAAGCTGGCCCCATTTACCTTACCTTATAATTTATAATGATGTTTCGGTAACCGCTAATCTCAGCGTGTGCAATGGAGTCAGTCAAGAGGATCATGTACACAATTAGTAATGTACATAGTGGCTCTGAAAAATGATTATATCATGATTCTCATCTGTATAATTTCTCTGCAAAGAACCTGAGACTTTCAAAGAGAGAAAGCAAGCCAGCTGCATGGCAGGCAGTGATAAGCAAAACTGAAGATCAGGCTGTGCTAACATAGAATTGTAAGCTTTTTAGCTGCATTTTAAACCTTAGAAAATTACCTCCAAAACAGGAAGGCCTAAATATCTTGAATTAAATGACTGTTACTTGATATTCTCATGGAAGAGAAATTAAAAGGTTATGATTTAAGCTTTTGTTTAGTTTTGTTTTTTTGCTTTATTTCTTCCAGTTGTCGACTGCTGTTTTCACACTGGCTCAGATGTTGTGTTTCTCCTGTGAGAAACCTGTGCAGGTTTCCAGAGTGTAGGAGATTACTGCCTCTTAGGGAACAACATCATAGATGTAGTGGAGATAAGTGGATTTGTGACTTAATGATCCCCTTTCTTCCATACTCTTCTAAGCAAATTAAATCTGTATAAGCAATGACTCTATATAAAATTAAAGTGGGCGGAGGAAGAGTTCAAACAATAATCAGAAAACCATTCTAAGCTAGGTGAACGCTTCTCAGTGGTGTCATAAAATAATATGTAAATTCCCTGAATTTTTACATCCTTTCCAAGAGAACTTTTTTTTCTTTTTACCTGAAAATGCCCTTCTTCGGTTGCTTAGTTAGATTTACAGTGAATATTCATCTAATTCATACTCTGTTGACCAGAGGAATGGTTGCTATTGACTGCAGTCAGAGGAGATTAAAACTTCTGATTCCTTTTAAAAGACAACAAATTATTACTGTGCAGTAAAGCTGATCAGCTGGGTAAAAGGGGCACTTTCCGTGATTGGCAGGAGTGGATCAGAGGTGAACGTCAGGGAGCCTGAATCTGGGGAGCAGAGCAGCCACCAATGCATTGACATCTCAGCATTAGCTTGTATTGGGTAGATGCCTGCATTTACTGCTTTGCTGTTGACTTCACTTGTGGGGACCACAACTGACCTTTTGAGGGTCTGTGACACCGGCATGTCGAAAGAGGTGGGACTGTTTACAGGCTTAACATTAGGCATGCATTTAAACAACTCACTGATTCAAGCTTCTGATCCCATTTTTCTTCCTGAGAAAAAATGTTGCTTTCTTCTTTAGCATGCAGTCAGAACTGCGTTTAGTCTCACATTGACTGATGTGTGCTGTCCCCAACATGTAAAGGAAATGCTTACATACTCATAACTACCTTTATTTTAGGGATGTGACTTGCTGCACTAATTCCCCAGGATATTTATTTATAAAAAATTACTTTCAGAGCCTTTTAGTGCATTGACCTTGTTTCAGGGTTTAGCTGGGAGGAGGGAGGGGTAGTTTTTTTTCTTAAGCACTGCAGGGGATTTCTGTCAGGTTGCTTTAACACTTCCTCTCAGATTCTTGCCAGGCTTTCAGGCTAAAGAATTTTCAAATGCAGCTAACCATCACCATCATGTAGGTCTTGCATTTGCGCAGCAGTAAATGCAGGAGTCTACCAAATATGAGCTAATGCTGAGATGCCAAGGCTTTGGTGGCTGTTCTGTTATTTTATAAATCTACAATTTAATTGGCTTTCAAAAAAAGAGAAAGCAAGAGGATGTAAGTGTAAAGGCACCAGATAAGTATCATAAATGCATGGAAAAGGATCACTTCTAATGTATCAGACGTGTGTGTGTGTGTGTGTGTGTGTGTGTGTGTTACAGAGACCCTTGTATGGACTGGCTTCATGCATTACAGCAATTCTCTGTGCAAAGATGTGGAAGGTATACCCCTAAAGAACAGGAGAATAGAGAAGGGGAGATGCTGAGCTGTTGAATTTTTCTTTCAAAACCTAAAGGTTTCCTAGCAATAGGACACCAGTTTTAGAAATCACTAAAATACTCATGCTCTACAAATACGGAAGTCTTAGTCATCTTTACCCTACTGAGCCATGATCCTAATAGGTTAGCACTGCAAGTGCTGTTAATAATACCTTTCGCTTTTCCTTCCTGAATGTTTTCACATACATATCTATGGAAAATGATACACGATATCACATAAATATGATACATGTATGGAAAATACAAGGATATACTTCTTGAACCTCATTCTCCAACTCAGGTGTCTACTGTATAGTAGCATGAGGTGCATAGGTGTTTTTTTTAGGGTGGATCACTGAATTTAAGTGTATTTCATCCCCCCAAAATAACAGGTTACATCTAGACCATGAGAAGGTCCCTTGCATATCCCTGGGTAACCATACTAAAGCAGCAACTCTGGATTAGTGTTAAAGAAACCCTATTGAAACAGCAACTTCGTACTGCTTCTTATGGTATAGCAGGTAGAATTGTTATTCTCTCCTGTTACTGCCTGATATTTGAACTCCATCCCTCACCCCTCTGCCATCACTCCTCAATTTCAAGCACGGTTGCCACATACAGTGAGTGGATACACAGCCCTGCTCGCAGCTGGGGCTTAGGCCAAATGCTCAGCTTCATGGCATTTCTGTGCTGATCTCTGAAGGCCTTCGGATATACCCTTGAGGCAATGCATTTATATATACTAGTACTGCTAGAAGCCCTGCTTGGCCGGACAGAAGTTTGGCTTCCCTGGGGCTTCCCAAGAAGATTTCAGTGGTGGTTATACTAGATGTAGCAGGTGAAAATGTACAGCACTGAAAAATCTAACTCCATTGCCTCTTGATTTTATCAATGCCTCAAAGAAGGACTGGGTTATTCTAACTGCAGTGTGAGATCTAACTAGAAAAAGAGATGTTTGGAAAAATCATTCATTTATTATATTTTTCAGAATAAAGCAATCACATCTTTCTTAGCAGAGAATGGAAAGAAAGCTGTAAATATCACAGCTGTTCATTGGCAACTAGAAAAAGACAGTCAAATTCAAAGCTTGCCACTTCTATTCACAGTGAATGACTTAGGAGTCGAAAGAATAACAGCATCCTCCTACGTGTACCGTCTGAAGAGAATTTTGCCTGTAAAGTCCTAAGGATGCCTCTTAAAATGGGCAATTGCTCACCATGTCAGCTGGAATAAAGTTTGTCACACTGTATGTCTAGATGCAATATGGTGATGTATGCAATTTCAGTCTTTCCAACTTCAGTAGACTTTATCTGAATTGCTCTCATACCCCAAACTGTCTGCATTTTCATTAAAAGAATGAATGTTCCTGTCATCATCTTGGTAGGAATAGCAACAGGAAATAAGCTACCTCTAAATGAAAAGATGTATTTTATTGTTTGTGAATCTAGGGAAATATTAGTAAAATATACAACTTAGCTGGCAGATGGGCTCTTTGGAATAGGGAGTTAGTGCCCTTGTAGAGGTCTAAAAAGCAGCCTGGGGATTGACAATGCACTGGCATCTTGATGGCTGTAAGATTTTACAAAAGTCACTAACTTCTCAGTGCGTCAGTTTCTTCATCAGTATAATTGTGATAATAGTTTTCAATTGAAGTTTCCAACTAATAGGCTTAATTGTTGTGCACTGTGAAGCACTCAGAGATCTCAGATTGGAACGTACTACAGAAGTGCAAAGTATTGTTGCTGTGAGAAGTCCATTACAGCTCTGTTTTGCTTTGTTCAAACTGGTCCTTTGGTACGTGCAGCTAGACAGCTCCTAATGTTATCTTGATGCACAAAGCACTTTTTTGTGTGAGGTTTGACTCACACTAAAATGCCAGTTAGAATTTTTTCCTCAGGAACTCACTGGAGCTTGGCTTACAAAATCTGAAAATTAAATCAACCAAAATAGGTCAAACGCAAAACTATATGTCCTTATGTGTCCTCTTGTCCTCTTTTTAGCAGTGGAGCACATACTTGTTGTTTTCTGTTCCATAAAGTTTAGGCCTGTTTTGTTTCTCGTCTGGCTTTGGTAACTATATCTTAGTTACATTTTGAATACCTGCTAGTGCAAGTTTTCAGTTGCTATTAAATATAGTTTAGAATGATATGGTCATCTGTTAGTCATCCAGAAATTGCATGCTGGATACACAAGCAGCTGATGCTTCTGAACATGACAGAAAAGTGTATTGTTGTGTTACAGTTTGTTGGTAGCCATCATTACAGATATTTTTGAACCTTAAAAAAGGGAATAAAGCATCTGAAATGTAATCAAATGTTAATTAAGCTGCAGTTTTGGATTTACTTTTCCTCTGTAGCTAATTCTTTAGGAATTATTCCTGTTCACATAATCCTTTAAGTTAATATATTTATTCTGTACCTAGTTTATAATTTTTATTCATTCATATGTCAAGTAGGTGAAGGTGCTGCTTAAATTAGTACTTACTTCAGTATTATACCTTTTTGAATAGGTTGTTCGTTACAGTCATAATGTGGTGAATAAATTTGTTAATATTTGAAGTGGGAAGGGAGGTAAAAAGGGAAACTGTCTACAACAGTCACAGCCCAGCTTTCTGGTTATAACATATTATAATTTATTTAAACTTAATCAATACTTAATCTGGAGTTTAAATTCTGCTAAAGATCTGTGGCATGGCTAAAAGCAGCTGACGCCGGAGAAAAAAATTTTCTCCAGGCTGTGATTCTGATGAATTTATAATGCATTCTAAGGGTGATGCATTGACCTAAATTCACGAAAGCAACGCTGTTTGTATTTATTGTTATGAAAGATGTCCTACCAACGATTTTGTTCTTTAAGATGTTGCGAGGCTGTATGAAAAAGCTGACAGGTTGCAGTGAGGATGACTGCAGAGGAAAGAGCTGCATGCACAGCCCCGGAGGGGCTGGGGGTTTCCCTGTGCTCCCTGGCTGGAAGGCAAAGCCATGGCGAGGGGTGGGGAAGCAGAGGACAGCCTAAGCCCCCTGCCACCCCTGCTTCCCCATGGGAAACACCCATTATCCTCTCCAAGGCTTTGTTTTTGCAGCCTGTAACCACAGACTGGGTGGTGTCTCACTGTAATTCCAGGATTCAATGCAGGAATAATTTCAGTGCTGCAAAAACCTGGCTAATGTTTGAAGCCAGCAGTGAGGGCAGACTTCCTGAGAGGTGTGTGTTTGTGGTGATCGTTTGGATTTGTTTTGCTGGCAACATGAAAGACGTTGTTATGGCAGGAAGAAGACAGTTGTGTTGAAAACTGCTTCTCCTTTTTATTTTTTTTCCTCCTGTAGCCTTACTGGGGAAATAGATTTAGATCTCTGCATGGTTTGGTCTTCTGTATATAGCTCTTTAAAATCCCTCAAGCCCAACCATCACAGGACAGTACCCATGAGCAACTCTTACCAAAGCTGCTGGGAAGTACACACACCGATCTCTTGTAATGATCAGGCCACTTCATTTTTTCCAGTGCATTTTGGCAAGCTTTTCCTCAGCATTGTCCAACAGCTTTTCATAGTACGTGAATGCCTTCCTGGTGACCTGAGTCCTCTTCCAAGCTTCCTTTGTTACCTTGACAGCTTGCAGTCATGTTTGTCTGTTTTTGTGAAAAGCTATATATTTTAGCAGATTCATAACTGTGGGAGACTTGTTTTTTGTAAAAATAAATAAATAAAAATGTTAAAAAGCTGTGAATAAGGGAAATGTATAGTGAATAAAGGCTGAAAAATTGTCCCCGCTTCTCTCATGATGTGACAAAATGCCTCTCATGTGAAAAGGGATGAAAGTTCAATTCTCCCTCTTAATTGGAACTTGAACACTTGTCAAATGTTGCTTTCCTGGACAGGGTCAGTAAGGCAGGACTCTCACATCCACACTGTTCATCCCCTGCTCCCTTGCCTGTGTGCTTGTGGGGCATCATATCAGACACTGTCTCCCAGCATGTCGATTCTCGCTCTGTTTTGTGCCCATCTCTGCCAATGTAACTACTGTAGTTAAATTCTTGTGATTTATGCCAGAATAAATGTGGGGTAGCATAAATCCTCAGACTTTGCAGGCATTAGCCTGCCTTTACTCCAGCACAATCAACAGCTGTACCTGGCACCATGACCTTCTTCTACCCCAGTGCAGTGGCATCCAAATCCATGCTGCTGTGGAAGAGCACTGCCACGTGCTTGCTGAGGTCTGCTCCTCAGGGCCAGCCCAGAGGATGAGAACAGCATGCAAACTCAGCTTCTCAGCAGGAGCAACTGCTTGTTTCAGCTTTAACCTTTACTTACAAATATAAAGCTATTGAACAAAAATGCAAAGACTTGGAGTTCAAACTTATACCTAACTAAGAGAGCTGGGCTCATACATCCAACTGTGAATTTCAGTCTAGCAGCAAGAAAGTCTGGATTCAACTTCAGTTTGTTTTCTCCCATCTGTAATGCTCCAATGGAAATACTTCAAGATTCATATACAAGGGTTCAGATATATTTACCCATTGGAAAGGTGGATGGGCTGTTTTTAGAGGTCTTGGACCCTCCCCACTTCCCAAAACACCAGTTTGATCCACGTGGCAACTTGGAACTGTATCAAGCACAACTACAGATCATGAGTGATCATTGGCAAAGTCATATCCAAAAGCTATATCCTGTTTCATAATGTATCAGATTAGGAACACCTGCAATTAAATAGCTGGAAAAATAATTTTTAAAAATGAGGAAGATAATTGGAAATTCCAAAAAAGGACCAAAGTTATATCTTATTCCTTACAATAATGGTCTGACCAAATCTTCCTAACATGTCTTTAATGGTTTAAGTCATGTAAAGGTTGTTTTTTTTTTTTTTTTTTTTGGTGGTTTTATTAAAATTTATGATCTGTCTTCTTTTCTATTAGGGGAAAAAAAAAAGTATTATAATTCTTTGCTATTTCTATTACAGACAGTAGAAAAGGGGGCTGAGGCTAGATCATGTACAAGTCAAGAGAAAGGCAATTTCCTTTCCCCACAGGATCCCAGCAGAAGACTTGGTAGATGGATAAGATAAAGATGGAGTATAGATTGTGAGAGATGGGCTGACAAAAAATGATAGTATGTGCATAAGTTTTAGCTAATCTAGAGTAGTAATTGTACTTTGCTTACATGCCTGATCATGATTAGGTGCCGATTTTCTCTCCATATAACAAAACAGGTGAATTTCAAGAGTACGATTTGAAGGAGGCTATGCGGGGTGGCTGTGTTTTCTTAAACTCAGAAAGTTTTTACCAGGTCAACAGGCCAATTTCTCTCTGCAGTTCACAAAACTGTACAGTAATGTTTTTTCTTCCCATAGCGCCATGAAAAAAGTTTTTGGCTTCAGTTCATGTGTGAAACCTTTTGCACAACAAAAGTGGTTTCTTGTGGTAAATGTTCTGAGCATTCCAGGAAGCATATAAATAGATCGGTACCCTTCCTAAGGTTATGGAACTTTATTTCTCTCTTTTTTCTTTCCTTCTTTCTCCCCCCACCCCTTCCCTATATCCCTCCCCATTTATTCTCTCTTTATCTAGGCAAAGACCAAGCAGAGTACAGTGTTTGAAAATCCTGACCATCATTTTCCATTTTACTTGGGTTTTCCTTAGTTATATTTTCTGAAAAGAAATTGTTTAAATAAATGCAACACAGTAAATTATCTTGAATTACTTCTTACAGTCCAGGCTAGTATTATAACATGAAAATTGTAACTTGGAGTCTCCCACGCCTCTTGCTGATGCAGACCTATGTCTCCAGGCTGGGGAGAAACCGATCACAGTACTTACCCAGCAGAGTCTGCAGGCCAATCCACAATGTGGAAAGTGGAGTTCACGTAAAGGAGATCTCTTATCCTTCCCTCTCAATCCTGCTAGATACAGTAAAGCTGTAACGATGGTCAAATTTAATTAAAATGGTGATCCTACACTGAAGGGTAGGCAAATGTCTATGCAGAAACCAGATGAGAAATTATTCAAGCCAAAAACATTAAATCTCAGTTCATATGTGGATGTTATAAAACAACCATCTTTGATCTATGATATTTGAATCTGAACATGTGTTAATAAGACATATATGTTGGGCATCAACATTGTCTTCTGTTGAACAAGGGTAAACATTGCATTTGTCTCTGTAAAAATATACTTCAATAGCTGGGAAGAAAGTGGAGATTCATTATTTTTGCAGTTGTAGAAGACATTTAGCAGCTGTGTTTATACTGGCAGACAATTTGGATATTAGGTGGCAGGACAGAGAACTGCAGATGCACAATATTGTGCAGACATTGTGCACTTACAGCCCATTTCCAGGGAAACATGTTATTTTATATTTCCCTTGATGTCATTAATCACATTTCATGATGTATCTCACTATTTCAGCTCATTCCCCTAGATTCATTCATTTTTGGGCCTGTTTATTTAATAGTTATTGAGCAACATTTCAACAAATTCCATCTCAACTACAGATAATAAAGTTCTTTTTGCTTCAGGGGAGAAAATTAAGATGGCCCTGTACTGATTACTGAGACTACCTGTAATAATCAGCATGTCTACTACATCAAAAAAATATTTTGCTTGCCTTTGGTCAGAAAAATGTTCATACTGTTCTTTGCTATTTAAAAATTAAACTCATTTCCTGAAAGTAAAAATACGATTCTTATCTTGAACTACAAAGGAAAACAGCTGCAATTTTCTCTATTCTTGAAGTTCTCTAATCTCTCTGCAGGCTTTGTTTTGGTTTTACAGGTGAATCTTTTAAACTGTAGTCGTGATGGCCAGTCCCTGGGAGAAATACGCTGATAGAAACAGTCAGGAATCCCCCTCCTAGGGAGCTGCAAGCCTGAGGAACCTCAGTGTACGAGAAGTAACCTCAGGCCTTTGAGGAGGGACAAAACATTTTTTCTTATTTTGGCATCACTTCTACATTTAAATAATGGCACTAAATGTTCACAAGTACATTTTGGTATGTAACTGCTACTTAATGTGGGGGTGCAAACCACCTCACCCTGGACGGATTACCCGGTGCCGTTGCACTCCTCCTGCAGCTCCCCAGCCCAAGGGAAATGGATCTGATGAGTCACTGTCTGGGGGAAAGATAATGTATCTGTTTCCCATACAGCTGACCCAGTTGTGCTGGACAGCAGCTGAAAAGAGACAGGGCTTATGCCAAACCTTTAGTCCCCTCTGGCAGAAGAGCTAGCTGTGCCTCCGGGGCACATGGGCCTGGGAGGTCGGCAGCTCCCTGGAAGACTCTGAGATGGGAGCGAAAGACCTGTCAGGCACGGTCTGCTGTCCTGCTAGGTAATGCTTTTCTGTTGGTAAACAAAACAAAGGAGTTTTACTGACCTGTAAAAAGAAGCAAACCCAAAGAATTCACTACACAACAAATTTATGGCTGTGCATGAGGCATGACTTACCCAAGATGGCGTGATCAGCAGATTGCTCGCAGAAACCACAAACCCTGCCCAGTGCCCCTTCTCGTGACCAGTTTAGAATGCTAAATATAACCAGGCAGTATTTTTCTTAGGGATAAATGAAAAGCAGAGAGAAAATTGAACTGTTTATGTTACATGTGGCTTAGCCACACCTAAGGAAGTGCAATTTACTTTCACCCTTTTTGTTTTAGAGAATGGCTGTGAGGAGGCTCTGTCCACTACAGTGAAAGTGGCAAAGTAGTGTGTTATAAGTACTGTTCTTGTGTTGCCACAAGTTGCGTGGAAGAGCTGGCCCCATACATCTGAACTGGGGCTGAAGTTATTTGAGGCTGTATTCAGAGCTCTTCAGAATACCGAAATCTCAAAAAGAGATTTACCCTCAGGAAGGTCGTGGGGTTTGGACTGGGGACAAGAGGACTCTGGTGATCATATTTTTATTTCTAGAAACTAATAATATATATGTATATTATGTATTCTCAAAGATTAAGTGGCCTCTGAAAGTATATTGGAAGCTGGTGGCAGAACTGGAAAATGAATACAGCTCTGGGGAACTTGATAGTAGTGCCTTAGTCTAAAAGTCATTTATGCAAAGAAAATAAAATGTCACTATTGTTCATGCTTTTTTGGACCCCATAATTTTGCCTTCTCTAAAATGCTTGCTCTTTCCCTTGATGTTTTCCATGTTCCACTCTCTTTCTTTCTCCAACATCCAGGTACAGCTCTCTTACATGGTGATGGTTATACAACTGATGCTTAGCCCAACCTATCAGAAGCTGTCTCCAAGCAAATAAGACTGGCAGCAAGGCTGGAAGTGCAATCACCTGCTGGCATACTCCCTACATTGGTGGTATGAATTTTGTTGTACACAGCATAATTTAGTGGGGTGTTAAATGACCTCTAAATGTTTAGTGCAAGCGTGAGTAAAACAGATTAACGAATTATCCATTAAAAGGTCTATCAATATGTGCTATAATTCCCCCTGCCTTCAGATCTATTTTCTTGATCCCTTTTCTTTCCCTTACTTATGTGTTCTTCCAGTGCATTAATTTGCAAAATACCTACCTTTGTACTGCAAATAGCTCAACAGACCAAATCAGCACTAGGTTTCTATTGCCTCCACTTTCCTAGTAAAGGCAGACTCCTCCAGGTACGATAGCCCATATCTTGCACCCTGGCCCTCAGCAGTCACTGGTACTAAGCCATCGCTGTTACACAGATGAGCAACTTACGGAGGATGTCCAGGGAAAGCAAAGAGGTCTGCCTGTCTCCCTTGCTGTGGATTTGCTGACCCTGGTCCCCTCGGCTCACTTTCTGTTGCAGAGCTGCTGCTGACAATACCACGTTGACAGAGACGCAGCAGGCTGAGCACGTGGTGAACAAGTGCCACATGAAAGCACCTACTCTGCTGCCAGCTGCCCAGGCCTCATCCGTTTCAGAGGTCACTGGGGATGGTGCCTTCAGAGCTGCACTCCCTGCATGGATAGCTCGTGCAAGTCAGCATGCCTCGCAGAAACAGAGTAAGTAAAATCTCTTACAGGGACCTAACTGAATGATCACTGTACACCACACCTGGAATCATTTAAATTCTGGCATTACTAGGCATGTGTTTTATTTGTCCTTTTAAAATAAATCTAGGAAGTGGCTAGGTTAATGCATACGACCTTAGCCTAAAGGATAAACAGCCAAGCCAATAAATATAATGTTCTGGCTCCTGCTTATTCCTGTCTATACATTCAATCATCTATAGCACCTGTATCTTCTCCGGTGGATGTTTTATGACCAACACATTAAAGTGTAGAGAAAGAGAAATGCTGGTCAAGTGCAATGTATTTAAGTGAATTTTCCCCTAGGAACCAAAGCATTTAGTTGATGATTGTCACTTCATGACAAACATGTTTTTGTTTTTAATTGTGGAATTGAAATATTGCATTTGTCTTGTTTGAAATTTAATTAACGTAAAGTCTTGGCTTAATACAAGTGACTTTCTGTGCTTAGAGTGCTTAGGGGAGAGGAGGAAGGGAGGGAGCAAAGAGAGCTGCTTTGGTATGTTGCTGTCCGTATCAGCTACTCTCATATGCCCTAGTTGACAAATGCCTCCAAGAAGATGCTACGGCAGTGGTGCCCAAGAGGTGGTAAGTCTCAAAAAACAGGCTGGTAGCCATTACACTGCAACTATGGACTTCGCCAACCTACAGGGATCCTACAAACAAAGTACCAGGGCAAGTGCATACTCTGGCCCCACAGTTATTAACTTCCCTTTACTGTCATTTAGTCACATAAAAAAGAACCTCAAATGCCTGCTGTCAGCCACTTCAGGGTCTATCTAAGCAGCAGAAAAATTAGAAACACTTGCATTTCCTTCCCTGTCCCATGCAAATATGCTGTTAAGAGAGGGCAAGGAAGAGACAAGGTTAGGTCTGGTCTATTTTATGTGAAGAGATCCAAGCTGGAATAATGAGAAGGAAACCTTCCCCCACACACACACACCCCACCCCCTGAAGACACAAATCTTTTCTTTTTGCATGGTTCTCTCAGAACAACACAGCTCCCAATAGACTTTATGGTTTTGTATGCCTGAAAGGCACAGAAAGAAAAATGTGAATTTTGTACTTAACAAAAATCAAAGTGTATCTTCTAATAGGCATTATTCTAGTTGTGAGATGTGAAATTGTATATATTTATTACTTCATAATGGGGCACAAATAAGCTCTTTGATATTTTCATCCAGAGTTCAGAAAGTGACAGTGATGCTATATTGCTGAATTACAATGCTTACCTCTCAGGTCTGCTACTGTTATTTCCATAAGTAATTCCTATATGTATGGAGATGGATATATAACCTCACTAAAGTAAGATGGCAGAACCAGTCCCTCTTCATATCCAAAAGAAATCATCGAGTGTATTATTTTTTAATTGGCTTCTGAGGATGTGATGCAATTATCTGCAATTGCAGGTTACATATAATGTCTATTATTTTACACTGTGTGATATAAAGGAACCAGTAGAAAATGACGTTCAGTAGTTTACAGAAATGCTACTGGGTCTAATAGAGATTGGTAAAGGTGATAGATTTGATAAAAGCTGAATTTTGAGCACTGTGCTCCAGTGACCCAAATGTGAGGAAAACAGAAGGAACTGCACAGGATGAACTTGTGGCCAAGCCCCTTTTCCCCTCACTCTTGTGTGAACTGTCTCCTTGGAGGGGGAGAGAGCAGGAGGAGGGAGAGGGGGGCAACGGAAAGGGAACTGTGGTTAAGGCAGTGGCTTTGGCGACTACCTGACTGAATTCATTTTCTGTGCCTGCCTAAGAAAGTCATTTAGGAGATGTCTGTGGCACAGTGCCATTCCGCATTTAGTTTGGCTACTAAAAGCAGCTGCGCTTTCTGCAAGTAGCAGCAGATAGCCTCTCTGACAGCCTCTCCATCCTCTGTCTGTGAAACAGGAGGAATAATACTTCCTTTCCCTCACCCTTCTGAGGGAACATGCTCATGCTTCTGTCTGAGCATGTTGATACTAACACCAGGCCGAGCTTGTAGGCCCCAGTCTTTGGCACCTCTTGGCAGCACTTGGTTTTTCTCCGGCAACAAATGATACAAGTTACTCTTATGTAGTTGCCAGAGGCAGTGTACTTTTGTTTTGCTCTTGGAGGATGACTTCTGCTCACCTGCGGAGCCAGTGTGCAATTCATCTACCAACTAATCTCGCTCCTGATTGCAGAGTGTGTTGTGACTTATAGAATCCCTTTCATCACAAGGACCAGATCCCTGTTTATGCTGTAACCCTATCAAAGGAAACTGCATCCAGCATCTAGTTTTCTTGCTATCTAGTCATAAGGGATAGAGACAAAGACTTGCCTTGATTAATACATAAAATCCAATTTAATATTACTTCTGTTGTAATATTTAATTCCAGAAGCATATCTGGAAGCAAATATTAATGCATTAGATTATATGAAATGATTTAAGCTATTTTTGTTAAACATATTAGAATTATAAAGTATTAACCTTTAAATTTACAACAGCTGTTCTTAGAAATTAATGATTCATTGCTAAATGTTACTTTATTATGAAAGTTGCACTCATGTATTCCAAACTGAATCATCTTCACGTACTGCCTCTAGAAAATTCTTTAGCAGCACGTACTAAACTAGGTGGAAAACTATTAAATACTTTTGTTATCAATCAGATCAGCTACCCTAATTAGATGTATCTAACCAAGTGATAAAAAGGCCTGTTCAGATTTTAGGTAGTGATTTGTTTTCTCACCCAGAGTTAAACTGATGCAACATCTGAATGTTGTTGCTGTAGATGAACTGGGGAAACTTTAAAAAAAAAAAAAAAAAAATCTGGACATGCCTAAACATGCCCAATGCAAATATTGGAAGTGGAATGCAAATGCTAGGACAGAAAATAGTAGTTGGGCTTTTTTCCTTGTCTTTCTGGTTTTGAACACCTACTGACAGGAAAAAATATCCTCGTATGTAGGAAAACCTGTGCAAGAAAAAAAAAAACACGAATATCTTCCCTTTAACCCTTTGGAAGAAAAGTTTACAATTCTAGCTTCATTTAAAGCTGGAAGGACCTTTAATCTTTTCAAGCTATGAAGTCCTGTCCTCAGCTTGGTGCTTATGACTTTTTTATTTAAGTATTGAGTGGGGCTTGCAGGAAGGAAACTGAGACAGATGGGAGCAAGCGAGAAGGAACATGACTAGGGTTTACTGTTTAAGGCACTCACCTGCAGAGAGGAAGGGAAGGAGGAGAAAACTGTTATATTCTGTTCTCTCAGAGAATAGCTGTGTCTTTTACCATAAGATATCACTAGATAAAAAAGAGAAATATTTTAAACATTTAAACTTAAAAATAGAGGTGGTGGGGAGGGGTGCATGGCATAGTCACATAATATCTCCCTGGCTAATTTTAATTTTATCTTATTTTTATCTTACTTGATGATGAAGATTTATCTGTTTAAATCTATGCAGCTTCTGCCTGTTTCAGCATTCAAGATATTTCATTGGGATCTTTAAAAACTGCACAAATTCATGACAGAATGCAGTCTCCAAGGATTTACATATGCAATCAACTTCCAGTTATTTAACTAGTGTCTTAGCAACTGCATCCTTTAGCAATATACACAGCAAAGCACAGTTCCATTTAATAAAATTAACTTCTATTAATCACTCCTAACCAGTATCTGTATATCTTAAAAACAAGAGTATGCCATAAATGATAAGGTAATTATTGTAGATGTCTAATTCTGGATAAAGGACAGGACTTACAATACATGTTTTAAGATATGACAATAAAAAGTTAATCGAAATACTTTTACAATAGTCCCATAATTCTTTTCCTTCCATGTTTATTATAGACCCACAAACACCAAACCTCATATAAATTAGACTAAACATGCCTTTAATAATACAAACAGCAAGTGTAGTGTTTTTATCCAGAATCCTTTAACAGATAAGGAATGTGTCTAAAAACATTTTCTTAAAACATATTAATATATCCACTAATTAAGAGCCACATGGTTTGCAAATTAATTCAGCCTTGTTTTCTGTGGACCCTACTTTACATTAAGACTCAACCACACAAGCGCTTATCTCATACCAAACAATGTTGTATTGACCTAAAAAGATCTGAGTTCATGCAGTATTCTTGTATAGCACGTATGAGTTTTTTTTCCTTATTTCGGTTCCATGCAGTAGGCTTATTTCATTGTTGGCAGCCCCACAATGGCATTCATGTGACATTGTTCAGGTTGCAGACTATGTAGTTGTTTGACAGTGTCTTCCCAAACTGCTTTGCAGGTACTTCAGCCAGTTTTACCTTTCTTTCCAGCTCTAGAGACACATCGATTAGATGCCACATCTCTGGTCAATGTTAGTGCTCAGCCAGATTCAGTCTCCCCTTTGTGTTTTGTTTTGCTTTGTTTGTTTGTTTGGGGGTTTTGTTGGTTTGTTTGTTTTTGTGCTTGTTTGTTCCAGAAACAAAAATGCAGCATTTCGCATTAGTCCTTTAGTAGGCCATCTGCTTGTGTGAGAGCCATGCTGAAGTCCTGGATCTGTAAAGGATAAAGGATGGGGAGATGAAGCATCAGAGAATGAGAGGGGCCGAGAGCCTGAAATGACATGTTCTCAGGAGGCACAAGGGGCAGGGCTGAGGGAAGGCGTGCACGGGGGGCAGGGTACTGCCTCATTAAAACTAATGATATGAAAATGTCTTAGAGAAAGCATGAGCCACCCATCCATGTTTTCATCAGCTGGGTAGAATTTTGCCTTAGGGCACGAGCATGCTTCCCCATCCTGGCAGACACAGCCAGCTCACGTGGGGAGCAGTGGCGGTCGGGTTGCCGCCTTGCCTGTCTGACAGCAAGCGATCCCAGTGTGACAGATCTTGACTTGCCCTTCTTTGCTATCCATCCTCAGCTATTAACTATTCATGCAAGCTCCCAGTTAGACTGTGGAAGATAAGAGCATTAATTGACAAAGTCATATTCCTTAGTGTCTGACAATAATGATGTTACCCTTTCTGTTTTCAGGTAGGTTTTCAGCGTTTTATGCTGTTTATTATTTCTTCCATGTTGAAAATAGGCAAGAATGGATAAGCAATGACTGTACCTTCTGTTTTGGATTTTGAGGCATACTCCTTGATTTAGAAGCTTTTTTTCAGGACATAGTTTAATTTTCCAGTTTGTGATATTTCCCCATTAAGATATCGCTCAGCTGAAGTAACATGCTTTAATAACTTCTCTAGCAGGATCAAACAGGCAAGTCCTAGCTTTACTGATGATGATTAAGGATGGGAGTCATGCTGTGAAAGAGTAACTAAGTGCTGTTACTGAGAGCTGACAATTTTCCTGGAAGATGGATCTGATAACTCCATAACGAGCATATTTCAGTGAAATTACTCAATTTTAGAAGATTAGTATATTTTCCTAAATTCAGTAAGCTTTTATAAAAGTGCTCATGTCTACAAATCTGTAGACTTTTCTAAAAAGAATTCTAAAAAGGAAGAGTCAGGAATGCCTACGTGGCAGTCCCAGAGAACTGCCATCCAGAGGAGCATCCTACAGGAGCATTTCATTTTCTGGATCTGTGGAGACATGTAAGATTTGTTGATGCTGAAGGCAGGAGAAAATCAAGGGGGAAAAAAAGAAGGATTCTGGGAGGTTAGCAACTGACAACATTCTTCCTAGAAAAGTTGATGCCAAATGAAGCCTCAAGTTGGTCTTACTCTTGTAAGTAATTAATGTAGCCATTATAGCTAATAGTTTTTATGAGCTGGGAGAACTATCTCATTTGTGTAAATTAATTGCATGATATTTTGCAGTTGTTTTGCTGATAGAGGTTAATAGTTAGACCCCGACCAGGACACAGGGCATAATGAATACAAATATAATTGGATAGTGGATATCCACAGGCCTTATGAAACTATAAGAAAACGGAAGTATTTTAAATAGAAATGAGGTATCTGACATGGTTTTAAATATTTGTAGTTTATTATTTTCTGCAGCCATAAAAATGCTTTGCCTGAAACAAGCCATTTGGAACTCACCCTTTTGCAGCTGAGTGGCAGCTTAGCTGTGGTCTTCTGTAGAGAGAGGATTTGGTCCCTCCTTTATTTTTTCCCCCTAGGGATGCTTTTCACATCTATAAAAGGACTTTTATCGAGAAAATGAATTTCTATCCCATATAACAAACTTTGTCAAGGCCCACATCTTGAATTCAGCATGTGAGATGCTTCCACTGAGCCTGCATCTTTTCTTGGAGGAGGCAAGGAGCAGTTGTTTAGGGAAAAAAAGAACCCTGGTTATGTTCCAGGAAGAGAGAGGGAAGGCTTCATACCCATCCGTGGCCCAGCAGAGCCCTGAGCTGCTGCTGCTGTACTGCCTGCATCAGCAGAGGAAGACGAGAGCAGTGACACAGCTACACCATGATCTGTGGCTGCTGCTCTCAGGAGAACAGTCAGAAAATTGCCCTCAATCCCAACTGGCTACTAAGTGTAGCTATGCCTTGGGGCTGCTAAGTGAAGACCACCCAAACTCACCTTTTCTAATCATTGCACTCCAATCCTTACCTTCTTTTTAAAAAAAAAAAAAAAAAAAGCCAAAAAAAATATATATACGTATGTCTTGAGGTTGTTCCAGCAGCATATTCTCCAAAGATCTTTTTTCTTTTTTTAATAATGGAGAAAGTAATGACCTAATCATTTGTTGCAACACCGGGCTAAGTTCTATGCTGATATAAATGAGCGCAGCCTTTTTAGCAATAGCTCCTGTTTAACTCAGTACTACTGGCTCTTAAAAGTTGATTTAAAAGTTAAAGGGAATGAACTTGTTTATTGCTTTGGCCTCAAGTTAACAGAGCAACTGAAAATTAGTAATGGAACCTAGTAAGTAAAGACGTTTATGTTTGTCCTCCAAGGTAATACAAGTGAATTGATGTTTTCCATCCTTTTCATCTCCCACCTAATTTTTTCTGACCAATATAATTTTCATTATATTTTCCATAATGTTCTGTTGATCCAAAAATGTTCATTCTGGTGGTGCTTTTTTTGTAATATTCTGTTCCCACTCTAGGCAATGTCATGTACTTTTGAAGATTCATACTCTAGCAGGACAGTTTTGTTTCAGTCTGCCCTTTGACAGACATTGTCATGCTAGAAAGTTCTGGGTCCTGAATGTTTTCATTTTCCTGCTAAGTACTGCACACAATTCCAGAGATGTCTGGGGTTCTTGGGTACTGGAATTTCATCATTCTAGGTTCTGCCTTCTTTGCCACATTTTAAAGTGGCAAACTAACTCCTAGTATGTAACATACTATTCGGTATGATCTGAGCTTCTCTTATTCAAGCTTTAAGGAATTCTTAATCTGCCATTCCCTTTTTTCCTGTCATTTGGTTCACTATGTTGCTGCGTATATGACTGACTCATCGGTCCTTCTGATCTGAATCATACTCTTTAATGTTTGCATTTGTGTCTGCATAAGAAATATTTTGAAAACTTTAAATATGTCTGGAAAACATAGAAGCACAGTAGCTCTAGAAATATAATTTTAGGAGATTCAAGAAAGATTTCAAGAAGCAAAACAGCTGCTTTTGCATTTTATTTTTCTGAAACTCTTAGTCTTCGGTTTTGGAATTTTATGCTGTGTTCAGAATATCTTTTTGGGAAAAACAGTGTGTGTAATGGTGACAGAATCATTGCCAGATTTAAAAATAACCCCAGCAGCAGCAACAGCAGCAAAATGCTATCCCTTGCAATTTGTCTCCCTGCCCCAACATTCCTTGTATATTTTCAGTTATCGTCATTCACAATTAAATAGTTATAAAATGAATTTTATGAGAACTTAATGTGATTCTGAATGCACTGAAAACCATGTGGTGTATATCACACACACAGCTTGCTGAACTGAGGAGAGAAATTATCAAGTAAGTTATGTGGAAGCTTTCCATAGTCTCCTTACGTGACCTTGTGCGTGGCCATGAATGTTTGAGGTCAGAGGCAACATAAATATTCATTTCTTCATGACTCATTCTTAATACTCCACTAGACAAATTTTAAAATAATTCTAGTTAACCAGCACTGAAAACATTTTGGACATTGATCATTAATGTTCTACATGTTGGTTTGGCAAGATTTTACCAACGTTTTTCCTACTAGAACACAAAAATCTTTGATCAGACTGCCCCCTACAGAAAGTGCAGCAATGCTTTTTTAATACCTATGGTTTATTGTCAGAGATAAAGGAGAATTCAGAGGAAACATGTCACAACAGTGAATTCAACTATACCTTCCAAAAATAACCAAACATTAGACTAATAGTTTCTTTTCAAAATATTTTAAGTCCCTGGTTTTGGAGGTGCTTACATGTGTTTAAATGGATATTCTCTTCAGGAAATGTCCTTAAAATGCTACTATCGCACTGCTTCTAAAGTAAGAGCAGAGTGTGGAAGCATGGGCCCTGCTTGCTACACTACTGCATTCTGTATGCACCTTTTCATTCCCTTTTTTTTGATGATAGCTGTTTCTCCAGACAGGAAATGACTGGTCCATCCACACCTTCATTTGCAGCTGGTATCAAGCAGTGTAGTTCCACCATGACTTTGTGCCTCATTGGGCCTGAACATGTATTCATTAAGTGACAAGTACTTCAAAATACTAAAATGTAGTCCTGTGAAGCTCATGATTTAAGTTTTCCCCTTATCAATGGACAAAAAAAGCACTTGTCAATGACTCGCATGTCGTGAGCATGCATTTTTTATCTTTTCACTGTCTAAACTATCTGCCAATAGGTCTGTGTAAGGCAGAGGAAGGTTTCTCATGAAATTTCATACAACTAGAAGTAAAGGTTTTAATTCAGCCTTCACTAGATATGTTTTCAGGTACAAGAGAGAAAGGCATTCAGACATTTCCACACACTAGATAGATTTAGGGTGAAATGCAAATCTGGATTTTGGATGGAATGAGAAAGACATACAATGGGCATTACAAGTTCTGGTTCCCGTTAAAGGCTGCTATTTCATATCAGTAGGGGCTAAGGTTTTACATATTCATTCAAATATCAGCTCTGATAGAGCCTTTAAAAACTTGAATGTTAGCTCCAAAATCTTTCCATATCAGATACTAAGTCCTCAGACTACATCAGGGCAAAGGTTCCCCATTTGACAATGGTGACTGAGGAAAAAGTACAGAACTGCAAGTTTTTGTGGGTACCAGTAAATCTGTGAAAGAGAGAGAATTTTCTTTGCTGTTTATGGCTGAGCTGGGAAACACTGTTGTCTAAAAATTAATTATTTCAAACTAAATGGACCATATTTAATAACTAAAAAATGAAATTTTTTTTGGAGGAAAATATCAAAAGTGTAGCCCTATTTTCTCCACCTCATAGTGCTCTCCTCAGAGACTACATGGCTTTTATAACATCCTATGTGATTCCAAGTCCCACCAGCTGAAAAGCAGCAGAAAGTTTCTAAGAGATCACTGCCTTTCCTATTTTTTTTGGTTTTTAAGGCATGCCAGATCCTGGCATCACGTGAGATATTTGCCCAAAAAGGATCAGAGAAAACACTGAATATTTTCATTATGAATTTGGCACCCTTGAATATTTTGAGAAATTGAATTATTCAGTTAGGTTCTTTATTTATTGGGGAAGGGGAAGGCTGTTTCTTTCCTAAAAAAAAAAAAAAAAAGTATTCCATGGTGAAATCCCAGATCCCACAGCTAGGTGACCTTCTTCCAGACAGACCATAAACCAAATGGATACTACTATTAGTCCCTTTCTGCTTTGTGAGCTTACTGGCCTCTGTTTGGATCTGGAAAGAAAGAGCTCAGAAGTATAAGTGCTTATTCTTGCTTCAAAATCACACTTAACAGCACTTACTGAAATAACATCACAGCTTTTCCAGCTAACTTAAAATGCAGTTATCATATTGGCAGAGGGGGAGAAAAGAGAAAATGCTACACTAAATATCCATTGTCTTTCAGCATCCATTAAGAGTGAGCCTGCAAAGTTTTCCACCCTGTAGAAACTCAAGCTAAGTAAAATCACAGTGTCTTAACTGTTGATGTTCATAGTCATTTCCATATTTTAAAAAAAAAAAAATATATTGTCATTATGAAATTTGGTCAAACTTAAGATCCAAATTGAAACATCAGAAAACATCACCAAATTGAAGCCTATTTGGATGTTTGCAGCTGTTTCGTTAGTCCTGATTAAGGGGGAATTTCTGATGTGCTGCACATCCTCAGTCTCCATTCGAATTTTTCACATTATATTTCTAGGCATGGGCCCATTACTACACCCATGTTCCTTAATGGCAGAGAAAAGATTTGTTTTAGAGTCAGTAACATTAGTATGTAGTAAAAGAATGGAAGGTCAAATTTTCATGTAATGTATGGAAGGCATTAGTCCTCCAATAAATCTAAGACATTACATCAACAGAAAATGGGTCAAATTGCCTCCTTGCTGTTAGTCTTCTAGCTAAATTTGCTACAGATTTCTTTAATTGTATTCCCACACTGTGTCCCTATCATAAAGTTTGTGTTACAGGAGTCTTACTATATGAAGGACATATATTGCAGAAGTGGATTCTTCCCATCTTTCAGTTTAAAAGTGATTCTTGGAATCTCATGGAGTGCTCTGTTACTCTTGAGGCTGTTTATGCAAAAGTCTAAATTCTTGCTTGTCTTTGTGGTCAGACTTGTAGCTATAATGTGATAAACCACCCCACCCCCAAAAAAGTAATACGAATATTTTTAATGTTTGCAAGCATTTTTTTCTTTCATTTCCTCTGCAAAGTTTGCATAAATAAGTCATTTTTTAAGCAAGTAATTAAGTGGTCATGTTTTGTAATGTCGCATTACAAAATGTGGTTTAATAGGGTTTCCTCCCCCCAAAAAGATATGTTTTTTGTGTATCTTTCAGATGGGCATTAGCAAATAATATTGATATAGTCAAAATCTGTCCATAATAGCCGGAGTAATGTTTTCCAGTAAATGTTTCTGCAGAAAAGATCCTCACAGCTTAGCTCATGACATCAACCTTTATACCATCATCATGAATCTTAAGAGATGTTACATTAAATAATTGCAGCAATTAGCAAATTTATCTGAATAATTCTCTTGTTTTGACATCTTTTGCACCTAGTTATGTCAAAAATATATATAAATTATTCAAGGAGGACTACAGGGAGGCTTCCTTCATTGTTAATCTTCAAGGATACCTTGTTTGTTTAAATGTTTAGAGATTGAAACACCTAAGTACTTTTAGATCTCTGACCATATCTCTGTAACAAGAGAGAACATTAAAAAAGAAACAAATAGGCAATGAGTTAAAAATACGTTAAACGTGAACAGAAACTTTCTTTTTGACTGGGAACATTTGCTATTGACATCAGAATGACCCTTGTCTCATATGTGTATTTCCCTCGTTTTCCCTTCTCTGAATACTCAAAGATTTCAACCCAAACAACATGTCATTTTCTCTAATTTAAGTTAAATTTAATTAATACATAAATAGATTTGTGTTTGTCTTGTACATTAGAGTTATAATCTTGGCAGCAAAAATTAAGGAGCTGGCTGGTGGAAAGAAAAAAACAACTTCTTCCTTCCCTTGTTTTGTCCTAGCTCCTTCCTTCCTCTGCCAACAATCACAATTCTTTCTTCAAAGGGAACACACAGTCAGAGAAAGCCTGACTTTTCAGTTTTTCTTTTGCATTGAGCAAGCTGAAGCAAATTCAGCAGTGCAACTCCAGGCCCTTGTTTGCTAGGCTCTTAAGGAAGCTTCTAAGATATTGTCTATGACATGCCAACATGGTTCCTTAAATTACATCTCCACTAGTCTAAGTAAAAGAGAAAACAAAACAAACAAAACAAAAGTCTTTTTCTCAGTGCTTTAGAACTGAAATACCAAAATACCTAGTTTTCTTTTGCAAAAATGAAGGACATGGTGGCCCAAATACATAGGTTTCATTGCACAGATGCAGATGAATTCATAGAGACAAGTAGCAGATTAATATGGCTGCACAGCGTCAGACTTCTGGCCCATAACTCTGCTTGGAATATAGAGTGAGTCTACCTTTTTGAGGGGTTGACAAATGGCCAGAAATTCATAGATAATTGCAGTAGGGCGATGCATTACCATGAAATATGGCAGGATGACTGGCCTGTCTAATATACAATCAAAGGTGATTTTTCAATTTTTTTTCTTCCTCTTGGAGGTGTGGTATCTACCACACAGATATGAACTTGGTCCTCATGGACATATCCCACAGGCATAAAACACAGAAGGGTTTGCAGGACTGGAGCCATGCATTGTTTTCCCTAGGACAGTGTGCCACATCATAGAGCTTTGTATTGCATAACTTTAACTGTTGATTAAAATCAGCCTTCTTCCCTACTCCCATAACTGCTGTTCTCTTTTAACTTTAGACATCACCTCTGAGTCTAAGTTACTAACTAAATTAAGTAGAAAAGAAAGGTGAGAATTAACTATAGTATTTGCAAATGTGAATAGTTGATTGGGAAGATATTTTTCCCCATGTGTGGCTTTTATTTGTTAAATTTTATTCATTTCTGATTTTTGAGTATCTAAACTGCAGGCAATATACATTATTGCAGATTCATAATGCAGCTAGATGATCACTGGTTAAAATATGCATACAAAATTCCTCCTCATTCCCAACAAATTTTTCTCCCCAAAGATTTTCTTCTCCAAAGATTGTTCTCTTCCATTTGAGACAGCAAATCTTTTATTCTTCTCTTCAGTCACAAGTAGTAATAATAAGAAAACAATGGAGTTTTAAGCTATGTCTGCTATGAAATTTCTTCCTTTTCTGTTTTTCATACCAACATAAACCTCTGACAATGCCAATTTGGATCATAAAGGTAAGGGAAGTTGGACTTATACTGAAAGCACAGAACGGCACTTCCTAAAAACCTGAGAATGTACAAGCATGCATGTCTGTCAGCTGACCATGCTCTTATCCATTCCCTGACATGAAAGAAGTGATCTGGCAATGTTGCTTCTCAAAAGGTATCTAGAGAAGGAAAAATTACAGTAGAAATGTGTGAGATGAGTGGGAGGAAGTAAATGGAAATCCTGATTTTTACATTTTCTAGTTCTCTGACTCTGTTTGCACCCTCCTCTGATTCTGCACCCAGCGCTAGACAACTTGCCAGGAAAATGTGATTGCTAGTCCTAATGAGTCAAATATTTATGAGGAATGCTGATTATATAACCACTCAAAGAGTCTGAAAGAGCACATTTCTTTCAACTATGCAGCAGAGATGGGCTGGTTAAGCAATAATAATTAATATAATTTACTTAAAAAAACTTCATCCACTAGTGTATGTTATATTAGCAAAGGAAAGTTTGCAATAGCCCTTGTAGCATTATCCTACAATCATGGGACACTGAATAAATAGTAAACAACTGTACTCCAGTTTTTACAAGTTGGAAAGCCAAAGCAGAAAAATGTGAAGCTGGCCACACTTAAAAATGTTGTAGGCAGTTCCAGGAGGCAAAAAAAAAAAAACAGGATTGGTACTTTATTATTTGTCTGGTAGTAGTAGTCAGAAGCTCTACTCCTGAGACAGCACCCCCATTAAGAATACGTTAGAAATATGCATAACTTCACATGATGCATAGAACAAGTAAATAGCTCTGAGCACACTTAAATAAACGTCTTTGAAAATTTGAGTCTGAGTCCAGCTAATGGTAGGAAGCTATTTTTCTTCTCAATCTTGCTTTATTTCATTCTCTACTTACAGGATACTATAGCTTATGACATATGGTCTGCTTAAATTAGGCAGGCATTCGAAACCTTGTTCCTTCATTTCAGCGTGTGAAGCCAAGTTGTCTATTAATAGGAAAAGCCCTGGAAGAATGTGTATGCACCAGTCAGTCTCTGCATGGGGGAAATGAAAGATATGATACAATAGGGAATAAAATGAATTTCTTGTGTATTACAGCCAGAACCACTATAACCTAATACTGTTCCAAACAAAGTGGAGAAGTGCTGTTAAATCTGCATGTCTAGGAGGTGGTATGCTAGTGACTTGATGCCTGTGTTATCCAGCATAAGGACTTTCCGTAGTCATCTCCAAGTTGTAATGGACAACCTCTTTCCTGCTACCAGAGCCCAGAGAGGAATAAACCAAGACCACCAGTTAAGTCATTATGTAATATTCTGTGGATATGAGCATTGAATGCCCTCAGGTATTGTATTTATATGAAACGCTTTAGCCAAAAACCAGAAAAGTTATATATAAAAAGGATGTTAGGTATGTCATTTTTTTTTTTTTTAGAAAACTAGAAACTTTACAAGAATGTTGCGCAAGAGTCTTATTAGAAATATCTAACAAAATGTCCACTTCACTATAGCACATGCTTCAGTGTAAGTTTCCAAAAATCGTTAAAAATAATTGTATGGGAATGAGTTATAGAACTTACTCTATGATGATTATTATGCAAGAATTAATATATATGTAAATTATCACCAAGCTCAGTTGATTACTGCAGTATCCATTCATCTGGTTTTGACAAATGCAATTTTCCCAGGATGATTCTATACTGCAAAGCACTGCAGAGATCATTTTCCTAGCCCATCACTTTGGCTGTCAAATATAACACTCCTTTTCTATCTGATATAAGCAGCTTGTCTTCACTTTCAAAGCCATTCATAGCTTCACCTCATCCTACCTATCATCTCTCATTCAGGATCAAGAAATCACTTCTTTCACTGATTAGCCCATGATGCCAGCCTCCTCCATCTACTTAGATTTTCAGGCGCTCAGTTTCAAGCTTTATCCTATGCCATTCCTTACATTTGGAAAGAGCTTCTTTAGACATCTGCAAAGCTACCTCATTATATTCCTTCTAATCCCATCTGTGAAGTTTCCCTGCCATTACGCCTTCAAAAGAAGTTTCAGAGTTTGGACTGTATTTGTCTAGTTATAATGAGCAGCTCCAAAAAAAGATTTCTGGATCAAATTCAAATGGATAATTCCCAAAGATAAGAAGGTTAGTATTTCCTACAGCACTGTTAATTCTGTATGGTTACCAGTGCCTCATTTTCAGAGGATGTTGCCTTGCTGTTCTAGGGGCCAAAATATTTCTGCTTGAAAACAATAGAATTAATTTAAGGTGATCTGTCTGGACTGCAGGAGCAACTGCAGTAGTCACTGACATTTCTGAAATGAGGGTATGTTCAAGGGGGTGACTTGGCCTTTTCCTTCATATGGCATGTGATCAACAAGAAAAGATATGATTTGTATTGGTGAAGTGAAATAGTGAAATCCTGCGGCTGGACACAGATATTAGAAATCATCCCACGCTTGTGAGGAAAGATTGGCTGGGCATTTTTAGTTTTGGTAACCAATTTGGGGGGTATTTGGGAACAGGGTATTGTCTCTGGTTTGCTCAGATTTCTGTTGTGGAATGAATGAGTAGTCATGGGAACCATTGTATTGTGCTGGGTCATCATCTTAGCTGAGTACATTTTTCTTTGAAGCAATTAAATTTGTAGCCTGTTGCCTTGAATATGTTTTTGTGGTGTGTCATGTTTGTATTTTCATCCCCAGTGGCAATGACTCAGGACCAAATCATCCCTTTGCAGGAATTACCTACAAAGGAAACTGGAAACTCCATGGAATCTGTCATCTTTCCCTCCAGATGGTGCCTCCAAATCTCTTCTGAAGGGGCTTGTGCAGAGCAGAGTAAGTACTTCTTGTCTTGCTGTAAGTGGCTGTAATTTTGGTGGAGATTTATTTCATGATGCTGGAGAGAAAAGTGCCTGCATCCTCCTCTCTGCCACACCGCTGTCCTGGTGCCAGCCCCGGGCCACCAGGGAACTGTCACGGGTCCTGAAGAGGCAGGAGGCCGCGGTTTCCACAAGCACCTCACCTCTGCTTTTCTTGGGGCTCTTCTGTGTAGTCAAAAGGGTCTTCATCCCTCAGTCCATCAGCAGTTCTAACTGCAGAAGGGTCAGCATGCTGCTCAGTTACTCTGCATGAGGACGCAACAGAAACATTCAGACCTCTTTGTTTACTGCAGAGCACTTTGTTGGTCACGCATGTTAGTCTGTCTGGATAAAATCTTCAAATAAATCTTAGAATTTTCAAGTGATTAAAATGTCTTCTAGAGAATAAGTGACTAGATCCAATTTGGGAATATTTAGCATAGGGAATAACCATTTTTAAAACCTCCTTTTACATTGCACTTCCATAATTTAATTCCATAATCAGAAGTAGATCTGCACTCTTAGAAAGTCAGGCTGGGATTTCTTGAAGGCACCAGTGGGATGTAGACTGCAAGTCAAGGTCTCTTCAGAATTTCAGTCTAAAAACACCCACAGAGTTGTGCAGATTTCTCAAAATAAAAAGTAAAATCACTCCCAGACTGAGGGTTTTTTTGCCAAGGTTCAGCATAAAACTGTATTTTTGTAGGCAAGCTATAAATCTCTGAAAATAAGAGTTTATGTGGAAATGCTGATACAGCTTTAGTTATAGCACTGAAAATGGCTATAGCACTCAACAATGATTTGATGCTGAAGGCTATTAATCCCAAAGAAAACTTTCATGGAAGAAGTTGAACTTTGGAGGTCAATGAGATCTCAGAGGAAGCTGGACTGAAAACTGAGAAAAGCTGCTTTTGTCCATATAAATCAATTGTTACTGTTTTCCTGTCTGAGAAAATTTTAATGCAAAGATTAAGGATTTACAAACAGGAAAAGGGAGAACGTCTAAAGGTCTTGTAAGAAGTGGTGACTCACAACATCCTTTTTTTTTTTTTTTAGATAGTGCTATTTTAAAACCTTGCTAAGAAGCCATGCTGACTGGTTAACTGAAGGAAAAACTACAAAGCTCACTTGTGTGTCCTGGTTTCAAGCTTACGGTCAATGTTAGCTTGTGGAACAGTAATTACAAATACTATTTGTAAGAAATGACCCTCACATTTCAGCAGAATTTACAATGATTAACAGAGGATAAGCAAGAAATTTTAATAACACAGCCTAGATGATCTGAAGAAATGTTTTGAAGGGTATTTTGAGACAAAAAAATGTCAGGCAGATCCAGCTTAAATGGGAGCAGTAAGAGCATGTGGCCTCACAATGAAGCTGCATTAGACAGAAGTGTGAGTTTACCAGTGTAGCACAAGGAGCCCACTTAGCTCCTACCAGGGATATCCAGGACCCCACTGCCATTAAGCCTCTGTGACTTAATTCCTTAGAAAGCCATCACACTAGGGTTTTGCAGATGGTCAGGACTCTGACATAGTGCCTGTCACACTTCCTGTCATTAGAACTGAAGAATGCTTGAAAGCATAGCAATAAATGATCCCCTCTAGTGCAGCCAGGTAAATCAGAGCAACTCTCAGTTGAGAGCCTGAAACCAAAACGTAGACAATGAAGACTAAATATCTTGTGTTTTGGCTGCAGGTTTTTGGTTAGGCTTCTGACTCTTTATCAGTCTAAAGAACAGGATCCTACTGTGTTCCTTCTTAGTTTAAGAAATATAAGTTTTGGAAACAATGACAACTGACAAGCTCATCTGCCAACTAAAATAATAATGATGAAAGTATTTTGAAATTTGCCTGCTTTTATTGAATTCACGTATGTAAATTACTCACTAGTAGTTGAGACTGTGTGTGGATGGGCTTATAATTACTAATTAATCACAGCCAGCAATTAGTATGTCTTGTTTAGTGCATTTTCTTCATTTTATATTGTTTTCCTGATTATTCCAGAAAACTTGAGAATTTATTAAAATTAAAAAAAAAAAAAAGCTGCTGAGTGGAAAAAAAAGTATCATACTTAAATGGAAGTATGAGTAAACTATCATTTATACAGGAATGCATGTGAGCACTATCCAGCTAGTCTGGTAGGAGGTTCTACATAGCACTGCCAATGCAGCGTCACAGGTTCACAAGCTTGCACTATATGCAATGGATGGTCATCAAAATCATCAGAACAGTGCAAACTTTCCACATGGTGGTAGAGTAGCTTTGGAATTGCAAAGATCTGCTTCACCTTGAACTTCTTCAAGCTTCTGTGAAGAAATCTTTCCATCAGTAAAATGGAGATAATAAGATCTACCTCTTTTAAATGGGCTACGTCATGGTGTCCTGTTGCTGCACACAGTATTTTAGGAAATATTAACTTACCTAAAAAGCTGTATTTCTGATCACATAGACTTGTTTCCTTAGGTTTCTGAAGGCCGGAATCTTGATTAATCAGGCTGCAGTGATGTAGAGAGCGTAAGTACAAGACACACTGATGACCACAAAATGCGCGTATCTGTTCTTGATCTATGTTTGACACACAAGCTTGGAACTGTATTTTTTAATAATTTGCACTGAAGGAAAAGGTAAGAAGAAAGAAAATCAGAATGCTAAATCACAAATAGTAAATTTAAATCACTGATGATATGTATACAAATTAAAATCAAAACAGAATACAAATGCTAACACCCATCTCAACACTGATCCTGGTATATATTTAGGTACATCAGTTGAGATCAGTTTTTTTCACTACTACTTTTCCTAACATAGCTGATACCTGACAGTAATTAACAATTTGGAATAAGAAAGTAAGAATTTGTTTCTTTATAATTAAATGAACAACTAGCGCAAAGAACAACTATATATAAACAAATGAGATTGGGACAACATTTTGTGGCGTCTATTGTACTTTCAGTTTATGTAAAGGAAATGAAGGTATGTTCAAATTGTATATTCATTGCTATACACCTTTCTGAAGATCTCTTTTCTATTGCTAACATTATTGTACACCCAGGGCTAGTTTGCGTTTAGAGTTTGGATGCCACAGTGTGTTCAATGTCTGAGACTGGTTTCTGTACTAATCCATGCCAATGAACCATTCCACAGATTTTTTTTTATTTTTTTTTTCCTACAAAAATGTTCATTTTGTGCCATTCCTTTGTCTTTCAGTACACAAAATCACCACAGAGTGCATATCATTCAGCTGTGTGATGGCAATGCTCAGGCAACTCGGGAACAAACAGAACACAAAACCATAATGGACTTGCAAACATGGCTGAAGATGCCCAGAAATGTATGTATCTAAAAGCCAGAGAGGGGAAGATGATATGAGCAAATGAAAAAATTTAAGCTGTTCCTTTGAAACTGTTTGACTTGTACCATGTGACTTGATATTGATTTTTACAAAACATTCTTTAAAAAGAATATAAAAAAAATCATTGATGCTTAGTAAGGGGGTTCAAAATAGTCATAAGACTAAGACTGTATACAGAAGAAGCAGGAAGCACCTAACCCTGCAAAGACATGTTACTTACTCATCCAAATTCATGTTTGAATGATCATGTCATAAAGATCCTATGATTTCTGAGAGACTACATTTAATCCTTTACTCACCAGTAATGTTTTGGGTCAGCTGATTTTGCTTTTATTTCTGGAAAGATTAGGAAAAAAAAGAAAAAAAAGAAAATTAAAATACTAAACTCTTGTTTTACTTACAGCACCAATATAAGAGATTGTCAGAAGACTTCTCTACAGAAAGATGCACTTCTGTCTCATAGCTGTTAAATAAGAGAAAAAGTATTTTGTCAATCCTACCAAATGTGTCAGTTTTCAACACTGAAATAATGCCTAACACTGTTTTCCAGTGATAATTTTTAAATCAAAAGATGTGCATTTTTGATGTTTTCTGTTTGCAATCAAAGTCTCTACAGCTAGTGTTTATTGTGACCTTTGTGCTAGAGAAGAGATGCCAAAAATCATTAAAAACTGATATTGCAACATAAGAGAATACAACAGTTTAATATGAACCCCTTATGAATATCTTTATTGTGATTTTTTTCCCGTCAGAGTAAAGCAATAGCATAATACCCAGCTGCATGATAATATTGGCAAGCAAGGCCATGAATATCAACTGCAAACCCTAAACACTGAATGTGCTGTGCTTTTTAAAGAAATCCCCTTTTGTACCAGATATGTAATACCCTTTTGTGCTAGAGTGGTTTGCATAATAATAGTTTTCTTTAGTTATTCGTTGTCATGTGATGGAGCTGCAAAGTGAGCTAGGCAGTAACAGCATAAAAGACAATTTTCCATTTTTCTCTAATTTTTCAGAGATTTTCTTGTCTTTTAAAATGTAAATACTTTTAACTATCTTCAGAAAAGATATCCAGTTATTAACATTTCAGACCTAATTGTTACTTTTCTTAATATCCACCTTCCTATTTGAGCTTTTCTTTTTCAGAAGCAGCAGCGACATTATTTCCTTTGCACTCATGGGGAACCTCAAGCATCTTAATTTAATTGGGCATATGATCGTCTGGTGTAAATTGGTGTAACTCTATTCAGAGACATAGATACCACGCTCAAGACCTTAACAGTAGAACTACTTGACTGCACAATCCAAGCAAAATTCATGTTATCAACTGTATAGCCGATATAGGAGTTGCATGTATGTTATGTTGCACCACTGAGATAAAGGGTGTTACCTGACTGAAGTCATCTTAAAAATTAGACATCTAGGATACAGCTGAGAACAAACATAAAATAAAATTTTAAGAATTTTCTGTTGAGTTTTCCTACGTAAAATTTTTTAAGATTCCTCTTGGCCTTTTTGATGTGTTCTGGTCTGGGTAGTAAGGAAGGAATATTTCCCAAAGGAGATATAATTACATTGAAATGGAGCTCAGTCTTAGTTGCAGTGAAAGCTACAGACGAAGACTAAAACCAGGGGAAGTTCCTCAGTTAATGTCCAATAAACTAGGCATTATTCTAACTGACACTATCAAAAGATTTTTCCTTATAAATCAGTGGAATTATGCTAAATTACTCTAGCTGAGACTTTGGCCATAAATTACAAGTGGCTTTCAACCCCTGGCCTGCAACCACTGCAAGGGACCATTTCCAAGCAATCCCTGAAAAGTAACAAAGGAAAGCAAGACTATTTATTACCCATTAGCTTAAATTCAGAGTGCAGAGAGGGTTCATAATCTCACTGGAAAACATTTAGAGGCTTGCAAATTGAAAAAGGTCAAAAACAACCGTGCCTGGTTATTTCAGAAAAGCTGACAACGTGGATTAACATACAACAATGTATTAGCAGATTTTAGCACTGCAAAGAACACCCAGGCAGAAAAGAATGCTCCAGAGCCCAACAGTCACTGTTTTTGCAGTTCCATGTGTCCAAGACCATTATATATAGCCACCCTACAAAACTCAGATCAATAAATCCACACATCCCTTACCAATACAGCAACTGTATATTACTGTTTACTAAAATATCTAAAATCTGTCTTTGCTAAATAGGGCAACAAGAAATTTCACAGCTCCAAATAATGAACCTACTATCAGTTAATACCAGGGACAGAAATACAATCGCTAAAACCAAGAAGGAAGTCCTGGAATCTAGGTAAGACAGTATTATAATTATTATATGGTCTGTAAATCTTTTAATCTGGAATTGCACAATTGAGCCACAGAGTTCTGTCATCTTAGAAATATGAGTTGCCTCATATCAGTTGGAGACCAGATACTATTAATGCACTGCAGGTTAAGCAATGTTACGCTCAGTCAGTGGTAGTGAGACATATTAGCTTAGATCATTCCCCTTGACTAGACAACCTGAAAAAAAAGTTTCAGAAGGAAAATATTCAGTGGAGTTTTCTGATTTTTTTTACTAGGAAGGTATAGCTTGTGCTTCACTTACTATGTCATTATAAGGCTCTGAGCTTTATTGGAATAAGTACTCACACGTGCCTCACAGTCACACATGTACCTGTCCCTGGGATACAGCCCTTTTCTCCAGTTTTCCTGTTCCCCTCCCCAGGCTTCTGGGATTCTGTGATTTTTTTTGCTCCCTAACAGATGCAGCAAGAAACTTATGTGCTCATCACTTTCTTTTATAATTTCTTAGAAGTGTTGAAGTTTTTGTTCACAGTAAACTGTGAATGAGAATTAAATGTTTCTGTTAAAAAAAAAAAAAAATCTTTTCAAATATGTCATTTCTATGTGAATATTCCAAAGTGATGCAGATGGTCAAAAACTGAAGGAAGCAGTCATGGGTTTTGTTTGATTTTCTGAAACAACTGTTGCTTAACTCAACAGTTCAGTAGTGAACTGTCTAGCAAAGACAATCCACTCACCTTTTTCTATTAGTAAACAACCTTCAGATGGTTTGGCAAATCCATTTAGGTATTACGTGGTAAACACACTTTTTCTGATACTAAATAAAAGGGTACAAATTTGACAAATGCAATTCTTTTTCATTATTTATAAATCAGTTCCATAATTAAATCCTGGTACTGTATGTTTAGATTTGGTACAAAGAAGCACCTTGGAAGAACCATCTATCATATAACAGAGTCTAACTGTAAGAGTGACAATTTAAACTTGCATTTATTTCAGTTAAATTTAAGACGCAGAAGCACCTTTCTGTCCTGTGTCATCATTTGCAAGTGATGATGCTGGTCTTTTTCTCGCCTCACACATACATCACCCCAGCTTTGCCAGTTTGAAAAAGTCTCCAGAAAAAGGGCAGGGCTGCTCCTGTAAAATAGTTATCTCCTAGAACAAGCCCAGCTGTAAGTACCATTGCAGCTTAGACATTTCAGTGACATGTAATCTCTGGGATGTATTACGTGCAAGTTCACTGTACAGTAAAGAAGGGATCCACAAGCCCTTTATTACCTTACAAAGTTTGCCTAACTGTAAAGTATAGAAAATGTTCATGCATGAGCATGTAAGCTAGAAGGAGATGTCCTCTGTGCATGACTGCACCTTTCTTAGTGTTAAGAACGCAGAGATTGTGCTGAAATCTGTACTCTAGCACTTTAAATTAGTATATGGATCCAAATATCATTACTCATTTTTTAGCCTGTATCTCGATTACTGCCTGACTCCTCTTTGAAATGTTCGTGGCTGACTGCATTGAGAGAGAAGATATCACTTTAGATGGACTACTGAGATGTTCCTGTATGTTAATTCCTATGACACTTCCACTTCAACAGCTGTCATGTGAGTTTCATATGACAACTTTCTATTGCAATGAAACATTTTAATACTTTATAGATGAAAAAATACTCATTTGTTTGGCAGATAATCACAAATACACTAGCCATTACATTCTGTACATAAGTTCATAAGAAGTCAGTGTGCAGTACTTCAGGAGACTTGTGAAGGTTCCCTGCACCCCTGGAGTGAGCCCAAGACAGCAAAAAGAAGCACGGAGTGTAGATGAAAAAACAACTCTTCCCTGGTTGTAGCTACAGTGGGTAGGGTTGCATGGAAAGGATAGACCAGGACAAATGTATTTCTGTTCCCTCTGACAACTTAATAAGAACAGAACCCAGTTTAAAGTAAATTGAGCTTTTTCCTTGCTCTGTGGCCTCTAGACATGAAAATGCAGAATTCACCCCAGTCTTCTGGTGATCCAGTCATCAAGAAAGCTTTCCAAACAGCCAAGGCCTGAGTCTTAATCAATTTTTAAAAGCCTTTAAAATGTTCTTTAGTTATATATGCTTTAAAACAAAAGGTTTATTCTTACATGTTGGCATGTCTTTATTGGCACCATTTATTTACTTTTTATAGGAGTGAGAGCATGACTACTTCTATGCCAGCATATTTGATTGTGTATAACTTACTTTACATTTACAGGGATCTATTGTTGCTTATGAGGAAAAATAAAACTTCTGTAGAGTGTTTAGTTAACTCCCTGTTGAAGTTAAGCAAGACATATCTTTGGAAAGCTCTTAAGGGATTATTTCTAATGGTGCCAATGGGACCCTTGCTTTGCTTATAAAAATATATGTGAATTTATAATGGACAAAGATACAATTATCCCAGAATAGCCTCAGGAAAAATCATCAGATTTCTTTCAGATGCGGTGCACAGATATGGATTCCAGTGTGTTACTGTTCTCTGGGCAGAGCAGATTACGGCCTGGCTTTTGTTTTCAATGTGAGACATATTCTCTTACCACTTTCAATGGTCAGAAATAATTCCCTTTAAATCAAGCTACTGCATTTCGTCAGTAGAATTAGTCCTTATTTATATGAGTACAAGGCAAAGAATAATCTTATCCGGGGATTTTAATTTTGTCAGTGATGAAAAACTGAATGCTCAAAGTCTCTCAGTATTTTCAGATCTTTTGAGTCTCTCAAAGTCTGTTCCAGTTTGATTCAAGAAATTGCAAGCAGTCTCATTTTAACAAAAGAAACTATATTCATTGACCTTTTTCTCTTTTCTAGATCAGGAGTTCTTTCCTCTGCATTTCCACAAAAGCTTTTATGTAAAGTCCGTATAGAGCTGAAGAAACCTTGTTAAAACTTTATTACAAACCCATGTTGTATTAAAAAAAGAGCATCTGGAAAGGGCATTTCTCACAGACTTGTGTTTAATTATTAACAGTTATTTCTGTTGACTCCCCAACTAACTTATTAAACACATTTTTTTCCTTGCGAAGGGGGACTCTCAGATGTGCAGAACTGAAGATTTTTAAAAGATCCTCAGTTCCCCCAGCATCTGAGCGTATTTAAACCTGGGGGCCTGGTTGTCCTTCTGGTTGTACACCTGGTCTCAAGCATGAATTACTTTAACAGCATCTCCAGTGACGGTGAAGAGCTTCTTCAATAGATGTGAGCTTATTGTCTAGGTACTGTTGCGAGGAAAAACAGCTGATTAGAGGGCTGGTGTAGCAGCGAGTTGATGTAATACATGCTTAATAAAACTCTTATCAGAACCTCACACACTTTCAAGAATGCTCACAATTAGGCTGCGTTTATCAGTATGAAAAGAGCCTCATTCTTTCTTCATTTCACTTACCTGTTGGAAGCAGCCTGTCTAGAGCTAAGTTTTAAAGCTTGAAAGCCATACTTTGTCACCTCCCGCTATTCATGCCCATCACACAATGACACACAGATGCAGCAAAGGAAACACCAGGTTGTAGAGAGTTTTTTCTGTCTCTGTCTGCTCTGGTGATGTGACCAAATTAGAGAGCTTTGAGCTGCTTTGTTTTGCATGTGCAGACATGCACCCTTTGGAAGACCTTCCAGGTGTTATCTTCAATGAACCATGTTATCTAGATTCTGAGGATGAGAACACAGGAAAATAGGCCAGATCAGAAGTGAAGTGGGGACAAGTCTTGGGCATAAAGTTCAACTGCAGTAGTCTCTTCCCAAATGGTATGACTGATCCAAGGTTTCAGTAGAGGATCACTCACAAGGCATATTTATTATTATTTTTATTCATTAGCCACCAGACAGTTTGGCTTAATGCTATTTAAGGATGTGAAATCACAGACAATCTTTTACTTTTGATTAAAAAAAAAACCTCCTGTGTTAGTTCCTATTATGTAAATCTTATGTAGTTTGCTTAAAGCAAATAACTTCTGTTAGTCAAAAGGGAGTATTTCTTTAACTCATGCAAAATGACATTCTTTGTTCTGTACTGCCAACAAAGATGACCAAAAAAACCACCTTTAATCTTGGAGAAAATGTAAGAAAAGTCTGTGCTAGATACACTAATGGCTAGTTGATCTGTGATTTAGCATCACTGGTCCTTCTTTGCAGCTGCTTTGTAGAATGCAGATGAGCTCTCAGATGCCTCTTAAAAGGCAGCTGATGGATGACAGTAGATTGCTACAGCAGCCCCTACATCCTTAGATTGAATGGTTACTGAAGCAAAGAGTTGGCACTCCCCTTAGCCAAGAACTATGTACCTTGGCGATTTTTGATCTTTGAAATGGCTGCATGCGACCTTGACCACCTGGGTGCAATTCAAAACACCCTGGTATGTACACCCACTTGAAGAGGAGGGGTCTTTGAGGGTACATTGCTGGATTGAAGCCCTAACAGCAATCACGTGCTGTTAAAATTTTATTAGAACAATATTGGGATAAATCATTTTGAAAAGATGTAAAAGGTAGGGAAAGGAGGACAGGATGTTTTGATTTCCCCCTGAGTGCTTGAAACTTTGCTGTCTGAACAAGTTGTATAAAGACACCTGCACTCTAGTCAGCCCTGAAAAATCACCAGGAATGAGTTAAATAGATTCTGGGAAGTGTTAGTGGAGACTATAGAAATGCAAAGGATCTGGGCATATTTGCCCAAGCAACGGTTTGTATCCTCATGTCGTTCCTTAGAATGGCCAGTCTGCTGCTGAGTAACTACAGGCAATGCAAAAGTCCATTATCATCTCAATGCTTTTCCAGTTTTTCTGTGTCTCTTGAAGCAAAGGGGAGTATGAAAAAGCCTGATTTTCATTTTCACATTTTTCTTTTTTTTTTTTTTTTATCCAGTACACCCATCTCAGTTGTGCATAGTCAGCTATAACAAGCAAGAAACAGTGGAATTTTGGGGACTTATGAATTAGAGTTTCAAGGAAAAGTAGCACTACAACTCAGTTATATCAGGGACAGTTTTGTAAATTTGAAGGCTCCTCTGGGACCTTAATACATAGAGTACAGCAGGAGGCAGAGCAAAGGAAATCAAGTCAGGTAGGGAGCGTAGGTACACACAGTGCAAGTGGGGAGGCTATAGCAGCAGAGGGAAGTATTGTATACTACTGATTTACAAAGAAACCAGTTTGCAAATCAGTTTAAATACAGCTTGGACTTCTACCACAGGATATATACTTCCTGCAAATTGACTGTCCTTTCTTTTTGCTTATAGCCCTTAACCATTGAACTGCTGTGGTTTAATTGCATGAAACGGAGTTTCAAGATTCAACGTACTGCTCAGATTGTTTTGCAACAAATTCTTCAGATTCAGCAGCTTCGGCAGGAGGGAGCCCACGGATGTTGAACTAACCAGATCTCTGTAGCATGAAAAAGGGATTCTTTCTTCTGGATCCCCCAGGGTTTTCCCAGCAGCCAGTCCTGTTTACAGGTGATTGTGGGATGCATGCCTGTTCTCTGTACATGCCTCTGATTGCTTCCCCCTTTATACTTCTTTTCTTGCTAACTTCTTCATGGCTTGCAGAAGGTGTTAGTTTTACATGTGTCTTCTCTGCCCTTCCACTCACTCGCACAAGTGCCTCACCACAGTATGCACTTTTATGCCTTAGTCATTCTTGCTTAGTGCTATACAAAGGGCATAGCAAACCCTGGAAAATCTCTTTCTGTGGCATGCTGATGTATTGTGATTAATGCATTATCAACAACATCAAGTCTGCCTCAGGAAACTCCAGCAACCCATAGTTTTTGTGCAGAGGAACTTTTTTCTTTGATTTCCTGCAGGTAGAATCAGCATGTTGATGCTACACATAAAGACAAGCCAACAAGACCTTACTCACGTGAAACAAACCCGAAAGTAGCAGTAACAGTGATGAGTTTTGTTTGTATTGTCTCTTCATATAACATTGCAGAGAACCTTGCTAACATATGCAGCACTTAGCAAAAAGCATGTTCAATGTTATCCTAGCACTGAAGGGGAAAGCCTACCCTCCTTCCAAGCAAGAGGGCTGTGCTGTAAGGCTCCACTACCACCACATTTGCATGAGAAAGCAAGAAAGCTTATGCCTTGTTGTGAGGCTCGGGATGTCTGCTTTTGCTAATTAGTTTGGGGAAGAAGAAGACATTTCAGAGAAAGGTCACATTTCCTGGAGACGGAACAAGTCATCTAGCTGTTAAATTTGTGTTCCTTGGGGTGCAAAACATCTCTAGTCTGGGAAATGGGACTGCTGTCCTCAGTAGATTTTTTAATTATTTTTCTTTTTTTTTTTTTTTAAATGAGTCAAGAGTGAGTGTTTTTCTTGATAAACTATTGCCTATTCTGTAACTTCTGACATTAGGTCTGCTAGTACAAATCCCATACATATTTTTCTAAATTATAATCCAAAATGACCACATCCCATAACTCGTAATTTAAAGAGTGATTCAGGATTTAAAAAGAAACGTATCTTTCAGATAATCTCACTTAATTTAGGAGTTCGTAATGAACAGGAATTTTTAATCTGTTTGAAATCTCCTTTCAAACTGAGCTCTCGTTATAACCTGAGCTTCTGACTAGCTGGGTATAGTTAGAGTGCCAACAGCTAGAAATTCAAGTGCACAGTGCTCTTCTGTCCTCACAATAAACCTGAAATCTCTCAACTTTGGACCTCAGCCTGAAATGTTCTGCGTGCCTTCTCTTCTCCTGACCTCGGCTGTCACAGTGGCACCATGCAGCAAAGCATTTTGTTTTCCATGGGCCTCCATTGTAACGTATCAGGGAGTTGAAGAACACAATTTTAAAATTTACGTATTGCTGCATGTGTTCTCTCTGTACTTCAATTATTCCACATGTACATATCACCATCCAGGAAATGGATACATGGGAGCTAAGGGAAAGGGGAGGTTTATGAATCACATCTTTTTCAAAAAGAGACTGTACAGAAAGCTGTTCAATTACTCATAAGGCAGATTGAGTGAGCTGAGAGATTTGGTAGTCCAGCCATGTTTTATGTGGCAGGAACCTCCTTCCCACACTCTGGACAAAGCTTATGCCTAGAAAATTATACAGTAAAAATAAATCTGCAGGTGACAATTTCATCCATTTAATATTTTGTCATGTTTTTACCTGCTACCATAGTGAAAGGAGGCAAACTAATGCATTGAAGTAGGGAGAGGGAGCTATGTTTGATAGGACAGGGAAGAACTTGTACATGCCATCATTCATATATTTTCTCTTTACTTGTTTTGTTTTGTTTGTGTTGTTGTTGTTGTTGTTGTTGTTGTTGTTCATTTTTTTCTTTTCTGAGCTCAGAAGTCAGTATGAACACTAATAGGCCTTCACAAATGTGCTATAGAGGAACCTTTTGGGAAGGTGTCTCAGAGTGCTTTGTTATTTGCTGACAAACTGATGCCAGGACCAGAACTTAATGAAGTCTTCAGAGAAAATTTTGCAGCAGATCAGGGAATCTCAAAGGTATGGACCTGCAGTAAAACCACTGTAACAAATGATTTATTTACCTTTATTCATCTCTTGAAAGATTGAAAGCTCAGCTTTGTGGCAAGCTGTAATATCACCTTCTCAGTTGCACCTGCATTATTATTTTTCAGGTTTTCTGGCATTCCAAAAAAAAGGAGGCCAGGGCAATAGCTTGGAGTTATTTGCAGTTTATCTCCCAGTGATATCTTCAGTCTTTAAAGCCTATTGAGCACCTCTGTTATGCTTCCAAAGCCAATTACCTGGACCATAAAGCAGGAGAGGATCAAGTTGGTATGACACTGATTCTCTGTTGCCTTCTACACCGCGGAGCTGGATTCATGACAGCAAGTAGGTGCTATTCTTTTTCCAGGAGGACAATAACAAAATTTGCTCCCTTGTATGTTAAAGAATCCCAGGAGACACAGTGCCTTCCCGAAGCACATTGCTTGCAGTGCTGAGCTCATGTTTCTGTCACCACGGAGGACTTCCAATTCTTAGGTAGGACTCTTTATGGGACTGGCTTGTTTACACAGAACTGTTTTGCTTCCCTCATTGAGAAGTAGGAAAGATAGCTGAATGGACAAAACCTTCCTGTGTTACTGAAGATCAGGACAATAGCAGAAGAAACAGAGCAGTATAAGTAAGTGGCACTTCTGAGCACTAGCAGCCCGGAGAGAAAATGTAAATAATGCCTTGATTCTAGAAAAATTAACATAAACTTGCAAAATTTGCCAATTTTTTTTCCATTGAAAAAGATGTGGGCAACAATGTTTTTCTCAGTTCTAGGAACCAAGTTTTTTCTCCATTAGAAAACAGTTACGGTATTCAAAGGAGATGGTAATGTTTTGCTCTTGGTAGAAAAACACCCACCTCTTAAAAACACTCTTACACCCCCACAGGCCATCTCAGCCTATGGACCAAGAACTGAACGCTCACATAGAGCCAGATACTTTCTCCCTGCTAGAATAATGTATATTAGGATACAGAGCTTGATGAAATGATGTAGCACCAATGAAGCCAGCTGCCGAGGCAGAAGTTCAAAGCGAAGCTGAGGCAGAACTTCAGCTGGGAGCAGAACGACTCCAACGCACCTCTGTGCCTTTGGAAAGCAGAGCTCCCGCCACTGCAGTGCGGCACCATTTGCTGTTGCTGAGCCGGCAGCTGGGGCGAGCCCCAGAAATCAGGCTGTCTGCCCTGGGTCTGAAGGGCAGACCTCAGCCACCCAGTGTCTGCAGGAAGGTGTCAAGGGACTTGGGTCCGGCCCAAAGTGTGGGCTCAGTTGTATAAACACAGGCACTCTTCTTTGGAAATTGTCGCTCTGAACTGCATAGCTTTCACCAGCAGTACAGCAAAGCAGTAGAGGCTGTCCTGGACCTGAGTCCTACCTGTAATGTCACCTTGTTACTGAAAAAAATGTTCTTTGGTCAGATGTGGAGGGAGGAGGGCTTAAATTCCCTCTTGTCTCTTGTTTAAACTAACTTACATGTCTGCTCAGTGGGTTTTTGGAAATTACCTTTACTGTATGTATTTTCTCTTTCAAAATTTTACGTTGCAACGGGCAGTCCAGAAATCCAGATGTGCCCTGTTACAATGAGAGCATTTTAAAGTGGCAGATGTTACAGTACACTCTCAGGCCAGGACATTTTTGTATCTTTTGTATTGCTTCACTGTCTAATGCCAAGGGATTTTTCTCAGCAACATTTGTTAATTTTTATGGGATGTGTAATCAGATACAAATAGATACAAATACCCAGCATCAATTCCTTTCTTCTGATTCCTGTTCTGTTTTTGTACATTGAGCTCATGCAATTTGATTTTTACATTAAACAGATTCCTTATTTGAAGGCTTACTTAGCTTTCAAATTTAGATTAAAAAAAAAAAAAACACCATGGAATGGATGAAATTAAATGTTTCTTTTGGATCACACACTGACAAAGAAAAGGAAATCCCTTGCTGTGGGATACTGCAGTCATGGGTCATGAACGTTTAAGCAGGAGTTACTGCCATCCAGAGGAGAAAAGCCATAAACTGTCATATTTCATTATTGCTTTAAGCATAGAAAGGTAAACCCAAATGGTTGATTCAGTTTACTTCATATTAAGGAATCCAAGACTAGATAAATAATATAAATGTACCCAGGGGGTTCTGTGTGGTTGGTTTGTTTGTTTGTTTACATGTAGGTATTTATGAAACAAAGTTCAGAGCAACACTGGAGATGACACAATAAAAGACACATCCATAGAGCAAGAAGCACCAGGTAATAAACCAAATTTACTTTCTTCTCTGCAGTTTGAGACATTTCAGAAAGACGTTTCAGAAAGACCTGTGGTAGGTCTTTCTAGCTTTGGGCACGGCCCAAAGAGTGGCAGGAGCTGTAGTCTGTGCCCCTGTACCCTAGGTGTCTGGTGATGCGCAGGCTGAGGATGCCCCTTCTGATGGGGGGCTCAGCGGTGTGCAGGCAGGGAAGCTGTCGGCCACGGCCTGGGCAGCTCCTAGGGAAAGCAATGGGTGATCTGGGGAGAAATAGTAGGAAAAGGAAGGGAGAAGGGGGCAGAGGGGGGAGCTGTTTACGTCTTCTGCCCAGTGTGTCCCTGAAGCTGAACAAGAATAAAAGTTCTCAGCTGAAGGGGAAAAATAAATGAGAGGAAAGGCATGGAAAAAAAAATAAACTATTGAAATGTAAAGCCTTTTTGGACTGTCTTCAGCCACAGACAGATGTGAACAAGATCCGAGAACGGCAATTCATTTTACTCAAAAAAAAAAAGACACTCCCCCAAACCGAAGGTCTGGCTAACTAGTGCCTCACCTAAACTGCGTGCAGAGGCCCTTTGAAGTTGTAGCGTTCGAATGCTTCTTCCCTTAGCGGATTAACTCCTGGGTGCCTGCACTTCCCCTCGCACGTGTGCTGAACGCGGAAACCCCCACGCACCGCGCGCGCCCCCGACCGCAGCGGCCAGCGGGGCCGGGACGCAGCCGCGCGCACGGCGCGGCAG
>VXAL01010382.1:106804-121429 GCA_013399475.1 Chauna torquata | reverse complement strand
CGGGCCGGCAGCGCCCTCTGCTGGGCGCGGGGCGCGGCGCGGGCACCCCGCGGCGTGGGGACGTGCCCGTGCCCGTGCCCGTGCCCGTGCCCGTGCTGCAGGTGCAGGCCGGGCGCCGGAGCAGGTTAACCCGGCTCATTCTGTCCTCAGGGGTCTCTGTTCGGCGGAGGAGTTCCCGTAAGGACCCCAGCCCGACGCCGCTGGCACGCCTGCCCGAGTCTCGGATGTATTTGTTGAGGTAGCAGAGAGGTCAGAAGCACAGAGCCTTCCGCTTCGGTAAGTTACGCGTGATGCAGGAGCAGCTGCTGATCTCTGCTTGTAACTCCTGGTCAGAGTCCTGTACGCATCAGCAGGCCTGGAGGGCCAGATTTAAGTGCTAGCAGTGCCAAAAATAACCACGCAAACATCCTAGCTTGCTGTCTGCAGACTTTCCTTCTGGCAGAATATTTGTGTTGTGATTGTTTCCAATGACACTGGAAAAAAAATGAAATTTTATTAGTTTATAAAGATGCACAGCACTGTAATCTTTCAAAATCTATGTTTTTTATTATTTGAAAAAGGTTGTTTTCCCCTCTTTTCCTGTATCATGCTGAGACTTAAAGGAAAACAGGAACTTCTCCGTTACTATGTAATTCTTGAAAATGATATAGATGATAATCCATTAAAAAGTCCAGCAGAGTACCCTATGGATTTCAGTCAGTTACCCACCACACAGAAATTTGATGAAGTTGGTAGTGAGACAGGACGAGCCCCATGGTTTTTTGCCGCTGTGCTGGATACCTGGAGTGTAATGCTGCGTCATCTCTACCTCCATCACAAGATGATCTATTTCAACAGCATGTGAGGAGCAATTGCTCTTACAGGTAATGAATAACCCTAAAACTGCATCATCCAAGAAAAGCAGAGCAGAAATCACTAGCTACTGTTTCCAATTAGAAAAAAAAAAAAAAGCATCCAGAAAAGCTGCATTTTACAGAGCCAAAATGACATCCTATTTCACATGGCAGATTTTTTAAATATTGTAATCCAAACAAAAACAAACTTCAGTCAGAAATCTGCATTAAAAGTTGGAAGAGGCACTATTGAGATGTAAGGAGGTGCATGGGCCAGGACTCAAAACACTAGTTTTCCACCACGTTTGTCCAACCAAATCCATGTAAACTTTGAGCAAGTTTGGCAAGAGCCATAGTGGTTTTGTTTGTACAGCCATATGAAGGGAAAAAGTCCCTTGTACATTGGGTATCCCTTGAAACAGGTAAAGTCATTGTGGTAAAATGTGTTTTTGTGTTTTAAGACAATCATAAATCAAGACAATTTAAGGTAATAATTTCATGCTTGTTTCTTAAGTTGCCTAGTCCACATAACTGCCTAAATGGGTAAGTCCCAGTGTAAACAGTCAGTATTAGGTGCTGCCAAATGAAATCATCACCCTTTTTAGTGCCCCTTACCAAAGCATGCTCCTCACTGGCTGCCTTCAGTACGTAAGCAAATTGATAATAATCTTACTAGCTCAGAGGATGACAGTGAAATTGAATTTCTTCTCTTCTGAATGCACCAGTTTAGTCATTCAAGAAGGGAATCACTTTCTTTTGGGAAGCGGTACTGGGTGAATCTCAGCCAGTTTCCAGAACTGTGAAGGGCTCAGGTTGCAGGAGAAATGATGTGATTATGATGGGCAGGAAGCAGAACAGGACAAGTTCCAGCAAAACTCTGTAGAATGCAATAGCGAATGTTATTCTTGATGTAGATCTTTAATAGGTAGTTCAAAAACCAAGTATACCAAGATTAATTCCTAAACATATTAAGCTCCTAGAGCCATTTTTAAAGAATCCTATTCAAATGTTGAGATTTTTCTATAAAAATACTTGACTGTGCCCTGCATCCCCCTGAGGCCAGTTCTACAGCAGCATCTTCACCGATGATGATGTAAAGGAGGAGATGCAGAGAAGATGGGGAAGTATGAAAACATACCTTGCTCTTTTTCTCTCCCACATCTATTATTTGGCACGCGCTATTACCCAGCTGTGGTGTCTCACTATCAGTGGAAGCTGGCAGAGGGATCAATGACAAGTTTCCACAAGATAAGGAAGGCACAGACTGCTCGATAGCACTTTGAGAAGCATCTCCTGTTGAGGAACTGCACCAAAACTGATTGTGATTCCTCTTTGTCAAGACAAAGGCCAAATTTTGGAGTGTTGTCAGATCTATTTTTGTGATACCAAGATCTCTCTGGGAGTGCAGGAGACTCTCTCTTTGGATTCACTTATCCCTTCAGGAAGTGTGGATTATAGATCAGTCATTTTAAGCCATCTGACCTCAGTCACCTTCAGTGACAGGTAAACTCAAGCTTAAAATGAAAGGATCCCTAGGGTCACTGGTTTCTGCTGAAGGATATGCGTGTGCTATCACAATACTCAAACAATATGAGAAACGTTAATATTTAGTTCCAGAATTATTAATTCTCCAAAACAGTCCAGATTTAAATGGTATTAAATTCAATTGTATATTCCACCTTACATAATGATATGAGGGACTAACAGCAGTAACCTGTTGAACGACAATGGAGCTGAACATATCTGGGGCAGTTAGGTTACTCAGAGCAGATTTCAAAGATTGCCTGAAAAGGTGCTGCCTTTTGCAGAGCTCACTGTAACCTACTTATAAATTTTCACAGTTTCCATGGCTGTTCTACATGCAAAAATTTCATTTTAAATCTGAAATGATAGCCTCAAAGATTCTGGATGGGTTCATTATGTTCCATAAAGCACAGCTGAGCCTGAAAAAGCCCCCCGTAGAGTTCTCAGGCTGCTGATCTGTCCACCTGCAGCTTCCTTGCACCTCTGACAGACAAGAAAGTGTTGCAGTATTTTCAGTGTCTTTTCAGTGTCTTTGTGAGGCTATTTGAAAGAAAGCAAAAAAAAAATTGGGTATGTTGGAGTTACCATGGAAGGCAGTAAACAATGCCATGCTTTTTTCGAATGAGTTTTCTTATTCATTTATGAAAACCATCATCAAAGCTCCACGATGTGATTTCAGAATTTGTAGTTATTTTCAACAAGGGAAAAATTAGGAGATGACAGATTCTATTATAGGAGACATTATATTTAAAGCCCTATTGGAACAACATCCAGATATTTCATCTAAAGTCTTCATCAAGAGTAAAGATTACATGGGATCAGCTACCTGAAATGAATTAAATGCTGGAACATTTTCTTGGTTGCTAGACATCAGAGAAATCTAGAAGTGGCTGATGCCAAACTACCTGCCATGTGTGTACTTCCTTTAGTCCTGTTTTCCTAAATGAAATGTAGTTACCACAAAGGATATTTGGATTGAGACGGTGAGATCAACTAGATTTGGCTTTCCTAAATGTGGTCTATCTCTTAGCAACCGTTTTACAGTTGCTACTACAACTTTTCAAAGAAGTTTTTCTCATTAACAATTGTCATTTTACATTTTCAACATAGAAGAATTAAGGATATCGGTGTAAGTTTCAAGCCTCCATTTTAGAGTTTTAGCAAAGCATCTGTCGTTGGTTAATCCGGATTACACCATGAGCACCCAGTATGCTTTAGTATGACCATTTATGGATTAGTAAATTTACTTCTATTTGATCCAGATCTTAAACAAGAGGTAAATAAATAATAAAAATGTATTTACATATAATAATTACAAAAATGTAATCTCTAAACAATTATAAATAGAAAAAACATAACTCCAACCTTTAAATAAGTACGAAAGTTGCATTTCAGTAAATTTTAATTTAATAACAACTTTAAGGAAAAGATTTCTAATTTCTTTAGGTCTGTTTTAGAATCACAGAATAATTTAGGCTGGATGGGACCTCTGGAGGTCATCTAGTCCAACCCCCTGCTCAAAGCAGGTGTCATTACATCAGATTGCTCATGGCTGCATCCAGTCAAGTTGAATCCTCCAAAGATGGAGATTCCACAACCTCTGCTGAATGCTGGTGACTCCACTATATTACTAAGAAACTAATTCATATACAAAATTATTCTCCATTTTTCTGGATGCAATTTGAAATCTTCCACTTTCTCTCAGAGTTTTTTCTCTCTCGCTGAACTTTCTTGATTGCATATGTACTGTTCAAGAATCATGTATCAGAACACTGTGTCTGGTTATAGCTAACAGGTACCTGGAGGAACTTCATCCATTTAGGTGATAATAGTTAGCTAAATAGCTTGGAGTTATTTTGTGATTCACAGGTGATTTGTTTGCTTGTTTCCAAAACTAGTTATTTTTTTTCCAAGCTATTTTACAGCTGTGCTTCACTGTCTCTCAAAGATTTTCTAGGTATTTTCTAGATATTTCATTTAACTTACAGCATTTTGGTTCCTTATGCAAAGTTTTAGTGGTGTTTCATTTATACTTCATACTACAATATTGACAAAAGCCTTAGCTGACATCAGAACCTCTGCGCTCGGCCCTGCACAAATGCATCAGGAGAATTGTTGCAACACTGGAAAACTGGCAATTAACCTCTCTTCACATTTCCCAAACTGCTTTTCCCTTCCCAGTGGGTCAATTAGTTCTTTCTGCCTAACCCTGTCTGCCTCCTTGGATCTGTTTGAGGGGAGTCATGGTGATTTCTGGGTGAGCAGGAGTAAGACCTCATTCTTTGTTTTCTCCTACCTTGGAACATACTCCTCATTTCCATCCAAAGTCATTTTTCTGGCCAACTGTCTCTTTGAAGTAGCACTGCTACAGTCAAGTTTCCAGATTTAATTTGTTCTTAGGCTTTTAAGGATGACAAAAATCTGTAAATTGTCATTGTCATCGGTATTTAAAACCACTCCCTTATGATGTCTGTAGCGATTGCGCTCGTATTTCTGGACAAACTCTGGGGAAATAAAGCCCTTCCTAGGGGCAGATGTAGCTATTGTCTGTGAAAGATCACAGGAATGTCAGGGCCCTGGAAAACTAAACCCGTGGTCTTCACATCCTGGTTAAGAGCCCATTCCTGGAGGGACTGAGTGTCCATAAGCCCCATGACACGAGGGGACTTTAAAGACCCCTGCGCAGAGCTCCTCTGACCTCTGCAGAACTAGGGAGCAGTGGTTTTTGCCTCATCCCTACTGACCCATCCTGTCTCTCTTGAAGTTCTACTCCGGCTTTTGTGCAGACTTTGGGTCAGAAGAGCTCTGCTGCCAGGAAAGCAATTGTGATGACTTTTGTGGCAAAGAGAGACAGTCTCGGAGACACAGCTGATCCTGACGACTTTGGTCCTAGTCACTGGCAGAAGAGAGGTTTTGACTGGGGCTAGTGCTGAGAGCCCCTTCCTCTACATTCCTGGAAGAGCAGGGCTGTGCTAGGTCAGCTCCCCCACCAGAAATGATCATGGGGCATTTTGTTTAAACTGAGAAGCTGATAGCGTTGAACCCATCTATTTGTATAAACTAGCTGGCTATCTTCTTGCCATCTCTAATGTAAATCTACCATGGTATTGTGAAACTTTATTTATTTTAAGCTTGCAGTATTTACCAAAGCAAATCATACAAAAAGGGTCCTTTCTAACTTCCATACCATTTTTCTACTGAGTTATTTGTTGGAAAGATATGTTCATGTATAATTAAATGTGGCTTTCTTAAACCCTTGCAGTTGGTAGCTTAATATATATTTTGTTGTACTTTGAGTACAAAGGCTATATTATGCTTTTGTTGGCATCCTTACTAGTTAGTATGCCAACTGCATAATTTTGTTCTCTGCTATATGTCAGGATTCGAGTGCCGAGGGCTCAACAGGTGGTGCTGGGATAAAGTTCTGGCAAATCAAATAGGTAATGCAGTTATTTCTTTTGTCAAATTATAATTGAAAACAGAGACGAGTAAAATGAAACTCACATTTTCCTGGTGCAAAACAGGCTTTAGAATTAAATTCAAATCAGTTTCCATGACAAATACACATTACTACTGGAGCTTGGTCTGTAAATAAACATGCAACACCTTAGTTTTGATGTAGAATGATTTGTTCTCTGTAAATTTAAACCTTAAGCATCAGCATTTAAACAGTAACAGAAGGCAAGAGTCCTCCATGACTCTTCTTTCTTGTACATATCTTGCAGAAAATGTGCCAAAAGCTTCAGGAAAACTTTGAAAAGATTTAAATCTAAAAAGAGAATTTGAGACAATCTGTGATACATAACTCAAATGTTTATACATCAAGAGTTTCCTGCCATGTTGTTTTCTAATCATTGCTATAACCATGATCCCAGCAGAAAATGATGAATACACTGGAAATTCCAGTGAATGTGCTGAATGAGGTGCTGGTTGTTTGATGCTTGACTTGGATAATGTTTATTAATCCTAAGATCATAAAAATGGGTTAAAGCCTTCTACACAAAAAATACAACAAATCATGTATGCATAACTTGGTTTTCCAAAATTGCATATAAAAAGACCTATGCTTGCAAGTCTATCCACTTTGTTATTGTAGCTGATGTTTTTACAGTGAGATGGTTTTAGTTTCCTCGGAGGATCTATCTAAATCTAAGGTATATAATCTTATCTACAGCTCCTGCAAACACTGTGGTTTTATAGTTTTCTGTTCTTCGTCACTCAGAGACATTTCTCCTGAACTGTAATTTTCTTGACTTCAAGTTCTGTTGTGTCGTATCTGAACCCATCATCCACTGAAAACAGCTTCCCACAGCGACCTCCAGTTCCTTAGACTGGTCACAAACATTTTTATGAACCTAGCCTTTCAAGCTCTCATTTTACTGAAGGCTGTTTGTGACCGCATAGCGCATCCTCTTCTGCCGCTTAGTAACTCATTCCGTCAGCGATCAGAAACTAATCAGCATGAGAAAAGGTATCACTTTCAATCCACAGACTTTATTATTTTTATTTTTTATTTACCGTAGTTACTGTTGTTTAGTCCCAGCAGAGTACAAACCTTTCTCTCCCACACCAGCAGACTGAGGTTGCAATGCTGACCTCCAGGGCTGCAGGCAGGTGGTGGAGCCACTGCCCAGGCCTGAGGTGCCCCTAACGGAACAGGACAAGAGATCACAGGGTGAGAAGCTGACATGTTTAGAGATGGTGTTGTGAGGAGTTTCACAGGTGTTTAAGGAGGAGTTTTGTGAGAAACAGTCAAACTTCACAGAAAGCTGAGGGTGAGTGCTGGGATGTTTTGGGGAGTGGGATAGTGCAAGGCCAACAGTGCCTAGGTAACCATATCAGGTTACCTCAGCCTGCACAAGGTTAGATCACCTTGCAGTGGTATCAGATACCAAATTTGGGCATGGATGTAGCAAAACTAGGACTAATGGGGAAAACGTAATTAGGGATGGGTTGTTTATCTGGGAGGAGACATGGTTGATGCTGGCTCTTCATAGCAGGACAATAAATCCATCATTTCCATCGTACTCATATCAGACTTGCTTCCACAGTCCCTGGTCATCAGGGAGGGAGTATAGCTCTTAGCAACTGTGGGGAATGCCTGAAAGGTACCGCCTAAAAACACGGTCCCTCCCCAGCCTCCTTTAACACCGATGCTCCCAAGCTTTGAATACATTTAGATCCAGATTTTAAATCTATGATTAAGGCACAATTCTATTTTTTGGCATGCTGCATGCTGTTTTCCTTCGTGTGCCTTAAGCCTGCACAGTTGACTCTCTGTACCCAGCATGGCTTGGTGAAGCTCTCAGCAAGCTGTTTAGAGCACCTGATGGCTGGAAGCCATATTTCAATGTGGATCCTGTTTGCTCTGTACTCCCCACAGTTTTGTGGGTTTTGTAATTGCTACTTTACTTCAGGGGGGAATCTCGAATTTCAAATTCAACACCTACAGGAGTTGAAAGTGGAGTAGATTGACTGGATTCATGGAGAGCTACTACATTCATGAACCTTTAAGCTGTTGGTCTTTGGCGGGTCACCAGTTTAATTTCTTCACACTTTTCGATGTGAAGATAGCCAGGAACAGCAATACTTCTGCTGAGAATAAGGATCCCAGTTCATCATACCCCTCCTCCAATATCCATGCTTGGACTGAATGTATTCCTGAGGAATTAGCTTCATTAACCCAGCAAAGTTTTACCCAGTTGTCTCAGGAGTTAATCTGGCAGCTTCATTGCGAGGGACTGACTCTGAAGGCACAAAGTGTATTACAGCCAAAGTGTTATTAAAGTCTCTGCCTCTTTAGAAATCCAGATGTGCACTACCACATTTCTAGACTGAGCTGGGACCTACCATGAGGACTGATCCCTGCTCTCTCTGATTTGCCTTTAATTTTCAATGCGTGACGGAAAGTGTTCTGTTTTTTTATTATCATTATTATTATTTTATTTTAAATAACCATGTTGAATGTTTATCTTAAACCTCAGGTAGCTGTTTAGAAAAGAAACAGCTGAGAAGCTGATAATGTACCCCTTTCATTGACAAAAGATTTATGTCTTTCCTGGCAGGGCTTCATACTTACAGAGCTCACGGCTGACATAGTCAAACACAAACAGCACGTAGTCCAGTGTTTATCCAGGGGAACTGAGACTGCTGCTCCCACACTTTTTTGTGTGAAATTAAATCGGCCACGTTGAAATTGGCAAAGATTTAAAAACATGATAAAATTCCTATTAAAAAAGAGGGAGAGAGGCTCAGAAGCAGTTTGAATCAATGAATATTGTGCAAAAATAAGTATGCATGAACATTTCTGCTGACCTTCTGCAGGAGCCATCTGTCTAGTTGCAGGGCACCCTCTCCCTTGTGGGAGTGGGTGAAGAGTTCAGCTAATCTGAGTTGTGAAATGAGAATCTTCGCTAAGAAACAAGCTTTTGAAATTCAAAGTTCTATTATTTCATGCAGTTCTATTACAGGAAAATGGCAAATTCTTCTGTGGTACTTACGAACAGAGTAATAGCAAATTTTTCAGATTTTTTATAATGCTACAAATCTGGACATAATCTGCCCTCTGCTCTTTCATGTACAGCATTTGATTAATTGAGTTTGAAATATAATATCAGTTTTATATTTCTCTCTTAGAAACAGCTTGTACTAAGTTTGATTTTTAAAAAAAAAAAACTTTTCTTCTGTGTAGTTGTTTGCCATCACTTTCCATGAGGGTGCATAATGAAACACAGATACTTGGAAGCAGAGAAATACGGGGGGCAGGCATAAGTATGTGTATGCCAGTGTGAAATGGTATTTGTACATGAAGGTACATATATACATCTCACTCCTAAGCCTGATTTCCAGTTGTTCTTGGGTTTATGTACAAAGAAGCATGATTTAGACTGATATCAACATCTCTCTGTTTTATTAAAAAATGGAGGATAAAAGCAAATTGTCCAGGACAGGAGTAAGATGGATATCATTTCCCCTCTCTACCAGTCCTCTTATGGCCCAGTAATATATACCTAAAGTTATATTTTCATGTCAGCTTGACGCACTAGGTTTTAGCTATTCAAATCCCTTTTTCCATCAGTGTAAGCTAAGCTGCTTAGGCTTTGTGTGCGGGTGCTGCCCTACTTTTGTCGCTGTCTACATACCTTCAGTTCAGTTTACCTGCTCTTCTCTGCCAGGTAACTGAACCCTCATGGGGCTTGGGCTGGCATGTACCCACAGGCTACAGCATCACCGGCTGTACCTGTCCAACCTGTGACATATTTAAGGCTTTCTTTTCCCTTTCAGGCAAAGCAGTTGCACTCGCAGGAGCACAGACCTGGCGAGGACTGCTGGGTCCAGCCAGCCCAGGCAGGCAGCACCCCACTGCCAGAGCTGAGAGGGCTCCCAGCACATCCGCCTGGGCTACTCGGGTCCACAGGTTGGAGGCTGGGAATCCAAGTCAGCCTTTACACCCGCCTGTGCTTGTTCCCAGACTCTGCTCTGCCATCCCACCTCTGCTGACAGTTTCCCATTTTCTTTCTTGTGGTTCTTGTACGTGTGCTTTTTGAATGCTTGTTTCACTTGCATCTCAGAACCATGCTCTCTATTTTCCTTCCTATAATTCCATCTTTATTTATTCTTACTACAAATAATCTAAGGGCTGGGGACTTGATCCAAAGTCCTGTTCATTGTGAGACCTAGCATGTCTACCCTGCCTGGTTTCCAGTGACAGTCATTGTGATAGGCACTGCCTTGTGTCACATGCCTGAATTTCCTGACAGTGCAGGAGGAGGGCTTGATACCTTACCGAAATCTATTTCAGCCTATTTTTATGATTTTATTCTGATTAATGGATAAGACTAAACCATTTGTAGTGCATTTATTATCAGAAACAATATTGAGGGTAATTTGACCCCTATAGTACTTTCCTTTTTTTAATAATACAGTGGCAAAAATAAAGGCTATGAAATCCTGCATAGAGATCTTCATCTTAGTTGAACTGGTTGAAATATAGACAATGGAAATTCTCTGGGCTGACACTGGTATAATAGGAAGCAGAATATGACCTGCTCTTTTGAGCAATGTGCTGTCACCACAAACTACATCACCATACATACCAAACACATAAAAAGTTTGTCAGCCTGCTCCTGTTAGATCTTTAGTTATAGCTACTTTATTATCTAAATAAAGCCATGTTTTTCATGATTAGAAACATAACGGTCTTGCAAACTCTGAAATTGTATGGGTGAATGTGCTTTTATCATGAAGTAATTTCGCTGTAAGCCCTGGAGAAATCAGATAATGCCATACTGTGTTACTCAACCAGCAGGTCAAGTGTAATATGAAAGCACTGAGTTCAGAGGATGTCTCCTCACACATTGCGTTTCACCACAAGAGTAAATTACTCTGTTTCTTACAGGACTTGAAAAGTTGGAAACTCAAGCTTATTTGTGTCTGCAGCTCCTTCCACTGGGGACGGTGCCTCCTCTAGCACATGTGCACAACACCTCACCTGGCAGTGGTTAACCCTGAGAGGGTTCTTTCATGGCTGCCACAAAAGAAAATTAGAGAGCAGAGGCTTACATAAGGAGTGAGGGCTGAGGTAAGACACTGACTGAGATACTTGGATGCCAGTAACACTTAGTGGTCAGACACTCAGCAGAGCTAAGCTGACAACTTTCTATCTGCAAGGAAAAGAATTATGTACTAATATTGCCATTCTCAAATTCAACTCCTCACAGAAAGACAAAGCCAGAAATAGCCAGCTTTGCAGCAATTTACCTTAAAATGGTAAAGTCAAATAAATAAAGGAGCAGCTAGCACAGCCCTTATGGAGTTTGCTTAAAGGAACAATAAAGGCTCAGCATAAATGTGTATCATTAAACAATCTCTTCAAATATCAAAAGCATTTAATCCTGTCACAACAGCAGAGAACAAGGCTATCAGGAGTAAAAAGCCATTCTTCAAAAAGTAAGTCATGTCCAAAGGAGAAAAATGAAAATAGCCTTGGAGAAGTTAACTAAAACCACAATACATAAGCCAACAACATTTTGAAGAGTGACTTGCTAAACATACAAACCTAATAATAAAACTGTATTTAGCTTCCTGAGCCTATAGAAGGCTACCATTGAACTGGTGGTGCTAACACATGACAGAGGTGTAAAAAGAGCAGTTATGGAAAAGAAAGCCATTGCAGGAAAACTGAATGTGTTATTTGCATCAGTAATCAGTAAAGGAGGACAGGGAGGTTCCCGTTATCAGACCAAAAGTGTCTCCAGGACTTCGTCAGATTAAAGAGTGCTTCAAGTGTTGTACTTCTTGAGAGGTATTGACTCAAAATTTACAAATGTACTTGTATGTGAAATTGCCAGTAACGGCACCGTGTAATCAATTGCTTGCAGTGACGTAAGTACCGCAGGTAGGGATAAGGATGATGAAAATCTGTGAGAAAGGCTTCAGAGGTGACCCAGAACTAGAAACTAGGAACTAGTAAACCTGACTTCTGCAGCAAACGCACCGATGGAAGTTGGAAAAAGAATCAAATTGGTCTACACGGGGGAAAAATATGTTCCTCAAAGAGGGGTCCTCCTGCGTCTTGTAGAAGACAGTTGTGTTTTCCAAATCTAGTAGAGCCCTGTGGAGAAGCAAGATGTTATGCTTTCTGAGCTGCCCAGTTAAATGTGCACTCTTGGAGACACAACTGCATACTGACTACCTTACTGAGTAAACTACCTTTGTTAGTCATGAAAATCAATCGCAGTTATCACTAATATTGTGGGGGTTTGGTTTCCTTGCTGGATAGAACAGAATTCTCTGTACTTGCGACTTTTTTTGAAAACTGCAAGCCAAATCTCGTATGCATCAATTAGAATGTGAACATGTACTGCTGGAGCTGCCTATGGAATATAACTTAGTGACAAATTGCATGCATGCCATAGAGAGACATAACAGAATGTTATTGCCATTGTTCATCCTTTGGTATTTGGTCTGCAGAGTCTGAGCTTGTTAATCAGAAGTAGGAGAAGTAGGTCCTGCTTTTACTCAGGTACATTCAATGCCAAGAGTGAATTTCCTCTACATGCTTTTCCACTGTAAGCTCTGCCAAAGTGTTTTTCTTCAGTATGTCAGTCAGCTGTGCTCTTGCTTTAATTGTGCCAGTAAGTCATGTCTGGAGATTATTCATTCTGGGTCCAGTGCAAGTAGCATTGTGTCTGTCTGAAGCTTGTGGAGACATTGCTTCTTGTGTAGACTCAGTTCAGGTCTGGGGAGGGTAAGCGTGATTCTGGGCCCTTCTTCTGGAGCTCTGAGCAAGGGGATTTTAAAGGTTCACTGGGTGAAAGACTGTAAAAATGCTAATTTCTGTATCAGGCTCAACGAACAGGGGTACAACAGCTTATGTAGTCTGAGTGCTTCTTTTGGGAAAGATTTGATCTCACTGTTTGTGAGATTTGAGATTGTTACCAAGAAAATAGTAAAAGTACTATCAGGAAAATTATTTTGAGTAATGTCTATTACAAAGTACTAGCTACAGCAATACTAGTTCTAACACTGGCATTCCTTCTTTCTCTGTATGTCTAAGGGGATTGTGTTACAGTTGCATGTAACTGCAAAACCAGTTGTATGACACAGACTGATTCTTTCAAAAAGATCAGATGAAAGAGCTCAGCTATTCTTGGTCAGGGAGAATATATCATGTATTTGATATAAAAGTAGTTCTTATATGGTTGTCTACAATGTCGAATTCTACTTAGCACTAATCAGGAAAGATGTTAGATGCATTCTCTCAAGTGAATTTAGTGATCTTCATATGTTTAGAGCTGAGCCATTAAATACACAATAGAATGACTCTCTTGGTTTACTCCCCTTTTCAGACAGAAAATGGGAAAAAACATGAAAGAAAACTCAGTGAAGACAAGATCGCCAGAATGTAAGAAAAAAAATTCAAAGGCCAGATCTCCAGGTATGTGTTTGAAATACTGCTTATCCTTCCCATGTCTGCCCAGCTCAATACAAAGTCCTACATATGAAAAGACCACTCAGCAGAGATCCCCAGTGAGAATATATCCACTCTGATGTTTTTCATTTCCTGAGGTATTTTGATGCCCTGTCCCACTAAAATTTTACGGTAAATTGATTCACAAATGTCTTAGCTACCATTGAAGGTCACAGCCCCAGACTGAATCTGTACAAGAAGCTAAACACATACGATGGAGGGAATGTGGGTGGAGAATAGAGCCCCACCAGCGTTTTGCTCCACAGTAATGGGCTGAGACATGGGGACTCTCGAGGCATCTTGTGCATCTCCCTGGGTCTTGGGAACTCTCTTACCTGCAGAAAAGATTATGTGAAGAAGAGTAAAGCTTTTTGGTGATCTCAGCTGAGCACATCAGGTCAGTAAATGTTACCTGTCTCTCTCATGAACAACACAGTGAAAATACCTGTCTTGCACTTCTCTCTTCTTCCCACGAGTTTGTTACAAAAGGGGTAAGAGCAGATGCAGTTAACAGTGTTCCTCTAGCACTGCTTTCTGAGCATGGTTTTTGTTCATGATGTTGCAGCTGAGACATTCAAATAAGTCAAATGTCAAAATGGAAACAAAACCCTAAAGACCACACTGTCAGCCATCAGTGAGTGTGGAGATATGTCTCCCTTCCTTGTGCCTAAGGACATGGGCAGTGTGAGACCTCATCTGACCCAGAGGTATGAATGGGGCTGCTACTGGCCATCATGCCAAAGATACTGCAGTGAAGGGAGGTGCCCCATCCTCTCTGTAAACACACTATATGTTTGTGCATTATGGCTAGTTTCAGAACAATGTGATAAATAAAAATGTGCTAGGGAGTGGGAGCTGGTTCTGGACCTGCCAGTGCTGGTTAGCTGGTATCTCACAGGAGAGCTTGTTTGCACACGATTAAATCATACATTATATAAAACCTTGGGCTTACAATTTTTTTTTTTTCTTTTTTACTTTACTGGCAATATGCTAACATTTAGTATGAAAGCTAGTCAAAGAAAGAGAGAAAAATATTTAATGTTACTATTCTGTTTAAAGCATGATAAAGTTATTTTCACTAGATGGTGAAAATTTGGATGAAAACATATTTCTTTGTGGTACTTACTTTTTATTTTTACAAAGCTATTTTTGAAATAGTCTTCTGTTGGCATACATGCTGTTCCAGCTTTCATCCTTGATAAAATCTACAATAACTAAGGGACAAACATTACAAAGTAGTTCATGAGTAAATGGAATTTAATGGGGTCAATTATCCCCACATGCTTGTGTGCAGGT
>VXAL01010382.1:91211-106415 GCA_013399475.1 Chauna torquata | reverse complement strand
CAGGTTTCATTAATATTAATAGGTCTTAGACATGCATATTGAGCTGAAGAATAGGCTGTCATTGGCCTCTACACTCTATTTTGTGTGTGCTGATTTAGAATCATTCAGGAGAACATGTTAATTTTCAAATGTCTAGCATGTTGGTGGAAGAAAAAACCACATTTATCCATTACCTCTGCAAGATGCAGAAAGGATGAGAGAGTGAAACAGCACAAAATCCATTTGCTTTTTCCGTAATTTAGAATCACATTACATGCATGTCTTTTCATAAATATTTAATGAAATGGAAATGAATATGTAGCAGGCTGGGTTCTTCCCTCTAAGGGTTAAGTTCCATTTCTGCAAATTGGTTTGTGCCCTATTTCTGTTCCTGTGTCTCTGTGCATCTAGACATTTTCTTGGCATCTCTAACTCTTCTGAGGTTTCAGGAGATCTTCAGAGATTTGCTGGTAATTGACCTGTTTGGATTGCACATGACTGGCATTTGCTAAAAGATAATACAGTCCTGCATTTTGTTGTTAAGTGCTGGTCGCGTTATTAACTTGTGGCCAAACCAGAATAAAGGCTCAGGAGACATCATTTTCCCTTAGACAACTTCATTTGGTTCTTACCGTAATCTCCATTATAAATGAAGCACTTTGGTCTCAGCTTGAGAGAGTCACATATTCTTTAACTTGTCAGTTGTGTTTGTCCAGTAATGAATACACCCACTTTGCTTCATTTTTTTAAGATGGTACTGTACACTAAGGGTAAACGATCAACATAACATCAAAGTCAGATGATTTAACCTTCTGCCACTTCTCTAACCACTAAAGAGCTCCTGCCACTGCTAACTGGGTATTGGAACATGTGTAAATGTTTTCTGAGAAAACAGGACTATCAAATGAAGGAAAGCTGATGTTGTCTCCTTAGAAAACAGGAATAATTAATAAGCTAAGGTCTGCCCTATCCCAGAGGAGTCTGAATGAGCCCTATTTGTTTTAGGTTTATAATGTAACAGAAACAAATCTTGTCCCTAGCTGCAAAAGCATGATTCTGGAGGAATCTTCAGGTTTACTGCTGTTGTAATTTCAACTGCTACCATCTCAGTGGAACATATCCGATTTCAGCGAAGTTCCTCGTGTCTAGCAGCATTTTTAAGAGCCAAGAAAATTCAAAATAAAATTAGAGCCTGAAAACAATGAATTAACAGTAGCCAGATAAGCACGTGATCTACTTTGTGTAACACAAAAATTAAATACTGCTGATCTTTGCAAGTAGCAGTGACAACTCAAGTACAATGCCTTTGGGCCTGCAGTAACCTGGAGGCTAATTAACTGCAGAGAGGGCTTTTTATATTTCAGTTTATATTAAATAAATTCAGCACAAATCCATAGAGACCAATGAGCGTTTTTAGGCAGTCTAGCTAAATTTTACCCCAAAACTGGTCAAGCTACATAGGACTCTGGCTTGTGAGATGTCCGATTAATATATTGTCCTCCAATACTGCAGGTGCTTACGATGAAAAGAGCAAAGGTGAGAGGAAGGCAGAGGAAGTCTCCTGTCAGTATAATTTTCATGATAATGTATCTTTCTTAGGATGTAAATATATTTTACCTCAGAGCTTTGTCATACTGCCCTAAAATACATCATTTTTAAAAACAGAAGCTGATATGATNAGTGCTCTGTATCTTAAATTCAGGGCTTACCAAGTATCTCGTAGTCTCTCAGCCAAACCTGAAGATGTATATTAACTAGCAATATGCAAACAAAATGGTGCAAGACCAAGTGCAGAACATGGTAGGGATATCAGCAAGGAATCTCTGTGGCAATAAAATCGTGCTTTGCTCATAAAATGTCTGATCACAGGCAACAACTGGGGTGCACACAGATCCAACAAATATTGCAGTCACCCAAAAATGTCTATGCCTCAGCTGATAAGGATGATGGAACGGCATACAGTAACGTCTCTTTAATCCTTCTATCACAATATCACAGAAAAAAAAGTACATAGTTCAACAGGCTTCTTTTTAATCATATAACACACAGTGAACAAACAATGTGCTAGGTATTAAGTATATCTTTTTAATGTAAAATAATTCTAATACCTAGCTGCAAAATAAGACATTCCTCTTTTTTTATTTCAAAACTGGATTCTATGTGAACCAGTAATCTAAGTTTGAACTGATTATAGTGCACTATTGCCTTCTTTCTGAATACTTCCAATGCAGTTATAATCTGTTGAACATAACAGGAGAGGAACCAAGTGGGATCTTGAATCTTGTTAGATCCTTTAGGTTGAAGAAGCAGTTTTCCAGGACTTCTTTGGCAAACATCTCTTAAAAGAAAATCTGTCTCCTTCCGAAGTAGGTGCCAGGTATGTCAACAATATCTGGTAGTCAGTGAGGTCTGAGAGATCTGAAATATCAATAGGAGCTCCTCAAGCCCTCCTGCATAATTCACATCCCATTGGCTGAAGTGTGCTAAACAAAGCAGCATGAGGCAATCAGAAACATCACCAGCATTGCTTTACCCCAGACTTCTCAGATACCACAAATCCAAAAGTAAAGGAGTAGATACTGGTGGATTTTACAAAACTATAACAAATAAAATAAACCTGTTCCATACTTAGCCACCAGTATGAGTCAATTCTCATTTAGGACCTTCAGTGAGTAGTAAGTGTAAAAATTTATGTAGAGAGTAGGTCAGTGAAACCTCATAGCTCCTCAGGTTATGACTCCACTACTAAACAATGTGACAAACTGCATCAGAATAGCTTTATCCACAAATTAACACACAAGCTGTTTATCGTCAGAGAGCCTCACCTGTTCCCAAATGGAAGCAAGCTGGTTTCATTGTTCATTTGCAAAAGTTTTCTAGATATTATGGATAAGGCAAAGTTGCTGTGTTTTGATTTCCGTACAGTCAGAATGGAAAGTAAAGTAGCAAAGGTTTTATTCATGGGCAAAGGTTTGGCCCTAATACGCAACTGCCCTATTAAACCTTTTTTTTTTTTAATAGATGCTTAGAAGTTTCTCAGCCTCAGGATTAAAATCTACTGTTTAGATTTTACTAATCTAGAATCTAGGCTGAATCCACTGGACAAAAAACAATGGATAAAACCACGATTCCACAGTATTTTTGGAAAACAACAGCTCAATCTTATGAATAAAATGAATAGTTTTCCAAAAAAAAGAAAAAAAGAGTTTATACTGTAGTCAAGAACCTTCATTAATGAGATCCAGATAGGTTTACATTTTTAAAAAGCATAAGATTTTGAGGTTTTGCCATTTAAATCAACAACTACTGTATAAATTACATTTGTAAGAACCATTGGCTCCAACCAAAGGGTATTTAAGAGTCTGTCTGACTGTCTGAGTTATGAAAGGACCAGGTAAGAGGAAGTGGAAAAAAGGACAAGCTATAGAATGTCCATTCGTAAGATGACTGATATTATTACAAATCTGAGTTCCCATTTCTTTGGCTTCTTTCATGGAGATTTAAAGATAATTGGAGGTTCAGGAAGAAAAACAAAAAGAGAGACAAATCCTGCAAAGGGAGGTCATATTTACAAATGCTCGATATTCCTTCACGTTTATTGTAAATGATTTATGAGGTGCTTTTTAATATTAAAGTTCTTCATGAGTTCATTGGAGAGATGGTCAAGATTAGTAATGAACTAATTGTCATAGGAAAAAATTTATTGATAGCAGTCTCCAAAAATCTAGCAGTTAGCCTTCTGTGGATAAAAATGAGGTAATGTGGCAAAGTACTTACTATGAGGAAACATACAGGTTTTTAGATCACAGACAATTAAGATTAATGTTATATCCCACACTGTGCTGAAAGGGATATCTTGCCTTGTTAAAAATTGTATTTAAAAACCATCTAATTTCTTTGCTTTTTTCCTTTGTTTTACTTTTTTTTAATAGATGTTTCCTGTTCCAATAATATAACTTTTCCCTGTCACACAGCTTGCATTTCCCTCAACTTCAGTAATGAAAATAAATTAGTTATGTTCACTTTTGTTTAAAGCCAATTTCTCTTTCAGATTTCCATTCGGCAGCAGAGTATATTAACTCTGAACTCAGAGCTGGAAGTGAGGATATTGAGGGCAAAACCAAACAGATTTTTTCCTCTAATTGATGGAAATATTTCTACTGCTTTTCTGTCTCTCAAAACCTTGGTAAATTTTGTCCTTGAATTAATCTGACAAATGTGTTTAAACTGAACAAGTAGCAAAGTGGAAGAGCTTTCAGATAATGTTCTATTTTGATATATTTTCTCACCATTTTGCTGGTTTGGACAAGTACACATTGCCCTTTCAACCATCATCTAAGGCAGTTAGTTAACAAACTCATAAGCAGGGTAGATGGATCTGTGTAAAGCAACAACCACCACTCACTGGTTGCCATGCTTTCCCCTCAGCCCTTGAAGAACTGTTACAACAAATTTCAGCCCAAAATCCAATCCCATAGCAAATACTAAAATGTTTAGTTAGGCACTTAGGTTTGGTTTGTGTGTGTGTATGTTCTTTCTAAGCTAGTTGTTTTTCATTTGGTCACAAACACCAGCACCTTTTTTCATGTTTTGAACATCAGGAATTCAGCAGGAATTAAATTGTAATTAAAGTCTCTGGCAGCCTATAGCGCTGTAGGAAACATTTTCGTGTGGATGTAAGATGTCTTTCATTAATAAGCATGTCAACTTTTAATGGAGCGAGTTACTTTTCCAAAAGAAAAGATGACCTTGGTAATCTCCTACTGGAGCTTTTGTGTTTCATCTTTAACATGAAACAGTCGCGCAGTGACATAACCCAAGCTGCACCCAGGGTAAGAGTTGCTCACAAATGCACTTCTCTTCTGCTCGTTTCACGCATGCTTTCAGAGCAGTTCTGTCTAGCGTCACCATTTTCTGTAATCAGGACTGCCTTTTTTGGTTACTTGGAGGGGAATTTTATCCCCAAAGCCCCACGCTGATGTTGTCTGTAATGCCACAGCTGTCGTGCCATTAACTCGGCTTCCAGGACAGTGACTACTGATGCAATGAGCAGGCAATTACTACACTCCCTCAGAGTGACCAGGAGAATCAGAGATGTCTGCTTGAATATATTACCTCACGGCAAATTCAAAGAACCTGAATCTCTCTCATGTTCACAAGACCTAACTACTTCCACATAGCTGTAGCAAGCTCTTTAGCATTTGGAGAAAATTAAACTAAATACATCTTGCCAACAGCAAATACTCAAAGGACAACTTTTATTTTAATTACTGTAGACATAGAAAAAGGAGTTCTTTAAGGAAGTCTGTCAACTAAGAGCTATATATAACTCTTGAGGAATTCCTTAGTGATTTTCCTGGTTAAACAAATTTCCTTAAAAATACATTTGTTTGCTGCACAGGCTGGAATTATTGTAAAATCAAATACTCATTTTTCAAAAGTCTGATCTGACTTGTAATGCTAACACAGCACATAGTAAACACACACCCATTGGACAATATAGGTTTGTCGTATTGATCTTTAAAAAATGACTAGGCATTACAGAGCCAACGTTTGTATCTATTGAGAAAAGGGCCAGAATGAAGTGTTAACTGTTGGAGTTAAAGCTCTTTCTCTCATTGATTTCAGTAAGCATTTTTCCAGATCCAAAGCCTTTCTATTAAGTTCAGTGGTCTTTCAGTCAGGGCTGTGATATCCATTGAAGGCAAAGGACAGCAAAGTTTGTCTGATCTCTCTTGAGACTCCAGTTTCAGCTAATAACCCAGCGGACCATTCTCTGAATTAGCATTGCAGAATACGCACCAGCAGTGAGGGTACTGCTAAGCTGTGAGCTATCTGAGAGGTACTCCAGAACAAGGAGAGCAACAGACCATGCAAACTGCGTGCAGTCCTAATTTTGTGCTATTACAAAGGAAAGTATATTTTTAACCTTTCATTTCTTTGCAGAGTTTGGGATGAATTTCTTCCTTATCCTTACATTCTCCTTATTTATTTCATAATTTGTATATTAAAATTTAAAAAAAAATTAAAAAAAATAAAGTGAAAACGTTTGCTGTTCTGGTACTTAACTTTATAAAGAGTTACCTAGTATAGATTTATAGTTGTAATGCTACTTTTATTTTATGGGACAATGCCAACCTGCACTGTTGTGAGGACTAGTGAAGGACCCGTGAATAGACATTCATAGGGATGAATTCAGAGGTGATGGGTAACATCAGCTGAGGAAAAGGAGCCACAGAGAGTCCGTGTTAAGGTAAATCATAAAAAGAGGGAACAGAAGAGGAAAAGCAACTAAGTGAATGGTATGTAACACCTAATCAAAAGCATATTTATCTCTCCTTCAGAACACACAAACTTTTAGCCGTTTCTTTTTATGGTTACTGAATACCCACATTACCTGAAACTAGAATAAGCTTCATTATAAAAATATCTATTAATCTGTAACCTTACACCATCAACTCTTACACTCCCACTATATTCATCCCATTGTCTCCCAAGATGAATACCATGAATGTATGTCAGCCACAGAAGTATATCTGATACACTTGTACCGCAGTAACAGTCACTATTTTCTGTTCCGTATTCCTTTGGCTCTATTTTAAATGCATGTGTATGTTTGCTCTGCAACTTAGCTTCTGAAACAGAAGGAAAAAAATTACTAATTTCTAAAGCTGTGAAAAAATTTCTATAATATGGAAAATCTAAGTAGCTCTTCATTCAGTCACTTTCTCAATGAAAACAGCCCAGGATTAAAGAAATCCAGGGAAAGAGAAACGATTAACCTAGAAAAGGCAAATAAGCAAGGCAAGTGAGTAAAGCTGAGTTCATTGCATCCCACTTCAGCAGAGTCCTACGAGGACTGGGCCATTGTGCCACAGCTCTCATATGCATGGCAGGGGTCAGCACAGTTCCCCTACATGCAAACAACACACCAAGCTCATGTGAAGCTAATCAGGGCCCGCACAGTTATTCGAAGGAGGAGGAGTACACAGTCCCTGGCAGCCCAGAACCACATATTCTGTCTGGTTTCATGCAGCTAACGTGCAGAGCGGAGAAGCCATAGAGAGAACATGGTACTGTAATGGAAATAAATGACTTTGCAGATCCAACAGAGGGAGGTGGGGGCGAAAAAGCATCCTCACCCCCAGCCCCAGTGGCTGTGTAAATCTGTCCCTGCCAGGCGAGCTCCAGGGGGTGCTCAGCGGCTGCCGCCTCCCTGGGAGTCAGTGAGAGTTCAGGTGCTTACTATGTCATCAGGCTTGACCTTCAGATGCGACACTGCCAGGACGTTTGTTTTCCCACAGCAGTGATTGCTTCAGTCAATTATTATTGCCCATCCTAGAGTGCAAACACATAAGGACTTGATTTACAGTGCAAAATATACATCCTGAATTTACTTCCTCTTTTGTTTTTGGACTGTTGTAGCACCTCTAGCTTAAAGAGATGACAGCAAATTACTTCATAGGTAAATATATCTATGTATAGGGAAGGATAAATATCAGTCATTCACGTCATTCTGAGATGAATGTTCAGTATTGCTTTGGATGGGTCATGTCAGACATGACTATATTTAAAGCTTTTTGTTTTAAAAACAGTATTTTTTTCTGCTTTTCCTTGAAGAAAATATCATTAGCAAATTTGCTGATTTGGCAATCTAACCTTTAAATCCAGTTTAACACAGATTTAAGATTGTACATTCGGTTCTTTTAAGCAATGTTTAGGTATTACCAATATACTGAAAGATAGATGAGACAGCCTCATGGTAATACAGCTTTTAACCTTTCCTCTCCTCTACCATGACGGGGGAGAATTACAGTAAATGATGGTTACCTTGTCTGCAGTATGGACAATTGATTTGACCTCACTGCATCTGATGCTCTAATGGACTTTGTGGCTGAATCCCTGGAGATATAAAATATGTCCAAGTGAATTGGGGCAGGTTAAAGAACGGACCTGCTTTTCATGGCTGGCTCAAGCTATAATAGATCTCCTGGTTGTTCTGAGAAGAAGATTAAAAATGATCAATATCCAAATCATTAAAAAAAAAAAGTGGTGGCTTCTGTAAATCTACCTTAGGTATTTTTTTTCCCTGCCAAATGCTGGAGGGGGGTGTCTACGTTGATGACATGAGTTCCTATAATAAATGTTTGCTTCTGTTTACTCTATAGTACATGTTCCCTTTTATATTAAGAATCAGACACACGGATGGCATGAATCAGCATTGCTTTCCTGGAGTCATGCTTGTTTACACCATGAGGAATCAGGCCTTAGGTTTATTTAATATAGATAAAATAACAATACTATAATATTTCCTGAAGCAGAAAATAAAATCAAGGACAGATTTCAGAGAATGATGGCAACAATGATAACTGTGAATGTCCTTACAGCTCTGCTAGCCACAATGTCTAAGACAAAAATAAAGGTCTAATTTAGTGAGGGGAAAAGAAAAAAGATTTTCCTTGGCTGCTCTGAGTCCTTCATTTGGCAAAGTGCAATTCAACATCTTGTTTATCCTTTCCTACCCTCTCACGAATATGTCTATGCTCTTTTCCCACCAGCACACAAATGAGCTCAAGATGAGAATGGGCCTGTCTGACCCTTGGAGCTGCAAGGAGAAAAGCTTGTAATGTCCCTCAACCGGGAGCTCAGCCAGAGACCTTCCCCTCTGCACATTGCAGCAATGGGCCAGGCAACTTCAATGGGATTATCTGTATACATTTACTTAACTTCCTGTAAAACACAAGCCTTAAGAAGACAGCTGTACAGCTGTTCCACAGAATGCATACATATATTAGTGTGTGTAATTATTTAATAAACTTGAAATCTAGGAGAGCCCAAATCTTTAACGTGGAAAGTTTGAAGTTGTTTGGGTCTGACATTTCCATTTGTTTAATGACAGAAATAAGCTAATTCCAAAGTCTGTGTTTGAAGATGGATGCACTTTTTCCTAGTTTTGAGAAGTGGAATTGGACTGCCCTGTCATCTCAACTGCATAAGAGTAATTGAGTGAATGTGAAGAATCTTCTATTATGAAGAAATGTGTTCTCAAGAGCCAGGACAATTCCACATAAAATTATGGTTTGCGTTTACATAAATGGTATGTAAATATTAATGCAAATGTCCAACAAATTGAAAAGGTTTGAAATTTATTTGATCCAGTTGTTTGTTGAGCAGTATTTACCTTTTGCCTTTCACAGTTTGCTAAAAAATCTGAATGTGTAATAACATCCTATAAATGTTTTAATTTAAGCTAGCGTACTGTTCCTTTATGTAAAAAGTAAAGGTATTTTGAAGCTCTTTGCTCAAGTCTCTGGGATTGTCTATACTCTGAGGCTAGGGCTGAGCTGAATGCCTAGCATCCATGGGCAGAAGAGGGAACAACTGCTGCCCCTCTGATCCAGCTATTCTTGTATCTGGAAACATTGTCAGGTGCTACAAGCATCACGCCATCTGAAAGGCCAAAGTTGAGCACTACATTATTGGAGTAGATGACACCTTATTCTTATTCTTCAACAATTCTAACAACTTAGAGTCCCTCGCTGTCCCTTTATGAACACAGATGTCATTTTGATGGGGGGACAGCCAAAATGACAAGAAGGTGACCTGTCGGTGAACTCAGGAGCAGGTGAGGCCTGTCAGCTTCTAATTTGAAACTGGTGTCAGTCCTGAGGAATGGCTGGTATAATCACATTTGTAACTGATATCCTATAAACTCTGCAAACATTCACAGTGCGCCTGTTATGAGTAATATGAAATTAACAATTCGTGTTTATGACATGAGACACCAACTGAATCAAGTAGGTTTCAGTAACTGGATCAGCTCTGTCTGTCTTCCAGAGCAGCACATAGAACTGCTTCAGTCAAAGCCAAATTACTGTGTGCTTATGTTACAATAGGCATTGTATTTATTTTGAAGACAAACTTTTGTAACTAGGTGTAAAGTGAGGACCTAAGAACTGACTTCTAATTGGTTATTCCATTTAAAATTTCTCTCACTCGAGCCCAGTCCTCAAGACGTTTGTGATTTTTAAGTAAGTTAGAGTTTGGGACCTAACAAATCACATGCTGTATCTCAAATTTTCTGAATAACTGAAGGGAAGGCTCTGTGTAAATCTCTCTCAGACACATAAATTACCAGCTGCATGAATACTGCCATTAAGACATGCAGACAAGTGCAAGGGGTGGGGACAGGGCAGGATGCCCAAAAGAGGTGGAGTTACAGAGAAAACAAGACATTTGCTCACTGAGTAATTTATCCTTAATCTGCCTTCACTGTAGCTGAACAAGAACGAACACCACAAGTTTGTCAGGCTCTCTCATTCTCTACCACCACGGCATTTTTTCTGCAAATTAGGCCTTTTCTTCCTATTTCTAGTTGTTTTACCTATATTTTTTATTAGGAGAAGTCAAAATTGCAGTATACGAAGCTTTGAATTAAAGTTAGGTTCCAAGATAAACTGAAGCTAAACTGCATTTCTGATTTGAAGACATCAAAAATCTCACAATCTCTTCCATAAATATTTCAAGCCCAAATTGACAGAAACCCTGACATTTCAGTTCCTTTCCTGATGATATTGCTGCCAAGCTTGGTGCATAGATTAGAAGACATGCAAAATTAAAGATGAGCCATTGCGATTGTTACACTGGAATTTATTTAGTGGCGCTAAATAAACTCAGGTCCTAAACCCAACTAGCTAGTGCAGCTTTCTGAGTGGTTTTGGTACATCTTCACATACACAACCCACTGGAGCTAATATTCTGTCACAGTGCTGTTCTGTGGTAGGCAAATACCACTTATTTCCATTTTCCACAAGAGAACAACATCCCACAGAGCTTCAATAATGTAATCAATAGCAGGTACAGCATTACAGCTGCAATCCAAGCACAGACATCCCTTGCACTCTGGCCCAGCACTAACGCATCACACTTCTAATGCTGCTTAGTTCAAGTTTCTGGCCATGAATGCCATCTAAGTATCGGAGTACAGGTGCAATCGTGAACAGTCAGTTCAGAATAAGGTGTCAGCCCTAATATCACCAGTGAAGCTAACCTACAAAACTCCTGCTAACTTCAGGTGCCTCTTGAAAAACATAGGAGCAGTTTGTGTTGCAGCTACCTGAATCTCAAGAGCAGCTTTACAACTCACTAGAAATACCCCATCATACCTAGGAAAAGGAAATGTCTAGCGCTAACCTTAGCAGTCCTTCTCCACCACCCAAAAACTCATCTCTGAACATCAGTCTTGATTTCTAAAAGAGTCAGGGCTACAAGCTGCACTGTCGGCAGTTGCTGTAGTCACCTCTTGATATGTAATACAACAGCTCACTTTACTCTGATGGTACAGCACAATTGTTTGGTGTTTGGATAGGACACATAAAACCTTGATAAAAATGACAGCCTTTCAGAGCTTTTCTAGAACCCGGTGAAATACATTTTAGTTTTCCTCCTACTTACATGGTTATAATTCACCATATGGTTTAAATAGAGAGCCTACCCCTGTGGAACAAAGCCCAGCGCAACAGCACGTTCCGCTGCTTCAAGTCAACACAGAAGCGTGGCCGCGGGGCGACGTGCACTGCCTCGCTCAGGCGACAGGAGCTGGGCAGGGCAGCATGCTATGGTGCCTCGCACTGCATTGCTGCGGGCAGGTTGGGTGACCTGTGGGAGTCTTCTGAATCTCTAGTCATATAAAATGCTTCTCCATCAACAGACAGACCAGTTACATTTCTGATTATCAGCCATAAATGTCCATTATCTTTTGATTTCCTAGTAAAGCAAGTTTATGTGTGCATACATCCTCTACAGTCTTCATCAGAGTAACGCTAAAATCTGGCACAAGCGCAGAACAGAGGAACTTAAAACTGTTGCTAAAAACTAAGCTTCCCCTGTGGTGCTCACTGAGCCTACTACACAGCCCAGCAAATGAAATACTGCAAGCAGGAGCCTGGGAGGCCTCACTGCCCCTTGCGTTCCTGAAGTTAAAGGGCAACTGCCACCATTTAGCTCAAATGATTACCTGAAAAGTTCCCTTTGCCTGCGTCTCACTGGCTGTTAGGCAGTGCTGTTGACAGGTGGCTCCGCACCAGTCCCTCCGTGCGAGGCGGCTGCTGCCGATGGGCACTGCAGCACGGGCAGAGCCGGGCTGCTGCCCTGCACCGTGGCCTCTTCTCTTTTTAAAACAGGCAGCATTTCAGGAGAATAATTTCTGAAGGTGACCAGAAAACCAAAAGGACAAGGAAAAAAACAACAACAACAAACTACAATCCCTTCTGAAAGGTAGAAGAATGGGACAAAAGCCCGTGGTGCTGATCTTGAGAAAATTCCCCCAAAGGAGGAGTGCCAGAGCACACCTGTTTTCATGATGTAGCTGGTGATATTTTGAGTGCTCAGGTCCGGCACTTCCCCTTGACCTCACACCACCACTTTCTGTTAATACAATTAATGTTGAGGCATCCTCCACTCCCACCAGCTTTAATTTCGAAGTTAAACAAAATTATTCCTTTCAGGGTAATCTTGGAATAGCCAGAAATGCACTGTGGAGAACTTAAAAGCAGGCTTACACAGTGAAGAGCTGTAGGAGGGGAAATGGGAATATAAATGTATGGCCCAATTTTTAATTTTATGCATTTCCATTATATTAGGGTAGGCAGAATCACGAGAAAAACATCGGAGGAGTTTGTGTTTGTTTCTGTGTCATGCTGAATGGAGCACAATGTCACAGACAAGCTCATTGTGTGGGAGATGATACCTGTGCACAAGCCTTTCCTCTGGCCAGCTTGAATCAAGGGCTTGTGTGCTCAGCCCATATCTCATACAGCTCTTGTAACCACCGTCTTATGGGTGTTTTATCCCAAACTGCATGAATAGCTAGCCAGAGCTACAAGATGGATTGGCACTAACAGGGTATACTGAGACCATGCACCAGTGATTGGGAAACTAGTCTGGAAAGCAGGTTCAAATCCTTGCTCTGCTTGATTCCCTTGCAGGCTTAGTGACTATTCCATAAACCACAGCTCTTTGCTGACTACAGGGCTCCCATACGCAAAAGTCCTAGTCTCTGAAGAATTTTTTTCCTTTACAGAAATTCCATCCTGTTTGAGAAACTTTCTCCTCAAAACAAATAAATACATTTACAAGGGCAGTTTTAGTTTGGTGACTCAGTGTTTTCCTAAATAAATAATAATAATAACAAACAAACAAAAAAACATTTCAGTCAAAATCTGTAATCAACTTGAACTGAAATGACAACGGTTTCCCCAGCCCTTGGCTGCATGGCAACCTGTGCATAGCCCCAGGGAAAGCTCCAACACTGCCGTGAAAAATCCTGGAAGCAGGAAGACAGCATTAAAGCCATCCATTAAGTCGTGTTTACACATACTGCTGAGGCGAATTACAAAACTCCCCAGCAGTATTTGCAATTTGATGGCTTAGGAAAGTCATCTGGGAATTGAACCTCAGACACATGATGTTATGCCAGTAACAAAATTAGTGGCTGTGTCTTACCCTCTGGAGCCCTTCTCCTCCTAAATCCCCAGGAACCAGCGTGGCAGAGGCGGGGCCGGGGGGAATGCCCATGGCTCACAGCCCTTCCGGTTTCCTCTCATTGGTACAAGCCTGCAGAATGACGACATGGATTTATTCGAAGGAAACAGTGTGGATGCAGACCTGGAGGCATGTGACAGAGCTGGAGGCATCCCAGTATAATTAATGAGTAGTGAAACAGGTAGTTATTTACGTTGCACACTGCTAATGAATGGGAATTAGTCATATCTCTGATTCTTGGGAGGCTATTTGTGCTGCTTATCTTATATTTTGAAAGGAAATTGCACCAAATATTTTCTAGTCCAAGGAGGGCTGGGTGGGTGAAACAAGAACTGACTTGTGCCTTTGACTAAACATTAGGAAACTAGTTTCCAATTTTGGAAGTGTCTGGATGTATTTTTCCATATTTTTTTCTTTCTTTGAATTTTCCTGACTTCAGTCAGGGGGCAAAATGCCAGAAATACCCAGAGACAACCTATCTAACAAGACTGCTCCCCCACGGGCATTGCAGCCTGCGGGGTGTTTTTCCAAACCACCCCTGAACTCTGAACCTTCAAATCATTTACAGATCGCTTCCACTGGGAGATGAAACCACATCCCTGCGTGACTCTGAAAGAAGGAGTGTGGTGGGGAGCCCGGCTCAGCAGCGCTGCTGCGCCGTCCAGCTGCTTTGCAAATGCTGTGGGAGCGACTGTGAAGGCAGCGGTGGTCTCCGCTGCCTTCCTGAGCTGGGGAAGAGGAGTCGTGGACGCGATCGCTGCATCAGCCTCTGCTTGTGCTGGGTGCTGTTAATGTCGGTGGGGCTGAGCACAAGCTGGGCACCCATTAACTCTGTCATCATCCTGCATGTAATCACCTCACTGCCTCTGCTCAGGCTGGAGCCTGAATGGAACTTAACTAGCCAAAAGCAACTGGGAGAAGCTCCATTTCCCATTACAAGCACTGTCTGATCTGATGGTTTTGTAAGAAACTAAAACCTTCTGTCCCTGATGATAAGCTGGTTTTTATTATGAAATATAACAGTCGTATTGTATATGTCTCTTGTACAATGCAATTTACAGAGTTGTTCAGGTGGCTGCTGTCATTGACAGGGTGCCCTGTAAAGCAGAACTTGTAGTGCATCAAAATTTTCATGATTCTAAGGCAGTGGAAAAAGAAATATTTCCATGGTTGAAAATTCCTGTTAGGTAACTATTATTGAAGTGTGTACAAGATTGCATGTCAAAACATTTTTATCGTTAGCTGGTAGGAATTATATTGACTGACAGCAGCAGTTTAACAACTGAACCGCAGTATAGTTTGTTATTTTACTTCTATGTCTATAGAACAGCTCTGTATTTTAGGAGCTGCTATCATTTTTAAGTTACAAAGCCTGTCTTTAGAAATGTGTGTTCCCTTACTCCCACTTTCAGTATCTTTACCAAGTTGGTACAGGACAAGCAAGTAACAAAAGAGATTAAAAAGTAGTTTTAATTTTATCTTGCTATATGGTGCCAGAGTACCACGACCTCTTAATAAAGTAATAAACGTGCCTACAGGAAATACAGTTAAAATGAATATGAAATCAACAGGGGGGCTGGTTTTTGGTATTGTTTGGTGGAGGGTTTGTGTTTGTTTGTTAGGTGGTGAGTTTGGGTTTTGTTTCTTTGTTTGTTTGTTTGGTGGTTGTTGTTGTTCTTTTTC
>VXAL01010382.1:66092-91163 GCA_013399475.1 Chauna torquata | reverse complement strand
GTGGCTAAGATAGTACCCAATCCGGTTCCTTTAAGTTTGCAGTTAATCGAGACACTCCAAACGGCGGGTCTGGTGGAAAGCAGCGTTTTTTATATCAACCTGAGGCGTTAAAGGGCAAACCAACAGAACAGATCAGAGACAGCCCACCTACAGCAGCAGGGCAACTTTTTTCCTCTTTTTCTTTCCCAGCAGCAGTCNCCCCCGCGCCCCGCCGGCCGGCGCCCCCGCCGCTTCCGCGGACCTGCTGCTGGGCTCGGGCCCGCGCGTACTGCCGCCTTACCTGTGCTGTGTATCGTTTGCATGCTCGGTGCTTGCCGTTTGTGTGTTATCTTCACGTGAAAATACTACCTGCAATCACGCAGTCAGCCTGGAAAAGTCCCCAGTTCTTTTGGCTCGGGACGTCGCAAGCCGCGCGTACGGCTGCTCACCAAAAAGTCTTTGGTATGACCGTCATGGAAGTGGGAGCCTCTCAAATCTGCCACAGCGGGCTGGGATGACATCTGCATCCACATTTAGTTTTGCATATTTATTTTACCTCTGCTCTATATTTTAATCCCGAAAAAAAACCTGTTTTTTCAGTGTTTTTACCATTTACCTCAGCATAAAGATCACAACTGTAAAGCAGAACACATGAAAGCTGCAGTAATGTTTAGGGCAGGAAACTTCTGTTTAGACTGATGTATTAGTCAGTTTGTTAGTGTACACGGTGTTTTATCAAGGAAATGATACTAGCTACGCTGCCAACATCGCATTAATGTTGTTTCTTGCTTTCTGTCTGTTCACATTATTAGCCTAAGTAGCTTGTGCACACAAGCCATGAAACCTGACTTAAATGCACGTCAAAGATGCCAAGGCAGGTGCGCTCATCTGAATGTGTTCCTGCAGCGCTGTGCTCTGGTGGGACCCCTGCAGTTCAGCACAAAAGCCTGCTTTTTACCTGATCTCCCACTTCGACACGTTCTTACTTTACGTTCTTCTGGATTAGGTCTCGGTTGCCATACACAGAAGAAACTATAATAGTGGCCTAATTCTGGATCCAGTCGGGCAGAAAGACTTAAGGGTAACTTCACGGAGGTCAGTGCCCTGCGTCCAGCACAGTTCAGATGTCGCGGTTCTGCGTTTGGCTCTGGCACCGCAAACAGCAGTGCCAGTGCTGAGCGGCAAGAGGCGCTGGAAATGGCAGCAGTGTGGGGGCACAGCTAACCCTGGGTTCGCAATGTCAGGGCAGTTCACACCATTCTTAAATGCTGGCAGAGAAGATGCACGGATATAAAGGAAAGGGAAAAGGAAAAGGAAGAAAGGATGATAAGGAGAAAGGAAAAATGATACAAGAGTAATATATGGGGAATTATAAGGTAATGGTCTTCATTTTTTCAGCCTATTGGCATGCGTGCGTGAGTGCATGCGTGTGTGTGACCCCATCACGTGACTGTCGTAGCTGCTGCTGGAGAACAAATATGAAAAGGAAGTGTGGAGGGAGACAGTGCATAGAAAAGCAAAGTGGTCTAGAATAAGGAAGCCTGTTATTTTTTATTTGTCTTTGGAGACTGATGGACTTGCATCGACTTGCATAGCTTCCACATGGAAGAACTGATTGTTTTGCAAATGAATGCAAAGATTCACTCCTGGGCAGAGAGATTTCAAAGCAGTAAAACAGTTGGCTCTTTAAAATGTTTTTGAGCAGTAACACTGAAAACTCTAATGGTAGAAGCACAAACAAGGCAGCATTAATGATTTCAGTCCTTGCTGGTAAACTACTGCCATGCTTTTGAAGTAAAAATTTCAAACTGTTTTTGTTTGTTTGCTAGGAGTTCATCTCTTTCTTTTAATCGAATGGGATTTTAGTGCTGCCCGTCATTTTGAAGTAGACTGGAGAAGAGGGAAAGGCCCCCATGAGAAATGAATTTAACATCCAAACGTTGTCCCTGAGAAACCAGAACAGTTCCTCTGTGCCGGGGGCACCCGTGCGGAGCAGGGGACTGTACACTGCTCACAGGCTCGGTGCTGCCCAGCTCCCCTGTGGGCTTCAAACGTCATTGGCCACATTTTTTTTAAATGTTCTGAAACCTTAGAGAGCTGAAAGTCTGCCCACAAAAGTCATGAGGAGCTCTGGGTGGTGGAAGCTGTTAGCTGTCCCTTATTTCATTTAGGTGCCTAGGGGAAAGCTAACACCTTGTATAAATCTTGCATCAGCGACCAGCAGTCAAATTCTGTTTTACCTCTAAAGTTCTGTTCAGAAATTAGAAAAACTGAAACAAAATACTGTACTTTGAGTACTGTCAACACACATGAAGTTTCAGTTTGAATGGAATTAAAATAATGTAAGTTCTGTTCAACATTAGTTTGGCTCTGCCTGAGTTGCCAGGATGCCTTATATAGTTTGGGGTGGGCATTTTTTTTTTTTCTTTTTTCTCGTTGATTGTGGTTTCTTTGGTAGGAAGGCTGTGTCCCAGACCCACCATCCAGGAGTGCAAAGGTCACCCTGCTTGCTCCCAAGGGCAAAATCTGTTATCTCCACATCCAGGATATTGTTTCCATATCTGGAGATACCAGTTTTGGAAGAACTGATTTCAGAGTATGAAGCAGTTCCACAGACCACTTGGGCTTGACCTTCAAATGCCTTAGATAGATACAAGCCTTGAAAATGACCCTCAGCACCCTGGGAAATTCTGTGGAGAAAAAATGAAGCACCCAGGGGGTGTTTCCTTGACTGTCTGTGCTGCTGAGTCAATGAATTACAGTGCTGTAAATGAGCTGAAGCTTTAGTTAATCTAGGAGAAGAGAAAATAGTACTAAGGCTGACAGTTTGTGAATTTATATGTTAAATACATGCACGTCCCTATACACCAGGAAAGGAAAAGGAGTCAGAGTGGAGAGCAATTTTATATTCTAGTGTCTGTTACCTGGGAAGAGCGAGGAGCTGTGGAGGCACACCCAGGAGCAGCCCCATGGCTTCTGCAGTGTCACACAGACTCCTGGCAGCTGGATGGGCCCATTGCCACACAGATACCCCAGTGCACGCCGAGAGGCTGCCAAGAACACAGCATGGGAACCAGCTGGAGCAGCTAGAAATCCCTTCCAGCTCTCATCGGTAGCATTTTCAGCAACACACACTGAAGCTGGCTGAAATTGCACCATGAGATGGTTCAATGTAACATGCCCAGAAAAAAGGAGAGGCTTTGCTAGACCTTCCCAGCAGCACAGAAGTGGAATATGGATCTGAGAGAAGTGTGAATTTTGTCTCAACTACAGGTGATCCTAACACTATGCAGGCAAACACCCTTAATGAAAGATAAGGACCATAAATTCTTTGGCTTTGTTTAGGCATCAACATTTGGGTATTTGGGGCAAAATGTTTCACAGAAACAAAGGCATGGTTTAACTTCTGCTCCCTCTTTATATTTTCATTTCAAAATATGGCTTTTCGTACATGAACTTGCATGAACTATGACACCCAGTTCAAACCTGAACAGTTATTGTGGCTCATCTATTGTATAAATGTTTGCAGATCACACTGTGCTTTGTGATGTGCTTTTGCAGCATTTAGAATGTGCAGCTGCATATGGGAATGTAGGAAGGGCCAGCATTGAGGGAGTTCACATTTAGCATTGCCTACTGGAATCCCAAAACTAAAAATGAGCCAGAGGAAAACAGCAGTGCTCTTCTTTCCACACGCTTATGACCAATGAGCAATTCCAAGGATCCAGGTCTGATTTCACAATTCTACACATGTACCCCTGCAAATTTTTTCAAAATCTGCAGCAATAAACGTGTAGGCATCTCAAGGTTGGACTCAGATCTGAAATGAATATTCACTTAGATCCATGAGGAGTGTACAAACAATCTATGATCAGTACCTAACTTCATCTGTGAATTTGGAAAATTGTGTTTGAAGAGAACAATCACAAGATCTATAAACGTATTTAAGTTCTTCTACCTCTCACTCATTTCAGTACAGACAGCTAAATTGAAGTTAAATATGTAAATGCTTGTCCTGATTGTATTAGGTCAGCGACAGAATTTTGTTCTTATTAAATGTACATAAGTACTCTTATTAAGAGTACATAAAACTGAGTGACATAAAGTAAATGAATGTAGACAACAAAGTCAAAATGTCCATGAAAAATATGTTCACATACCTTGTCTATCTTCCTAACCTTTTATTTGTTTCTCAGCTTATTTGTTGTGCTCCATCCTATGATCTGTTTTGGTCACTCTCAACAGGAAAACTTCATTACAGTAGGTTTTCTTCAAATTGATGCCAGCTAATTTAATTTCAGGCAGAAAATGAACCTTGTTAAGACTGGCTAATTTTTGCAGCTTTTCTGATTTAAGCTACAGACACTAATGTAACAGAAATATTTAACAGTACTTAGTAAATTGACTTAGTAATAGAAACATGAATTTGAAACCAACACAGTGAATTTATGTAAAGCCTACAGCAACTTTGTGAACATGAGTATTTACACAGTTAACTAACCCATAGAGTTTTCATCAGCCAGCTAGACGCAGGAACAGGTCACCCAACTGCTGTGGCTGGTTCGCTCGTGGTTTATCTTGTGAATTTGGAATGCTTGAAACAACACTCAGTAATGACTTTAGTAATAACTTCTTGGACAAACTGTTCATCAGATGATAGCCTCAAACCACATAAGAAGCTTAAATCTTTTAGTCAAAAAGCAATTTCTTTATTTTTTTTTTCTTAGGGCTAAATTCTATATGCAAGTTCTTGACTATGAATAGCTCACCCTGCCTTGCTAACCCGCAGGCTGGGGCAGTGCCATGAGCCGGCTCCATATAACCATCCCCACACAGCTCTGCCACTCACCCGCTGACCCCAGGCACTCCCTGCTATTCCATCAATGCAGTACTGTTATCCCAGCCCTACTCACATATTAGGCAAATTCATCTTTTTTTTTTTTTTTTTCAAATGTCGAAGATATTCTCTCATTATTTAGATGGAGAATAACAGACATATATTTATGTGGACATAACTGTCTGTATCATTTCTGAATAACTGAGTGACCCTTGGGGTCATGCATGTGCCAAACAGTTTGTCAAATTTGAGGAAAATTTCTCTCTTTGCATCATTTCACTGATTGACTGTCTGATTCTTACAATTTTTTTTTTTTTGAGTGCAACATAAATATGAGTGTAATCAAGCTACTCTGAGGTCCTGTTGCACGCAGGGGAGCCAGATTAAAATTGAGGTATGAGCCAGCTTGATCCACTCAGAGGTGGGCAGGCTGAACTGTAGGTATGTATGATGCCAGTTTTTTCTGTGCTATGAATAATTACATAATGTGCCCCCCTGCATGGAAGTCACCCAAACTGTCCAGAGCTGCTGGTGCCTGCTTTATTTTGAGATCCAGCTTAGAAGCCTGGATTCAGCTCCTCTTAGGAACTGGATCCAAACTTGCATTTCATATCAAAGCATGTCATCCTATAACATTTCTGCCATTCATGCAAATCTTTAAAGTTTCTACTTGCCTGGAACAAATAATTATAATCTTATTGGTAAAAAAAAAAATCATTTTAAAATAGATAAATAAATAAAACTAGATTGCTGTTTCACCTCCATTGGAAACACTGATCGTATGATTGGGCTAGTACATGCCTGTGATCATTTTGCAAGGTTGCAGCGTAGAATGTGGGGCTTAGAAAACCAATTTCCAAAGGGTCCATTAGTGATTTAATATTTAACAAGAAAATGACATTTATGAGTCACACCTTTTGAAGGTTATGCAGCCATATTTCCCCCATCTATATATAAGAAGGGACAGATACTGTGTTAACAGCTCAACGTGTCTCCAGGTATTTTTAATCCCTTTCCTCCCACTGTTCTTCTTTCAGGCAGTTAGCTAAAGTCAGACTCACCTCACTGGCCCAGCACAGCAGTCTGCATTTAGAGGCAGAAAAATCCGAATCTTCACACTGCTGACCTTATTGTTTTACAGACTATTGATTGCAAGTCATCAAGTTTCAGCAGCTCAAAGGGATCAACCTCTGGAAAAGAGAAGCAGAAAGAAGGAATGAACCCATGTACAGGATGAGGACACTATTGCAACTGACTGACGAATGGCATTTGATTTTGTGTAGTGGGGATAAATAGCAATTAAAACAGGTTCTCTAATCTCTTTCATGGAGCATTGGAACACAGCCAGCCAGAAGTTTGCAGCACATCAAGGTGCTCATGTGGCCTGCAGAGAAGTGAGTACTGGCGAGGAGAACAGCAAGGGCCACATGAGACGAGTGTCCCCCTCCAGGAGCTCCAAACAGACAAGAAGCTCCATGTTTCTCCCCGTGGGCCCACACCCAACTCCTACTTTGGTCTGGAGAGAGAGCAAGAGTCACCACCTAAACCAGAGCCAGGGTGGGGTGGGTAACGGTGGGTAATGGTGGGTAACAAACCCACCAGCTCTGTGCAGGCTGCTCCAGGGAAGAACAGTGACAGCACATGGCAGCGCCCAGGAGACAGCTGGGGGCTGCTCAGCAGCTTCCCAGCACGATTTGACTGCTGGCAGGCAGAGCGGATGGGAAAGGCAATGGGGGCAGATTGAGCAGAGAGCCTGAGTGCCCTGCAGGTGGGATGAGGCCACCTTGGACAGACTCTGTCCCTAACTCCTAGACCTAAATGTCCCTGCTTAGAGGAGTCAGGTGCCCAACACTTCACTCCACCTCTGGTGCAGGACAGAGGGAGCTCTTCTAAAAATTTAAAACCGAGAAGGGAAAATAATGTGTTTGGCTGGAAGAAGGAATTTGCAAAATTTCGTGAACACATCATGGGGATTTATTTAAAGACTAAGTTTCAAAACTTGCATAACAAGCAAATGGATGCAGATCATTTTTATCTATCTCACCAGCACTACAAACAAGACCCATTTTTCAATCACAGTATTGAAAATATGTTTCCTCTCTTGAGAAACGTGTAGCCAAGATTGTCAAATGGGGATTTTTTAAAAAATTACTCAGGCTGGGAATATCTAAGACAACTTCCAGCAGACCTTTGTCTACATTTTGCTGTTTTAAGTCTCCTTTCATAATTATGTTTAATGCAATCTATACAAGACAAATAACACCACTCATTTCCCAGAAATACCTACAGCAACGAAGTCAGTATAATAACCAGTATAGCTTACTGGTAAATGGGTCTATACAGGCTATTTAGCTCTGCTGAGAAGCAGAATACATTAGTCAGATGGTCAGTTGAGCTGTAACTGTAGCTATAACTATAGCTCAACTGGTAAAAACCCTTTGCTGTGTAACACATCTACAGCCATGTTCTTAATACTCTAGTTCAATAACTGAGAAATGTGGCAAACTTTGTGCCCTGAGACCATGAATTGCAGGAGACCACTGTCTCCCTGTCCCTCTCCACAGCAGGCATTTGGTGTGCACTGAGGTTCTGGCCTTGCTCAGCAGCCTGTGCTACTCAGCTGTGACTCCTATTCCTTGTAAAAAATATGGTAGCAAAATCTAAGATTTTTTTTTACTATTTTTAAATTGCAGGGTTTGTTTGCCCTTTGTTCCCCTTCCCCTTGTATGGTTAATTATTGTATTTATCAAAACCATGGAATCAACTGTCTGAAGCAGTACATTCTGAAGGAGATTAAAGAAAACAACCAGAAACACAGATGAGCAAAATTCTAGTTTTGAACCCTGTTGTACTTGAAACTCTTATCTCAGTCTGGAAAATTTTTTTCAAAGGGAAGCAGCATAATCCCAGACAAAAGTAGGAAAATGGCAGGGATAACTGGCTGAGAGTGGGAAACCATGTCATCCCGTTCCTCTTTCAGAGCTTTCACATATCACACAGATAGAAAAGTCCTATCAGAAGACATCTAACAGAGCTCTTTCCCCATCACCAGCAGCACTCTGCTCTGCACATGAGCCACGGCTCAGTGTAGATGCATATATTTCTACCAGCTTTTCCTTAAAGTATCTGTTTTTCACTGGCTTGGCTTATTTTTGATGACATACTTTTGGAATGAAACTGGGGATTCCACCTTTCATTAAAACAGAGATGGTATTTCCTTAGGAAATGGTTTCATTGCCCCTTGAAAAGCTTTCATTTTCACAAGTCAATGAAACTAAATTTCTAAAATTACATATAACTTACCAAGGTTTAGACTAACAACAGAAATAATTTGGAAAAGTATACCTTTATGTTTTTGTTACTAACTGCTTCTCTTCTACTATTATTAGCAAGTATTTTATAATATTGCATGCAGTAAGAACTTTAAAACATCAACATTACAACATGGCACTGATTCAGGATGCACCATTGGATATTAGCCTCACCAGGCCTTTAGGACACAAGTTAGGCCATGAACATCAAGCATATTTTTTGATGAACTATTTGCAAATTAGATGTATGCCAAATGTTTGCTCATTTAATTAGAACATAAAAGATGATTTTTTTGACTGGACCTTGCTTCTGACCCTTCTTGCCTGTGTGTGGTTTGTATTGTTCTTGGCTAATGAGATATAGGATATGTACTAAACATTTACACATTAAAGGCATCCTTCATTCAGCATGAAGGTGTTGATACATCAAGGATACCTCAAACATGCTGAGATTCCAGCAACTTGTCAGACAAATTAGCACCTTACCAATTGGGGGTAAAATTGAGTTTCACATTTCTCCCTAGTGGGAAGAAAAAAAATCAAAAATCACTGTAGTTTAATGCTTTCTTTGTAAATATGAACACAAAAGGCTTTATCACCTCTGTAGTGTAAATTATAGCCCTCACCAAATATCTGTTTTTAATTCATTGGTTTTAAATGATCCCAGGCAGTTCAGAGCTAATCCATTGTGTCATTCCTCTCTTAGACACTTCCTCTCTTTTAAGTCTATTTCTTTTACAAATACTTAAAATCTACACCTATATATTAAAATGGGAGGAAATCAAAGTCTTAAATCTTATGTTCCACTAGCATTAACTACCAGGGGTTTTAACACAAACTCTAAGGAGTATGCAGAATTAAGGGACTGTATAGCAATAAAACTGTAAAGGTTTAATTTCTTTTTTCAGCTGACTACTGCTGAAAGCTAGCGCTCAGTGCTTCAGATTGCTGGCACCCTGCATGAGACATTCAGAGCACCAGGAAGACCTACTGTCGGATAGTTCAGCCTAATGAAGTATCCTGATGGAATAATTGGTCTGGGAATAAGGTTAAGGTCAACCACAGGTGCTGTAGACAGCACAGCAGGAACCACTGACTATCCTGTGCCTCTGAGTCACAAACCATGACATGGTATGTACTGGGGAGATCATGACACGTACTGCTACCTACGCAAGATTTGAGGAGAGGAGGTTGCTGTCACAAACCTCAAAGTTGGGAATTATTTATGCATCCAAAGGGCCTTCTGCAGCTTACATAGCTGAAACTTTACCTTGCCGTGATCTCATCAAACGTACACATTTTCCAAAATTCTGAGGTCAGCAAATCAAATCAACCTATAACCTAAGCAAGAGGAGGCCTAAGGTTTCTATAGAGATCGGGTTTGTACCTGTAGGTCATTCCTCACTTTCCCCTTGGCAACTTCCTCATTCTCAGCAGTCTCACATTTTTTTTTAAATACAGGAAAGAAATTAGTAGAGGATCTGCCTGGTTGCAGTTGCTTAAAACTCTTTCAAAAATTTAGGAACTGTCATCATGCTAATGAATTTTACCATCAGCTCCTCTTCCTTTAATGTGAAAACCTAATATCTAAAGAAAACAAACATACCTCTCTGTTCCACAGCTGGGCATCTGCTCAATGTGACTGTGATCCTACGGTCACATCTTCCCCTTAACTACTGATGCCCCGTATGCAATCATCTTTGTTCAAAGATTTCAAGAACGTACACTATACTGATTGCCTTGGCATAACACTGGCATGTCAGTCTTGTAAACCAGATTCTTATACCAAGAACTTCATACAGAAATCCAGAGAAAATTGACAATTCATGTTGTTCATAGTGTATGTTTGTATGGAACTTCAGAGCAAGGTTCCCACTCAGTAACATACCTTACATATACTAAAACACCTGCATACTTTTTTTTTTTGTCTTGAGGAAAAAAAGATCTCAAAGAAAAAGACATCAAATTTTTAAATCCTTAAGAGAGAAAGAAATACTGGTTCCCATGCATATAGTGACATGATTTATAAATACGCAGTTAAAAGAAACTGATTTACAGACAAGATCATGAATCTGTAGGTAAGTGTTTTAGCATTTGACTAAAACAATAATGGCCAGCACTAATTGCATGTGGTCTGTTGCATAGCTACTGGAATCAAATAATAAAGAGGATCACAGTTCCTTGTTAGTTAGGACCACCTAGGGCTTGAATGATCAAAGAGAAGACATTTTTATGCTGCAAATGTTGATATACTCTTGAGCTTTCCAGCACAATTTAAGATCCAATGTGAACACTTGACATACTAACTACTGAACAGGGCAATGACTGTGATGTTAGAGTACAAAAGTTTTGTTTGCTTGAAAGATAATTGAATAATATTCATTATCTTCCTATATGTATCACAAAATAGATTTGTATTAGTACCAGAGCTGAAGGACTTATTTTTACCTACTTTAATCAAGACTAAATTAGCCTTTGTTCCTAATACCATATCATGATTTCTCTGAATATCCAGTGATCACTGGATAGATGTTGTGAAAAAAGAATATTACTTCTTTGTAGAAATCCAAAGTAATCCAGTGTGATTATTTACTGTTCATAACTTGGTCATCCAGGCCCATGGAATTGTTTCTGTGTCTTTACTGAATAGCTGAAATATTTTGAAGAGAATAATTTACAATGTCTGTGCAATATTGTTGGTCATGCCTGGACTCATACAAAGCACAGTCTTTCCTTAAAACACTTTATGAACAAAAACCTATTCATATAAATGCCTGTAAATACTAACAAAAACACAAGCATGATTGAAACAAGCTTTGCTTTGGAACTGAAGCACATTTGAAAAGTGAGGATTGTCTTGCAGAATTCACATGACTCTAATTACTCAGAGCAAATTTTCATTTTTTATGTATACCTGAAGTTATTTTGTTTGTTGTTGTTCAGTCTCCTGCCTTCAATAGGTCATGGCTTTTGATTCTGTAATTCATCAAATAAAGTCTACTCTGTGCATACAGAAAAACCTTCTGGTTCAAGTGAAAGATGCTGGAAAGAAGTCGGTGTTAAGAAACCTGAACATTAAATTTAAATTCTATCTTTACAAAATATCATCTTAAATTATCATTAAATCAGAGTGGTGACCTGAGAGAGCTTTCATTTAACATAATGGAAGGACATAGCCAGAAGACAGACACAGTCAAATAACATGATGCTTCCAGTAAGGGCAAGCTTTACTGTGCAAAGAAGACAGTGGTTCATCTTGTGCTTGTTGTTACAACAGCGGTGTGGGAAGAAGGAAGATGGCATGACTGGTAGGAGAAATGTTGATTTCATCCTCCTATAACTGTCCCACACACATTGTGAAAGGCTGCATGGCCTTCTGCTCTGCTTTGATGCATTTATTAGTGTATGCTTATGGTCCAACTATATATGTATTTCAGACACCAAGGTACCCTCCGTACAAACCAGTTAAGCACTTCTTTTTGAAAGCTCTTAGGAACTCTTGACTTGACCACCTCTTAAATTCTCCAAAATCACTGGAATCATAAGGGGTTAAGTACCATGTTATGACAGGAATTATTTTTGTATTTAATATATTTATGTTTATACTACGTTTTATATATATTCATATATAGAGATAATATATTTACCGTTTCCTCACTAAATAAGCAGCATACACTAACTGGAAAAATATTCACAGGCTTTGGGTTTGGGTTCTTTGAAGTCTGGAATTAAGCAAATAAAATATAAAATGGGAAGTTTTCTAACTAGAAAAGTTGCCTTCTTCTCCTTGTCAGTATCTAAAATCTACTATTTTACTCCTAAAATGTCAGGATGTCTTTGCTGCAGCAGCTTAATCCAGAAGATTAAGAGAAGAGTGAACTGGTGCATATGATCATATGCACCACTACAAAGTCACCATTACTTTAGAGAGCCCTCAAGCTTCACATAGAGATGCCCCAATCTTATCTGAGTTTGCTTTTTCAGATGATTTAATCCTTAATCCTGTGAAACACTACTACAGAATCAGGAATGAGCCTACCACCTAAATTCAAATTGAAATGACTTTTTGAAGGCAAAATAACAACCCTGGTTTAGAGTTCAAGTAGAAAACAAAATATCCATGTTCAGATTTGGAAAATCGATTTAACTTTTTGGAAGTAAATAGAGGTTGGGTTTGTCAACTTTGAACCAGCCTCATGTTTAAGGTTCAGACCTCATTAGTTTTGGCTAGGAATGCTCTCTAATTACTATGAGATTTTCCTCAAGTTGCACTTCAGAAATTCATCTTTTTTGTAAGCTGTAAAGTATTCATAAAAAGCTAAAAACTGTGGGAAAATTAGCATTGATGGATGTTTTCTTACTCTCCATCAGGAAATGATGTACTTGAAACTCATTACAGATCTTCACAGAAACTCTGCTGAATGTGCCTTGGGCTTTGTGCTGATCAGCACATACTGAGCTTACTGCATAATTCATCTCTCTTGTGTCACATTTAATGTGTAACATGTATTTCCTGTTAATTATGAAAATAAAGATGCATCCTTTCTTTTAGAAACATAATCATGAAATTCCTACAGAAATTAGGAAACATGGAGTTGTGTTTTACCCATTTTACATGAAACTTTTGTTTTAAATCCTTTACCTCTTGCACAGGAACAAGAGGAAATCACTGCTCTGAGACCTCACCAAACACACTTTACTGCTCCTTCACGCACAAGGCATGCTCTCCCCTGCAGCCACAAAGGGATAGGTGAGTAGGATGCCTGTTGTCCTGATGGCCATCAGGGCCACCCTTCTCATTGTAGCTGTGGGTTGTCATGGGGTCCCCTTAAGTTTCTTTCTCACAGTGAGGTTTGGGTATTTTTATGTCTCTGCTCATCGATGTCAATGAAACATTAGGCATCCTGTATCTCATTTTCCTCATTCAAGGTTGAAGATTATTCAGTAATATTCTACTTCACTTCACCCATCCATCTATATGAGTCTGTTCAGCTTCCCTTACCAAAAGAATGAAGAAACAAAAATCCCATCTCAGCATCATACCCACACCAATATATCTTATGAAGTTATATTGCCTGCCACCCTGAAAGGGTAGGAGAGGGAAAGAGTAAAGAGATGGAGCAATAGAAGGAAAGGAGTAACGCTATGAACCTGAAAATTCACCATTCTTATTTGGAATAACAAGGGAGAAGGGGGAGGCTCATCTGTACTCACTGGTACATTGAGTCCCCATATTTTACAAATACACTGATTATTTTCATTTGGAGAAACAATCCTGTGCTGGGATTATTTGCTTGGTGGCTGGTGAGGGAACTGGGTTAACATTACTTTCATAGTTTACACTAGCATCAGATCAATATTGGGTTTTTAAAGGTCTTTACTAAGTACAAAGGCAAGGTTGAGTCATATCCAATAGATGTAGTAGATCTATTCTAATCATAACACTGTATTGCCTCCCTTGGAGTACACTCAAGTATTACAGCATGTAGATCACTGAGGAAGTCATCTACGTTTTCTGATCATAGGTATGTGCATCAGTTTTGGAAATGCAAACACGTAGCTTGAAGCCTACCTGAAGTGCTATGGCTCTGTATGGGCTCCAAGACACATGGGGACCACAGGGTAATCTGAATGGGAGGAAGCAAGGTAGCTGCCCTTGGTTCTGGCCAAGTCTTGTTCCTCTGAAAAGGTTGATGGGGCCCTTGAAAACTATGTATTATCTCCCACTTGTGAGGCGGCCCCACAGTTCTCCCAATTCAGAAAATTTCTGAGACAGGTAATGCTCCCTTTTGACTCTTGGCCATGTGGAAATCTTGGTTCATAACTGCTACGGTCAATAAAGTTGGATAGCTGCCTAGAGCAATATAAAGTTGTGTATCACCAATGGTGGTAATGATCTCTAGAGAAACAAGTGAGTCTGGATAAAAAGACATTATTAGCAGAGGGGCTTGGGAACCAGGGTAAATATCCATTTCCCCAGCTGTGCAAAGGCCTGCAGCAGAACCCCACTAAAATGTCTCTGCAGGATGAGAGCAGAACTTTGGTAGTTTCTTCAGGACGTTTCAACTTCACTGTTCCTTATATAGATGTGAAAATGAAATTTAACAGCCAGAGTTGATAGCTACAGGGATCTGGCTGAAAAAAAAAAAAAAAAAAAAAGGCCTGGGGAAAGATTTCATTCTCACAGAGTTATCTCTGTAAGAAACAAGAACAGGCTTGGGAGAAAGAACTTAAAGGTTTTTTTAACATTCTCCTTCAAAATGACACTTGAAATCTGGGTTAGAAAACAATACACTACCACCAGTTACTGTAGTATCTGAATTTCTTATGGCGTACTTAAGCATCCACTTCTAGAGTCAGATGAGTGTAAAATCATCCGGCGCTTATTTAAAAAAAATCATCTCTACTCACGATTGTGTGGAAAAGTTAGAAAGCGACTTCTAAAACCACAAGGCCTGGAAGGTTAGACATGCCAAGTGTATTCACTTAAATTCAAACTCATGGCTTTGAAGCCAATCTCATGATTTCTAGATGCTTAAATCATGTTTTATCAAAGTGTGGGACGGCAATGCTGCAGGTGTTGGGACATAACTTTTATCACTCCAAAACCAAAAATACCCCTTAAAAATCACTAGTATAAGCAGTTACTCCTTCCTTTATGGATAGCTGAAGAATGCCACTTCAGCTTGTTTAGAAGGTGAAAATGTAACCCGTTGCTGAATAATGTAAGCAAACATGAAACAACCCGTAAAAAAAAAATCATGAAATATTCTTTTATGAAATGCAGGGATTCTACATAGTCATCTTACAATAAACGCTTTTCCCATCACCTTAGTATTTCACCTCAGGGCAAATTCATAGATTTTTTTTCAAGGTATTGATTCTTTTGTGTATCCTAAATGAGATTTAAGAAATAATTCTTTTTATTTTTTCATCTCTAGCTGTCTGTTTTGGAGTGCATTACCTTGGCACAGCCGATTTTGTTATTACACACTGCACTTGTTATACACTTCTTGCATACTTAACGGTTTTTTGCCATTAAGGGTATTTAATTTCTTTTAGCACTTTTGGCACTTTTTAATCTGTTGTAAGTTGGTTTACAACATTAGAAAAAGCAATAGAATAATTAAGACATATTCCATGCTAGAAGTCTAACTGTTCCAAATGTTAATCATTTCTTCCTTCCAAGCATAAAACCTTGCATTGTTTTATTTTTCACCCTCAGGTTTCTTTCACTCTTCAATGGAGTAAACAGTGGGACTGATATTTTTTTGAAATATTTCTGCACTGATCATTTGTCCTTTGAAGTACTGTATCTTATTTGTAAGAATATTTTATATAAGAGCTGAATTATTGATAGACAGCCTTGACATAAGATTTAGGACCAAAAAAATGTCACTATATTAAACTATATTGTATTACTTTCAGCTGTGGAATAGTTTGATTTTTGTAGTTTTGATCACAGAGATTCAGAAATCTAACAAATCAAATTGAATCAGATCAAAATGTACTCCTCCTCAGTTCTGCTGAAGAAAGACTCCAACAACACCTAAATTTAAGAGGAAAAGAAAGTCTGCCCTCTCTGTAGAAATAGGCAGCTCTTCCTGCCCCAGCCTTTTAAATTAAAGAATTCCTGGCCTACATAATAACATTGCTCTAAAAGTAATGTATATATTGTAAAGCTCCTACATAATGAATGCATGAGGGAGTTTTAAATACAAATTAGTACTAATGGTTCTCAAAATAATAATTTTTCAACATTGCCCAGCATTTCTGTGCACTTAGTGATTGAAGACAGACAAACTCAGGAGAAATATCCAGACCCCAACAGCACCATACAAATGTGCTCAGTTCTCCTCAGCAACCATGCTCTCTTCTGGATCCAATTTAAATTTACCATTAACAATCATTATTGAAAAGAACAAAAAAACGTCATCTGATTCTGAACTTATCCAAGGTTTCACTCCAGTCTTTTCATGGGAACAAAAGTTCGTAATCATAATAGTGCTGGGTCAGACCACAGGGGCAGCTAGTTTACCATCCTGGATCCAGCACTGATCAGCAGTTGCTCACCATGGAAATACCTACAAAAGCGCCCTTTCTTTTTTGTCAGTTGACGAATCAAAACTATCCCTACCACCAAAGACGGTTGATAATCATTTGCTTCACCTACCCACAAAGCACTGCTAAGATTATTCATGCAACAGTTTTCTTCTCAAGTTATTTTATGGACTATTCAAAAGCAGTATTTCCTCTGCCACTGTCATGAACAAAATTTTGCTAAATTTTCTTGACTTATCAAAGAGCATTTCTCCTTAATATGTATCTTGGCTTTCATACGTTTGAAAACAGCTGGGTTTTTTTGGTGTGATTGCTTTGTAGAACATGTAGTAAAGCAAACCTTCTCCTAGATCCCTATCACCTCACATTGAATCCGGAGACTCCTCAAACACAAGTCCCATCAGTCAATTTACTTGCTTTGCCTCCACATCAGGGTTACATGGCCTATATGCTTCTCTTCTGAGAATGAGAAAACAACCTGGAGGAAGACTGGAAAAGGCAGGCTTACTAGAAGTGGGAGTCATTGCCCTGGAAAATCATCTGACAATCAGAGGAGCATTAAGCAATTCTTTCGGAGTCCTTTACTCAATGAATAGGTACCACCAAAGGGTGATTTAGAAGAGCTGGATTAGAGGAATCCCTGCTTCAGTGCCATAATAAATAACCAGAAAATAATGCCTACTGTATCAGACTGTTCTTCCTCTTGAAACAGCACGTCACAGTGCATCATGGAAATAAAACAGCAGATGTTTCCAAATATAGAGCAAGATTCACAGTGCTTGTCAGCTGTCTTCCTGGACTGCAGTCATACATTATAACTGTAGGCAGAAAGCCACTTCTAAAATACCTTACAAAATTGGGGAAGAGATATAAAATTTTAAATAGTGAGGATATTCAAAATATTTATAGCTGATATTTGAAAGACACAGGGTGGGGGAGGCGGTACTGTTAGTAATATCATTCCTCCAGCAAGTCCTTTCAGCTAAATCCCTATAGAGAGTCCAGCTGAATGTCTGCAGAAGAATTTGACACTAACTTCTATGGTAGTCATTCCGTGGGTGCTAGCTGATGAAAGATATGGAGCTCTCAGAGTAAGAATCCTGTTGAAAACCTGTGGCAGCTTTAAAAACAAAACCAGGTAATGGTTTCCAAAAAGGAACAAAGTATATTGTGAACTCTATACTCCTCTCAATTTATAGTTGATCTTTAATCTGTGAACCCAGCCACAAAACAATTGCAAGTTGTTTTTCATTATATATCTTGTTGAAACAGAGAAGGCAATTGGTGATATGATGTGCTTTCACTATGTTAGAAATAGCTGTGCAATTTGGAAGTGGTGGAGAGAAAGTATGAGCTCATTGTTTAGGACCATCTGTCTTCAATATATACCATATCAGATTATTGTTTATTTAGTTAGGAGGTTTTTTTACAAAAGATGGGTATGTGCCATGTATTTCCATACGTGGACAGAGAATAAATTCTTTAAATTAAGATTGATGGTGACAGCAACTACAGAGAGAAGTAATATTGGAATTACAAAGGGACTCAGCATCAGAACTTGCATGGATAAAAAATTCAAGACTCCTGAGATTTCCAAAACATATATCTCTCTGGCTCCCCAAGCTGCTATTTTCACCAGCTCTGAAGTTAGATGAAAATCTCATGATTCCAATCCAATGAGGGTAATATTGTCACTTTTCAGTAGGACAAGAGCCACCATAGGATACCCTTGATTGAACAACAGAGCGTATTGAAAAACAGTCAATATTGAGGATAGCCTTCTGGGTGGTCTTGTGTAGAGAGTGAAGAGACAAGGCAAGTCCAGAGTAATTATAACTGCAAAATTTGAATGTTTTATTGGCATGGTGTCATTTCTCAGACATGGTATACTGCAAAACAAAATAATCTGTGGAATTCTCAGGATTACAAAGTTTCACTTAAATTAGAAGAAAATACACTCTATGGTGTGAAGGACCATAATCTCTTGTCGTTTACACATATGCTTGCTCACGTAGCCCTGTTTTACTGATGTTAGGTCTATTTCCTCTCTTTTGTAACAGTATTTGCTAGATTTTAATTGCAATGTCAGAAACAGGAAAGCTTTTTGTTGTTATTGGTTTTGTTGTGATCATTCTACAATGAAGACTTAGCTTTTATTTAAACTGGATGACCCAATATATTCAGTTCAGCTGCTAGATTGACTGTCACTGAGTTGTCAAATGCCTGTTATGAATAGTATACAGAAGGAGAACAAGTTGACCTTGAACTTGCTAAATGTTTTATGAATAGTACCCATTTTTTCCAGAAAAATATGAATATGTTTTCCAGATTTGCTCTTTTTGCTTTCCTTAAGGCTGTTCTCAGTAACAAATGCCTTTCATCTTACTGAGATGCTTGTTACATGGAAGGTTTGGGAAGGGTAGAACAACATTTTAATGATGAATTTAATGCTTGTGGATTGTAAAGGATTGATTATATTGTAGACTGAATTCCTGAATTCCTCGCCAAAGGCTATGGAGCTATATTGTAGCTATAATGCTAGCATTGCTTCCTAAGACCTGTCAAATTCTGTTTTATAATTTTCTATTAGTAGAATGATTTGGTTATGGTGACTATTCTTTCCTCATAATTGGCATTTTCATTGTTAAGTAAAATCAGAGTAGATAATGCTGTTTAAAAAGAATAAATGAAAGCAATCATAGTTTTGATCTGTCTAGCTCACAGAAACCTGTGCATTATTTCCAAACATAAGAACATGACCTTAGTGCCTCCAGCTGGTGCTGGAAACACATAATTCTCACTCATATGCCAGAGAAGACTGCAGGAAAGTGTGGCAGTTAGTACTATAGGATCCAGGTCAGAGGATCCAGGTTGTAACCAACAGAGAAGCACTCTAAATAGAATTAATTTAAGACACTTGTGCTCAGCACTGGATTTTGATCAAACACTTCAAAAGTAAAAAATAGCAGCTAATTTACTCTGCCATGAAATATATTGGTTCCTTTTCAAATACATTGGTTCCTTTTCAAAAGCTACTTTCAGCTCTTTCAGAATTTGTGGACAAAGTGGTTTCTAGCTAATATATAGTTTTAAATGCTTTTTTGAAAGCCTCTTGCATGATAGAGTTCATAGCAACAGCTTCTGCTACTGCTTTAAGAGCACAATAAGGTTTAATAAGAAGGATGCACTTCAGTTCATAGATTGCTTGTTTTCTGCTTTACTTTATTCATCATAATCCTTACCTCACCTCCNCTTAAAAAAAAAAAAAAAAAAAAACAGCCACCAGAAATAAAAAAAAAAGCCAGTGACCAATATTGATCTTCTCTATCCCAAAGCAGGTTCGCTTGATCTGGATCGAACCTGTCTCTGTCAGTAAGAGTTTTTCCAGGAGACAGTTCTATTTAAAATGTTTCACAGGGCATCTAGTTATTTGTTCATTTTTTAGGAGTGGTGGAAGAGACTATAACAGACAAGCAGCCTCAGCTGGCTGCTGGATGTAAAAGTAGATCCAGTCATATCACAAAGACAGAATATACTTTCTGTGCAATGTGGAAAATAGTTTTATGATGCATCTTGACCCAAGACTTATTAAAAAACCATTATCAATATTAATTGAAATTCAAAATGCCCTTTGGAATGTCACTGCAAACATTTTTACTCTAATGCTAGTTTTGATGTTATGAATGAGAGGTGAGTGGAATGGGTTGCAGTATGGTATACATGATAGCTATCAATTCCGCACTGCAAGATCTATCTTCCACATGAACGTAAAAGGAAATATGTTTTCCTGCAGAGCACGTCCCCCATCATCTGTACCATATACTCAAGTAAATCTGGGAAAAGGACAGAGACTCTCATTATAATTTTTTTTACCTAATGAAAATTATCTTTGTCTTTTTGGTTTTTAAAGCACTTCATCTGAAGGATAGCTTCAAATGAACACCAACTTATGCAAATAGTAAAAAAGAGTGTGAGGTGCAAGTGTAGTCCAGACTGTCCTGTGTCATTTGTAATATCAAAGACCACTAATGTTACATGGAGAGGCAGTCAGTGCCCATCCCACATTAGACATGGTGAGAAGAAACCTGAGACCTGTTACTTTTCTTCCGACACACTTATAAGACAAACACATGCTCCATTAAAAATAACACAGCTCTGCTCTGATATGTTTCCCTCCCATGTGTCTGACTTAAAAATATGCCTCAGTTCACAGTGTTATGCTTATTAAGATATAATATTACTGCTCTGCAATGAGCAACTTCAGAGGACACAGCAGGGAAGCTGGCTCCCATTGTGCTGAAGAGGGTGGCCCTTTCAAACCCAGTGCTGGAGTAAAACACTCTCCTCTTGCAACACTCTCTCATCTTGCATCTGGAGCTTATTCTTTTATTTTTTGCTTCTCTTATTCTTGTTTTGTTATTTTCTTGAGTCATGCCAGTTCCACCTCTGAAAAGCTGTAGTGGCATAATTGACACTCCCAACAGTTGAGACTGGGAGCACTAGAAAGCCGTGTATTACATTTTCTTTTCTCTGCACAGGTCACTGAGCATCCAGTCTGATTTTAGCACATCTTGTTGTGGAGAGCTTTTAATGCTAATTTGTTACCTTTATTTAAGAATAGTCTGCTGATGGGGAGAGAACCAGCACGCTGCCTGAACATTAGATATTATTTTGACCTTGCTTTATTCCCACAGTAAAATCTGATTGCAGGTTGCAAATGCACTGTTATTCATACATTAACCAACAATAGGGGCAACCTAGATCACAACTGTAAGTGGAGGATGAGGGTATGGAAATGATGTAGGGTTTTGTTTTCTTCTTTTTTGGTCCAGCTATATAAAGGAACTCATGTGTGTCACTGACTTTTTGCATTAAAGATGATACATGAAAATGTTGGTATGAATAACGTAGAATGCCACTGAATATGCGGGGCGATACCCGAAGTTTGCAGTTGAAACAATAAAAAGATTGACGTGATTAGAAATAGATTCCAGAAGAAACAGATTGGAAAAGTATTCTGCTTTGTTGTATCTTAATAATAATGACAGTTTACTTGGGTTTGTTGCCCAGCTTCTTTGAATGAACATGGCACAGTATATCCTGGTTTGGGAATGAAGGGCTGGCAGTTTTTCCCCAGCAGGTTAGCTAGCCAGAGATTCCTCACACTGAAGTTACCAGTGAACAGCCTGACCCCAAGGGCTGGATTGCTGTCATGTGGCAGTGGCTGTGAATGTTTCAAATATTTAGCACTTATGCATATGTTAGCTCATCTTAATTGTTTTCCTTCGAAATGCCTGCAGAAAAGCAATTAGATGAACCTGATTTTAAAGTGTCACAGGTTTTTGTGACACTTTATTTTAGACTTTATGCTTCTGCTAATCAAAGGATAAGTACAAACTTTATTTATCAGAGTAGAAATTTTATCACAAATTAAGAATATTTATAAACTTTCTCTTTTTTAGTGTAGTTTGATCAGCATTTCTTTTCTCACTCCCAGCCTGAATTACTATTGTTGTTGAGGGCCTGCATTCAGAAATGATCCTTTATGAAGGAAGATCTTCCATTATGAAATACAGCAGCTGAGGATTTGGCCTGGTTATCTTCTCACTTTTATCAAATACTGCTTCCCATCTCAAAAGAGCAAGGGCTTCACTCTCAGCCTCTGTGTGAGCCACATTTTGAAACTGAACCATGTTTTCTAAAAAAGTCTATTAACTCCATAACCATTGATGCAGATCTCACACATCCATATTTCTCTCAAAAAAATGCAGCCTAACATCAATGTATTGATGCTTCATATCATGTATTTCAAACTTGTACTGCAAATTTTTGTCTGCATCAAGTCCCTTAGTTTTCGACATACAAATATTTTTGGGGGGCTGCCCTAGTAAGGGTTCGCCTAAGGAATTTTTACATGAATTCATGTGCTAGGGCTGGTAAGTGGGTTCACAGTGTGGGGTTGGACAGCCCAAGGAACTTCATACCTGGTCTGGTTCACCTCATGTATATATAATAGTTTTATTCTCACACAAAAATAAACAGCTCAGGCAAAATTATGAATGGTTCAACTCTGCCAAGTTCATTCATTCTGGAGACTAGACCACAATAAGAAAGTAAAAAGGTATGTCTTCCCCCCAGGATATCAGGGGAGTCTATTAAGAGTCCAAAACAAAAGATATCCTTCATCTGAACTACAGCAGTACCCAGCAGAGCTGTGCTGGGTGGGGCCTGCCAGCAGTCACTCTATCTACAAGATAAAGTGTTAGCGTATGCAAGTCCAGCTGACAGAGTATTCCAAAATAATAACCTTGTAAGGCAAGAGGGAAAGGAAAGTCTCCAGATGAGATTTAAAAACAGAAATTAAAAAGAGCTAACGCATTCTTGGAATAAGAAGGAGCAAGAAAACAAAACAGGCTGTGACTTGGATGGGACCAACTGAGGCAGTTAGGAAAGCCAGAAAACCATGATGAACGTGAAAGGGTGTTTAAGTGCATTTAAAAAAAAAAAATGCTGGAAGCTTTATTAAAAATACAACAAAAGAGAGACAATGCATAATAATAGTCTCAGACTTTGAGAAAATATCCAGAGCTCTGGAGGCTGGCAGAAGAAAGATATTTAGGAAGTCCAGAGGGATGGAATTATGTCTGTCATAAGAGGAAGCAGTAAGGATACAACTGAAAATTTGAAGAAAGACAAAGACTAAGTGTAAGAGACATGCATCAGCAATAACTGGGAGATGCTACTGTGCAGGTGTTCAGGCAAGAAAGGTGCAAAAGCAAACAAGAAGACAGCTGCAAAGTGGCTAGTCCAAGAAGGCAATTTCAGATTAGTTTTTCGTGTAGAATGTGATGGTTAAACAAGACTTATGGACACAAGGAGTACTTATGCTTTCTCTCATTTATCAGAAGGCCCACACTGCTTTATAATCATTTAAAAAGTCAGTATTTAAAATTAATATATTAAGGGTATGGAGAAGTCATTTTTACAGGATACTTGTACACCTAGGCAAACCTTTTCTCTGGGAAGGCTGCAAGTCCCACATAAGGCTCTAAACACTTTGTTGTCTGTAAATGATCTCAAATATTCATTCATTTAATCAATAAGTAACTTTTCCAAAGCTCTCTAAATACCAGCAGAGTCTTTGCCCTAGGCTTTATTTCGTTTTTGCCCAGAAATATATGTAGATGATTGGTCCAAATCAAATCTGATTACTTAGATGCTGGGATTTATGTGTTCTCAAAAACAGATATCTAATTTTGTGTTGAAATATGTATAACATTTGCTTTATGAAAATCTGGTTTTATAAAGGATTAAATTGTCCCCAAAGTGTATACAAACACATTAGCATATATGCATTCCTTCATTTTATTTCTGAGTGATAAAAAAGCTAGATAACAGATACCCATCATATGGGTATATGAAGACCTGAGATTCTGGAACCTCTCTCCCTGCTTAGGTGAATCATTCCAACAGTTCCTAATTTACCTGTGTCTAGAAAAGTTGAAAAATAGAAAACATATGAAGATTGAGCAAAGCCTAGAGAACTGGAGGGATAATGGAAAGCAGAGGGTAGGGAAAAAAATGTTATTTTCTATTTCTCAGTGGTAAAAGTCCTGATAAGGTGGATGTTTGTTTACATTCCTCAGACATGCCCTCTGTCTAACATTGTGAGTCTTCAGTAAACACAAGCACTGATATGACAGGCACCTATTCAGCTTTCTAATAATGTAAGTACAAATATCTACAATTTGTTTTTTAGCAATTTCAAACAGTAGAAATGAATCTGATAAGAAAGGGAAAAGGTGAATTTTTATATGGTAATTCCCTCAGGAGGCAGGGAAGGAGAATTAAGCAGACGTGTTTGTGATCTTAAAGGCAAACTGGATGTCATTTTGAAAGATATTTATATAAGTAAGTGATTAATAGAGATGGAAGAGAATTTTTCCACAGTAATTAAAACTTTAGTTGTTTGGGTTTTTGTTTTTTTTTTTCTGTTTGTTTGTTAGTTTGCTCATCTATCACTCAAATCATTCACAGACAGTAAGAAAACCTTTGTATTCAAGATTCTGTTTTCATATGGCTGAAATGAATGCATAAGGCGGCTTTTAGGTCAGATGCAGGAACGGATGAAGAACATTTTCTAGTCAAAAATGAGGCAAATTGAAACCAGGATCTTGGCCTGCCCTCTTCCTTCTCATGCTGATGGTTCCTTGGCACACTGATATACGTGCACCCACGGCCGCCTACCCCAGTTGGCCCACAGTGGCTGCCTTGACACAAAGATTCACTTGGCAGACGTTTACTTGCATCACCTTCAGGACCCCAGTGAGTTACCTTGACTGAAAGTCAAGCCAAAAAGATTCAGAGTTTGCCCCCTTCAGGTCCCATTCTGTCTCCTCAGCAGCAAACTACTCCACTCAGATCAAAAATCAATTTAGTTGCAAGGTCACATGGAAATACCTCACATCATGAAAACCTCAAGACTCTGTGTTAGCAGAAGCCTTTGGATTAAGCAGGCAATTGACCACCTAAAAGCTCTGGCCATACTTCACATGCAAAGAACTTCAGGTCCATCTCCTGTACAGTTAGAGCATAAAACTTCAAAAACACTTTATGTTGCAATCAATCAAACTCAGCAAACATCCACTGTTGGCACTCCAGCTGGTTTTGCTCTCATTGCATTTGCTGCAGTTCACTAGTAAATTCTGACCATTTGTACTGAATAACCACTGAATAATAACCTTCCCTTACATACCTTACATATGCACAAAACAGTTCAGATGATGTTATAAATAAGGGAAGAGAAGAGTTCCCTTTTTTTAGGTTTTTACCATTTGCATTGCTTGCACTGGTTGGAAGGTTGGTTTGGGGGGGTGTTTGCGC
>VXAL01010382.1:0-66063 GCA_013399475.1 Chauna torquata | reverse complement strand
CCCCCCCCCCCCCCCGCCATGTTGGTCAGTTGTTTTCTTTCTTGTTTAATTCTTATATTTTCTAAATAATTTATGAATAGTTGTGAGGATTTGTGATGCTGATCTATTATGATGATTTGTCAAAACATAATCACATAACGCAACACAGGCCAAGATTTAATTGTGCTCTAATTGGAGCCCTCATACCCTTAAAAAAATAAAGCAGAGGAGATTGTTTCACTTGCATCTGTGGGCTACAGACATAATAAGTGGCCCTGTGATGAGCTATCATCAGGGAAGGCCCACCAGATGGGAGGCATGAAACAGAAATGTTGTTTATTTCTGCAATCAAGCCAAAGTGAGCTGACAATCCTGGATGAAAAACTTTCTACAGAACTTTTACACAGAGATCAGAGGCTTTTTCTTGGGACGTACCACCCGGGAATTTGTGATCCTTGTTCCTGCCACAGTTGTATAACTTTAACATCCCACAGAGCTGACAGACTTTGACACTAACAACTGCGCAGGGAGTAAAACAGATTTACAAGTGGCAGTGACCTTTTCATCAAGGGAAGTAAAGTAGACTTGAATCCACCATACCCCCGACTCACAGTCCTGACAACATCATTCAACATACAGTAGGAAGAGCACTTCAGGAAAAGTTTATGAAAGTGACATTGACACAACACAGTACATTAAATTGATCCCACCAACATGCCATGAGTTTTAAGTAGCATCTCTTTTTTTTTTCAGTGAGATTAGACATTTGCTACTTAAATATTTTAGTGTCATCTGTTACTCAGATACGACAATGAAAATGCTGCAGTATCAGTACCTTTTTAATTATGAAGATGTATATATTTTGACATCTTTCTTGCAATGAAGAAAAAGAAAAGCAGAAACAATCTATAATTTACTGTTCTTACCATCATTTCTTTCTTATCTTTGACCCCCATACTATTGTGCTGCACGGACAGGCCTCATTCACTATCTTGGATCCTGTTACCCTAGCAACTAATAGCCAAGCTGGCTTCAAAAAAAAAATGGAGGTGGCCTCTCTGAGTTTTACATGAAATTGACTACTTTAAACTCAGTGAACGCCTGTTTTAATTGCACTGTTCATGGTTGAGAATCTCGCTCTCTCTTGGCATTTTTTCAGAGATAATAGCAGTTTTATTCAGCTATGTGGTTTGCTGCATAGAAGCAGTAAAGCAAAACTTCTTCTGCCAGAAACTTCAAGCACAACTGATTTATTTTTAGGTACCTAAAAGACAAACATTAGGTCTGCATCTGCTTATTCAAAATCTTTGCAATTTCATTGTGATTTAAAATAAAGGCTGTTATTTTAAGCTTCTGTAAGAGTAAGAACAGTTTACTAAGAAGAATTATACAAGCACAGTAAATTAAAGATACTCTGTCTTCAGAAGAAAGAAAATTGTTGGACAAATTTATGGTAAAGCAAATTTTTCCTGTCGATCAAGCCCTAGAGGGGCATTAACAACACTTAAGGGAACAAACTGCAGAAGATGGCATAACTGACACATATAAAAGACTCGGCAAGAGAGCTGAGCAGGGCTGGTAGGAAATGGAACACTTTAACATTACAACCCAGTCATACCAAGGTCCATTGACCCTGTACTCATTCCAGATAATTAATTTACAACACATTAAACCTCTGTGTGAAGAAGGATGTTATGCATCAGTTGCATAGGAATAAAAAGTGTTATTGATTTAAGATTCCTACTGTATCCTGCACTGACAGAAAGAAACAGTCAAGTGGTGTTTTAAAGACAAAAAAACCCTTTTCTGAAGGACAAGTTTGCTAAATAAGTGCACTTTACACTACATTTAACTGAAGTATTGTTGACACCCTAAAATAAATGCTGTTGAGGAAAGAAACCCTCAGCATAATTAGGAGACTATGGCATGACTGGGTAGTATTGGCATTCACTCTAGGAATCAAATGCTTTGAGGTGATAATGCTCTCTTTTACAGTAAGAGTTTAAAATAGAAAAACACATTGACAAATATTATTTAATGAATAAAATATGAGTGAACCAATGCCATTAATACAGTCCAATGTCTAATGAGTGCCAAGCCTATTTTCCTCATGGACACATTGTGCACTTAACATGTAAAAGAAGAAAATAGTTGCAGACCGGAAAAGTTTTAAGACACAAACATCAGGACCGGCTTCATTTACAGAGTCTTTTTTCTGTAATTAAATTATAGTTTTCAGATCACAATTCAGAACAAATTTCAGATCAAATTTCTAGGTTGGTTAGCACTCCTCACTGCAGTTTAACTTCTCAGGACCTTGGGACACTAAAAAAGTCTGCCCTGTGTTACTCGCAACTTTCAGCAAATATCTACTTTAAATTTTATTTAAAACTTCCAGTGGTTAGAAAGAGATTTGAATCAGCCTATGTGCAATATGCTCCCAATCCAAGAAATTCAGTTTCACATAAGCAATACAAAGCAATACAGGTGTCTGTAATTGATCTTGGGCTGAACTGCATTGGTCTCACAACAGGGAGGGAAGTTTTAAATTCCTGGCAGAAAGTCAGATGATGTTTGCAATTTGGTACAAAACAACCAGAAAGAGGCTATGGGAGATCTAAAATGAAGCCTGGAATTTTGCAAAGAAGGGAAGGTACTCCAGCCGAATTGAAACCAATATGGGAGCACTGCAAACAAAACACTACAGTGTGGTCAAAGAACTACAAGACTCATAGCGAAGTGTGAAGAATCTGGGCTATAAAAGCAGGAGAGTGCACAAATCTCGCAAATGAACTCACACACCAAGGCAGGTAATGTGAACCAAGACAATCCCTAGTGTTTAAAAGATTTAAGAACTGCAATTTACATTTCTCTGCAAGAGTTTGTGAGCAGTTGCAAGTAGACACAGTATGGGCAAAGTGGATGACAGCACCAATATTAGATCCAGGACCCCTTTGTGAAAGTCTAGCATATAGCCTTAGGACATAAAGAAGTAACAGCTTGAAAGCCAGCCACGGGCACACAAGTAATACAATGGCAGCAACAGGGATACCAGAGCTAAGAAAGGGTGCACACATCAGGAGGGAAACAAACTCAGGAGAGAGATACTTGATTTAAAAAAAAAAAAAAACAACAACTTTTTTTCAGCATTAAGCTTGGCTATTTATGAACATCTCCCAGAAATATGTGGCAGTTTCTCTCAATGGTACAGTCAAAACTGAAGTCAAGTGCACTATTCATCATGGGTACTAATAAAAAATTTAATGTCAGTGCTCTCAAAGAGTGAAGGAAACCTTTGGTCTTAGTCTACATGTGTAAAAAGTTATGTATCTTATTTACGGAATTGTGTTGACTGAAACTGGCTATAAACTACATACTGCCATTCCCAATAGGAATCTGATAAGCACCTTTATCTTACCCTCTCCTAAAACTGCATAGATTATTTCCCAACTACGAATGGTGGATTTACAAACCAAATATAAATCTAAGTGAAATTTCTTGCCTACACGTGCATATACTGGAGCCTTTGATACAGGCACTGTACACAGATTAAACAACACATATCCATCTGACATCTATCTCCCCTTTAACCATGTCTGGTCTCAGAATTGCAACTGCGAATAGCAGAGTAATATCAGGGTATTAGCCTGGGTTGGTGCATTCCTCACTTTCCTCAGATAACCCCATATGAAGTTCCTCCAGTTAGGCTGCAGGGCACTTGTCAGTCCATTTTCATTAGGGACAATGACCTAATGATGTTCACAAAACATCATGTGTGTGTGGTTAGCAGTAAGTTGCAGGTTTTGTCTGATCTGACAGAGCCTTTCCACAAGAAACCATACTTTTACCCTGTCTTAAGCTCACACTGTCAAATCACTGTGACTGAAACAATCACAGCAATCAAAAACCAGTGTTGGCAGTTCGCTGGTGGGAAAAATGATCTGTACCATGTTCAGCTGCACACACGGTAATAAAATGGAAAGTCTTGGCCAGTCGTAAGAATAGATGGAGTGACCCTTGTACAAGGGTTGACCCCCTTGTACTTGGGATCCCTGCATTTTCTTAAAACTCTCATTTTCAGTAAGACTGGTACATGCTAAAGGGGAGAAAAGCTCCCGCTTTACAGCAGCTCCTGGTCCAGTCTTGACTCTAACTCAGCAACACAGGAAACCCTCTCTCCCAGAAGTCTTGCTGGCCCATCATAGTAATTTCTCAAGTAGGTGAAGTCATCATGTTTTCCCCTCTGCATGCACAGAGACATCCACACCATTTTTCTTTTTATCAACCAACTTATTACTCACCCAGAGTGAAAGAGAGAAATCATTTTTAATGGATTTCGATTTCAGTTATATATTTTGCTGAAATCACTTATTTTTCTTTTAAAACGATAAATTATTTGGGATTAGAGTTTGAAACATAGCAGTCAATAATATATCATTTTGTAAAATAATTCAAGCAAAATTTAAAATACATTCCATCCCCCTGTAAAACTATAATGAAATGGTCGAGGAAGGTGATTGTCCCCCTCTACTCTGCCCTTGTGAGACCCCACTTGGAGTACTGCATTCAGCTCTGGGGCCCCAGCACAAGAAGGATGTGGACCTATCGAAGAGTGTCCAGAGGGTGGCCATGAAGGTGATCAGAGGGCTGGAGCACCTCTCCTGCAAAGAAAGACTGAGAGAGCTGGGAATGTTTAGCCTGGAGAAGAGAAGGCTCCAGAGAGACCTCACTGCAGCCTTTCAATACTTAAGGTGGCTTATAAAAAAGATGGAGATCAACTTTTTACTCAGGCAGATAGTGATAGGACTAGGGGCAACGGTTTTAAACTAAAAGAGGGGAGAGTTAGATTAGATGCTCGGAGGATATTCTTCACTAGGAGGGTGGTGAGGCACTGGAACAGGTTGCCCAGGGAAGTTGTAGACGCCCCATCCCTGGAATCCCTGGAGGTGTTCAAGACCAGGTTGGATGGGGCCGTGGGCAATGTGATCTAGTGGGTGGCATCCCTGTGCATGGCAGAGGGGTTGGAACGAGATGATCTTTAAGGTCCCTTCCAACCCAAGCCATTCTATGATTCTATGAAATGAAGAGCACTTTTTTGTTTTCTTCTGACTCTGTACTAAAGATAGCTTTTATCTTTTGAGGTCTCATCAATCCATATAAATACACTACAATATTATGGACTTCATTAAGTATTTGAAGTGATATTTCAGTATTTCCCTGGAGCAAACTGTAGTATTACTTTTTAGGGAAAAAAAAATTCTTCCTTCTCATTCTACAGTGAAAAACATGAAAAATAGAAAAGTGCGTTCTTAATTCGGATTACATGTTCAAATGTACCAGCCTTAACTATCTGCAGCTTAAATGGACAAAATGGACAAAGGACAATAAGGAGAAGCAAAATAAAGTGATTTTCTGTGAGGACATGATGCACTCACTGCTGGTAACACCAGAAGAAGAATGTTGGTTTCCTTATACTTCACCCATCTGATGACATTGCTTCCGCAATCTGTATCAGGGCTGCATGTTACTTAATAGCTTGATCAATTATGAGAAAGTGTTAATAAGTAACCTGGGTGTGTTCACCCTTCACTAAATTATAATCAACAGTTGATTCTACGTCTTATGTTTGTTTTTCTCTCACTACATGACAAAGATAAAGATTTCATATTTAGTACATCTGAATGGATAATTACACTACTATGCTACTCCTATTACCACAGTTAAGGAACTGTTCCCCTTTTCCTTGACTTATAAGCCATGACATGGTCTCATAAAGTATTATTATGTCATTAACTAAAATCTTTGTATCCAATAATGTCGTACTGTCAGTCTAATAAGAATTTTGAGCTTTGCCTTGGCAAACATGGTGGTGTGTTGAGGAAGGTATTGAACTGCTACACTCAGGCACAGATTGCCTACCTGCAGTTAGGGGACCTGCGCTCCCTCGTGTTTGCGCTCCTTTGCTCACTGTATGCCATGGTAACCATTGCACATCTCACAGTATAAGCTTCCACCACACCAGGCTGACTCACAGCAGTTGGACGATTGCACATAGGAAGAGAAGTCCAGCCAATGAACCTGGTCCAGGCAAACAGAGTGAGAGGCCCAAGCTGTTAATCGTGTAAGACAGTGCAATAATGGAAAAATATGCATATGAGGTTTAATGATGGCTGAAAACAGTCTGAAAGTGAAACATTTAATTTCAGTTTAAAATACCTGTTTTATTTTTGTTTATTCTCTAAGTTACTTTTTTTTTTCACTTTTTACTGAGAATAAAAAATACCTATGTTACAATATTAGCATTTCTTATGAGACTGAATTTTTACTTTCCTTTACTATCCTTTACTGAGTGTTTCTTGCCATGCTTATTGCCATGGATCGTGAGCACCTGACTGATCAGACCAGCACTCTGCACATTACTGATGCACAGCTGATGTGCAGATGGCTGCTTTTGTTATAATGGAACTCAAACGAACACCCAGTCATGAATCCATGATACACTACTCGTCAACTCCCTGAGATCTAGCTGGTAGTAAAATTTCATTTAAAGCGCAATGATACAGTTTTTATTCTGGAATCACTGAGATAACTCAGAGTTTTGGGCTGCTTTTTTGTTCCAGTGACTGTTACAAGTAAATGATTTACTTCACAACAGAGGACTTCTCTACTTATATTTTTGATTAATTGCTAAGTGATTATCTGCAATTGTAAAGAGATTAATCGGATCCCCATTACATGCACATTGCTATAGTTCCATGAGATTGATTTATCCTATGGATACATATTTTATATGTGAACTGTGTATCTTTGAAAGAATATCTGTCACATGAATCAGCATATCACGCAAGTACATCAAAGGATAGGATTATTTTTCTATTCTGTTAATTTCATGGCAATCAGCATCTTGCTGTCCCTTCAAAAAACACTTTTCTGATGGAGATTTGTGTGTGTAATAACTGCAGCATCAGGCTCAAAGAGTATGTCAAACTTTCAAACTAGATCAAAGAATGTGAAGGGCAAGTAGATAGGGTTTGGTTTTTCGTTTGTTTTTTTTTTTTAAATTATTCACCCATACTTACTATGTCCCTCTCTAGAATTCATGGATCATTATTCTTTGTAGCTCTTTTTTCTTCAGTGTAAGACTGTGGGATGAAGTCCACATTCTGAAATTACACACAAATATGTTATAAAAATGGAGTGTTTGAAATCAATTCTAATGTTAAATGCAAAGGACATTCTGGGCTCATTAAGTAAAAATATCTCATTTAATGAGCAGGAAAGCACTGGAGCACACTGAACCCTGACGCAAAGCAAATTATTTAAGTGATAAATTATATTTTATGGGGAATGTAAAAGTTAATAATACTCAGGGGTAAGGTAATAAATGCAGAGGTGTAACTAACTTCATTGACTGCTTTACTTACAAACATGCCATATGTACCTGGTTACTTGAGATAGTAATAAAAGGAATTGGCAGAAACTCCTGGAACCAAAGATTCACATAGAGACCTTTGTAGCATTCTTTTCCACTAAACAATCTGTTTTATTCTTTTCAAACTCGTTATTCTCCTCCCTCTTTCACTTTAGGATATGTATCTCTGGTCTTTGCTTTTCACTTTCTGTCAAATATTTGATCTTGCATTCATTAAAACTGAAACCTTCTTATCTACCAGAGGCTAATAAAATCAGTGCTCATTTACGTGCAATGATGCCCCAGAAGTGACCTGAAACTTTACTTGAGGAGAACCAATCTATGCTGAAAGAAAACAGTAAATCAACTGTTAATCTACTGCCCTTCTAGTGCACGCAGGTTCAGTGACACTGAATCTTCTACCGTTACTGTTCAGTGAGATCGATGCAGCAGATGAACTCAGTGAGGATACAGCTCCCAAACCCATGTCTGCACATTAGAATAAGGGTTGTTAGCATGAAGTTAACTGACAGAGTTAAAATCCTTTCGCTATATTTTTAATGGTGTAAAAGAGTTAATGAATCTATGTATCAAGTAGAAATCAACTTAGGAGTATGCACAGTCAAAACTATTTCCTATGACTGTTTCCTTAATCTTAAAATGGAATTTGTGTTACTAACATTGTCTTTTTTTTTTTTTTTCCAGTTTTCTTTTGTATTTACATTTCCAGGTCAACAGCTAGTCCTTTATTCTCACTGATGCATCTGGGAAGTGAATATGAAGCCAATGCACTGGATGTTAACCCTGAATTAGTACAGTACGTGGATGGGACAGTCATTCACACAGCATGATTATCACGTTTGCCAGAAACCTTCAGCAGAGCTGTTGTCCAAAAGCAATCAAATGAATCACAAAAAGGATTAATTTCAACCACTGCATCCAAGATTATCTATATATGCGTAATTATTCTCTAGGAATAAGAGTTGATATTCAATCCTGAACTAAGACAACTTCATCTTAGCCTGCTTTTTAGTTTGCATCTTTAAATAGTCGTGTAACGGTCTTGAAACCATCTGAGTGAGCTCAATACATCACTTTGAATTTATAAAGTCAAAATATATACAAGCAGAAAAGTGTTTCTGACCAGGTCCTGTATAAAACAAACCTGTAGGAAAAAAAGTATCATTCAAAAAAACAACCGTCATCCAAATTCTTCATTGAGCTCTACTGAGTAACAATAAAGGTGATATATCAAGATATCATTTTCCAGCAGAAGAGACATGCCTTTGACAGATAATGTAACTAGAAATACAGTCTAGTCTAGACCTACAGTTATTACATGGAGATACTTGTAAAATAGCTGGTCTGTATGCCTGCTAAGAAATAGCAGTAAAAGACACATCCAACCAGATTATAAACTCTCAAATACATGTTTGATGAACTTATTCTCTCCTTCTAAATACACAGATAACTTAATAATGTTATATACTTTTTGAATCTCAATTGGAAGATTCAGATTTAACAGGTGATTTGAAGCCTGTGTTTTGAACAGAAGCTAAAATTTCCAATTAATCCATTAACTCCAGAAGCAGGGAGTTGCAAGAAAAACTTTGAATATTGTAATTAGAAGTATAAAAAATATGAGCAGACATATAAATAAATGTTATTTTAAATGTTTTATTGAGGTATTTAGTAGGTTAAACTAGAAATGTCTGGCATCACAATCCAGTGCTGTGTGAGTAATAGGACATACATAAGACTTGTTCTACAGCTCAAAGTGAGGTTGCCATTGAAGGTCAGACTACTGAAATGGCAAATACATCAGTTCTTGTATTCTTGTCAATATAAAGATGCTAAAATGCAAAAAGGGGCCAGTATTCAGATCCCTGTGAAATCTTATGGTAAGAGCATTTTCTCTGTCTGAACTGTCTTTCCCTTGGCTTTAAACTGTTTTCATAGTTAATAGTCTGTGTACCTGGGAAATACTATTCACTAATGCTTGACTTCTCTGTGTTTTTGTTTTTCAAACCCCCAGGCTATCAAATGTCAGATAAAGAGGATATTTTTAAAAATTATTGAAGAAACCCATCCCTGAAAAAGCAAGGTATGCCTGTTATTTACGTAGCAAATATTTTAAGATTTTCCGAAGATCTCTTTAGATCCAGACATGGCTTCTCTTGGATATTCATCAAAAAAAAAAATCCATGATAAAATGTACTTTTTACCTGTAATTTTTAGATTGCAAGTAAAGCAGATCTAGATTGCAGCAATTTTAGGTAGTTAAGGTATGGGAAATCACCACACTGATTTGTCTTCCCAGGGAAGGATTGTTCCTTTCTAGTCAAGGTGATGGTAAATTACCACTAGGGATTGTGGTATATATATAATATTTTTGATTCAGAATGGGCTCCCTGATATCTTTCATGAGTAACAAGTACATTAAAGAGAGAAAGAGAGAGCAAAAAAACATTCCCCTCTTTAAAGCATGAATGAACTGCCTATAGAAATATTCTTGTAAAGAATCTTAGACTAGATTCTGTTAGGGGGATAGATGAATGTTAAGTCTTCCTTACAAAGTGGGTAAAACAGCAGTTTTCTCTGAAATTTCTTTAAAAAACGACGACAACAACAACAACAAAACATTGCACTTCTCTTTGGAGAACTTCAAAGAGACTCAGGGAGTAAGAGGCTGCATGAAGTCGGGAAGCTGAGGGATAGAAGGGCTCAGCATGTTCTCTGCTGAACTTCCCCATGAACTTACAGTACTCTTGATAACAAAAACCATGTCTTCTGAGTCTTTCAAACCAGTTGATGCTGCTATCTCTACTTCTCCAAATATTGCATTTATGTTTTCAGTTGTATGTAGAATAACTAATGCACTGGTGCCAGTCAGATACTTTCTATCACCAAACCCCAAAAGCAAATTTGTTTTACACAGCAGTTGAATGAAAAACATCCTGTAGAGAGTGCAAACGCAAGGGAATGAGAACAGAAAACAGCACTAGCAACATGATTTAAATTAATTAAGTGAACATTAATACCTCCAAGACGTTGCCTTATTGGTTCACATATTTAGTGGGAAAAGCTGTAATTTACATGTACAATACTTTTAACACCATCTATTAATTAGATATATGTGGTTACTCTGTTTAATTGATACTGTAAACAAAAGGCCCATTTGAAAACATATGCTGCAATAATTAAAATACTATTATGCTGACAGTGCCTTTCTTTGAGGAACTTGTAACATCTGTATTAACTATGATAAGCATTGATTATCTGGAATGATATAAATATTTGGGGAGCTAATAACAATCAGGTAGGGTTTCAGTGCATGCTATAAGCAGCAGAGATAAATTGCAGGAAACCTAGATCAAAGTTGGTTTGTGAATAAGTTTGTTTTTGTACTTAATGACTCAATATAAAACACACACACAGAAAGGTCTTCAGAGATTTAAAGCACACGGAAATGCCATAAAGAAACATCCCATCCTGTGCAGCATTTCTGTACATCTGTAGAATCTCCCTATGCAGTGTGTAGGATGTCAGCACATACAAAGAGGAGTTCAATCCGTCAAGTACTTACTATGCACGTTTACCAACATTAGACATTTCTTTGAATTAGGCCTTTTTTTTTTTTTTTTGAAAGGCAGAAAAAAAGTATGTAAGTCTCATCCCTTCCCCTCGAGAAGGGGAATTTAGTGATGCAACAGGTCAACTGCAACCTAGTTCCCATTCCAACTGGGTCAGCTGCATCTTGGTTCTGAGTCAGATATTTATTTATACTGAGTTGCTTTCATTGAATTACCACAGACTGAAGAGTTTACATCACCTGCTGTGGTTCTTTATAGGTGCCTTTTCCTTTCCCATTCTGATGTCCCTGTATATAAATCCCCAGTTCCTTGGTCCTGGCACTTATCCTCCCAAAGGCTGTCTGGATTTTTGGAAGAGATGCAGGCTTAAGACTGGTAAAAGAGGCAAGATGACCTCAACTTCAATGGAGTTGAAAAGGCATAACTGAAAGCGGGATCTGCTCTATATGTTGATTAATGAGAATTTTAACTGCCACTCTGTATCCTTCCTTGCACATAAGGCAAAAGCTCATTCCTGCCAGTAAGTGAAAGAGAGCACCAGAAACTGTTTGGGAACACACACAGCAACGTGTGCTGATGTACAGGAGTTAGGGCTGAGATCCTGGGACTGATCCTGACTGCAGGACTCTGTGCTGCTGCTGTTGAAGCCAGTAGTGGTAACGGAGGAGGAGCCTGGTGCATTAGTAGGACTCTGGCCCCAGTAATAAAATGGGTGCTTTTTGCTGACAATTACAGGACCAAGTTTTTACCCTGAATGACTGAATCCAAACATGTGCCTGATTTCAAGCAATTGAGAAGCCCTATTGACTACCCATCCCCACAGGACTTCCCACATACTTGTGATCAGGAAAGAAGCCCAGTTTATGTAAACCTTTGCCCATGAGTCAGGGTTGAGTAAACAAAGACTTTTCCATATTTTCTGCAAGCATTCCACTGTTAATACACAGCATGCGACATTTGTTTCTTATTAAGTTCTATTTTCATTTCTTTGCTCTTGTAATTTAGGTCTTTCTAACACTCTTTGTTTAATTTTTTTTTAAGCATTGCATTAACTTGCCATCCTATAACCTCTGTACAGCTTTGTGTGATTGTTGTAACAGTTTGTACTATTCCAAAGCACAGGCATTAATTGCGTCTCTAGCTATTATCTTGTCCTTGTTTCTTTCAGACTAGTGTCCTCTGAATATTTTTTCACAACAGCTAGGAAGCTAAAAAGACATCATCTTCACAATAGCGTAAAGTAATGTTCTGTAGACACAACAATAGCTGTTTATTGCACCTTGCATAAACTACTTTAATTACCTTCAGATTACTGGTGTTATTCAAAAACATTCATTTACAGCTGAGAAGGTCCATGGACTTTTACTGAAACTCTTTACAGCACATAGTACTTTGTCCTAGGTTGCAGCATAGTGTATTGCAGTCTTTGTCTATTCAAAAAAAGAGTGACTTATACAAAGGAAACTTCAGATATTCCTATAGTTTTGATTATCTTAATACTATGATGGCTTTCGTTATTCTAAATTAAATAAACTTACAGCTACGTAACTGAACTTAACATTGTAACTTAGTAGTGCCACCATAAACATATTGCTATGTTTAAGTTTATATCTATGGTGGGCTAGTGCATTTTTGCTCAAAATATATGAAAATCCACACAGTTTTGTACAGTTACGTATACCATGTTGGCCATGAAGTCTAGTTTCACTGACAAACAAAGTAATTCACATTATTTTCTGCAAGCCTCCTAGCTACCATGGGGCTATGGTGGCATGGTAGTACAAATTATATGGGAGGACAGGAAGCCTAGGAACATGTTTTAAATGGCTGGTTTCATCTCTTGTTCTGTATCTCAAATGCTTCTGCAATAACAATGTTAATATACTTGCATAGGGCACATGACCAACTGAAGAGAGGATTACTGATTATAAGTTGCAGAGTACCACACAGAGATTCAGCTGAGCTGGGGCCTTACTGGAGGTGATGCTGGGGGGTGGGGAAAGGGTCTTGGTGAGCCCTGTCTGTTTGGTCTCTTAAAAGACATCAAGTGAGAAGGCAGAAAACAGTTGTAAAATGTGGAGAGCTGATATGTCCTATCTGATTTCTTGTGTGCTTCAGAACAGAAGTACAAAGTGAATTCCTATAATGCTACTAGTGCAATTAGTAAACATCTGCTTTGGCTTACTATAACCTCTTCTAAGTTATTTTCTTGACACATTGTATTTTGCAGGAGGCCTGTATTTATTGCTCCATTATCATGAATAGTGAAGGATTGGTTAATTCTACATTTCAATTACAATAGTCATATTTTAAATATACAAAGGTTGCCCTGTCTCATATAGCTTCCCACTACAAAACAAGGAGGTTCTCAGTCTTAAGACTCTGTGTCCCTTTAATGAATCTTCTCAACAATGTGGAAAGTAATTCCATTTAGATGTTATGGGGAGGCGGAAATACACATTTATGTAGATATTTGCCTTTCAGAGTGCATTGAAAGCTTCACAGTTTTTCAATATGCTGGAGCAACTCTTGTGTGTTACTGTTATGTTAATGATTGCTGTAATTTGAGACTATGCTTTTGTAAGTACCAAAGATGTCTGAATGCATTTGTTTCTAAACAAGAGAGAGTCTGTGACAAACACATACTGAATAGCTAAAGGAGGCAGAGGGGCTAGGGGACTGGAAATTAAAAAAAAAAGAAACAAACAAAACATAGCACAGCAGCCTATCTGAACGACCTTGATACAGAATCTACTATTAGCTCTATATAGGGCTTCAGCTATTCATTCTATTTTGCTTCTTTCGGATGACACTACCTCTGTTGAAGAAAGAAAGAAATTTGGGCAGAAATAATTAGATTTTGTCTGAAAGAAAAAAATGAAAGAGTGACTTAACAGGGGCATTATAAAACCTCATCCATCTCCTCTGCAAAAGAAAGAATTTGTACACAACTATAAATTTTTTATGTTTCTATCAAACATTGATAATAAAGGTTTTAATATTTATAGTTACCCTTGGCCAGACTCTCAGAGTTCCCCCTCCAGTAGGGTACGCTCACAGAGGTACACATTGCCTTTGGGTATCGCTGATTGGGACAGTAAGCACATTATGGATTTCCCTTTGGAATATAGCACTGATACCCAGCTCTTCTTAATCTTCTTAATATTCAATTTTACGCATTCCTCTGTAATCAGCTTTATCCTGAATTCTAATGAGTGCTGGTTTTACACTGAGAGCTGTGTCTTTTAACAATCAATGTTATTAAAATGACCCTTGATAGTGCATGATTCCACAGTGGGGATTTTCAAAGCTATGTACAAAAATGCAGTTCATTACCACTTTAATACGGAAGTTTAAAATCAGAACTTCTTTTTGCCTTGTTCAAAGCAATTTCTCTAGCTTTTAACAGTTGCTTGGCACACCATAGTGAGTATTGCAAGATTTTAGCTCTCTCTCCATGGTGGCCTAAGAACTCGAGCAAAGGAGGAAATATGGTGCTGGAGATTGGATAGCTGGTAGATTTATGGTCACTGATCTGAATGTAGCCCAGGAAAAGACTGATTAAAAAGCTCCAAAATGCAAGGTGCACTGTATTTGTTAGATTTTTTATTGCATTGTTATAACTTCTTGGTAGTTATTTAATGATCTTTTAACTAGTTTTATCGCTAACTGTATATAATAACCACCAAATTGCTGGCATAGATAAAATATATTAGGAAATGAGTTTCATCTCAATCGCCCTTCTATTGAACATGTGAATCTATGAAGTTTATTTCCATTGTACAGCAAATATGCTCAATACAATTACAAGGAGATTATACGACACCTTGTTGCAAGCGTATGAACTGGGCACTAATTTCCAGATGGAGTGATCTGGGACTCAGGGAAAGTACCAGCTTGCAGTGCCAGCACTGCATGTGTTCCACTGAACAAAATTGCAACATACAGATCTATGATTCACCTGCTCCTTACAAAGGAAAACATGCTGTTTTAAGGAGGTGTTTAAGCTGAAATCAAGATATAAAAACTGTACTTTGAAATAGACAGGGAATAAACAAAAAATTAACAAAAATAAAACAGTCCATGAGGAAGGTTTGCATATGTCTTTCAAAATACACAGCAGAGGAAACTGCTTTTTTTTAGTTTTTGTTTTGTTTTAGTTTTTGGTTTTGTTTGTTTGTTTTGAAAGAAAGACTTAGCAATGAAGATTAACAGCTGCTGTGCAGGTAACTATTCATTAGAAGTTACCAATAAAAAGACTGTTTAGAGTGAGCAGAAAGGTACTTCACATATAAACTGCAGGAGGGTAAATATAGACTTCTGAAAATCAAATAAAGAAACCTTGAAACTACTTACCCACCCTGCAGTTTCAACTCTAATTTGTTCCGTCCTGAAGCAGAGTTCAAATATTTAAAAAGTATAATATAAAACAGAAATCCCAGGCATCCCGTATTCAACAGCAGTTTCCTTTTCTCCTAAATGTCATGAAAGGAAAGCCTAAGAAATCAAAAGATTGTTTCAAAAACAAAGGAAAAGAATGCTCATACCAGAAGAACATGGTGCCTGCTCAGTGTGAAAAACATTTCCCCTTTGACTTATTTCCATTATTGAGAGTAAATAACTAAATTAATCCCAATGGTAGATTTAAAGTAAGCAAGGCAAAAAAGGCAACACTTCACTTGAAAAGAGGACATATCTCAAAATACTTGACAGAACTGAGTCTAAGTGGAATTTGTGAGCTTGCATTAGCATTTAGGTAGAAATACATTTATCTGGGTGACTATAAGCAGATCCTTATCACAGAATTGCATAAAGGCATGCTTTGAAAGAAAAATGCACTCTACTAATAAAACTTCCAGGACAAAGAAATAAGAGAAGTTTGCCCATGCAGTTTAATTATACTCCCCCTTTTCTGCATATGCATTTGGATGCTGCTAATAATGATATGATCTTTTTTTTCCTTTGCCTTACTCTGTGACCAGGCAGGACACTGCACTGGAGATATGCAAGTATTCCTTAGCAGAGGAGAGGACTGTTATCATCCAGACCCCCATGTCATTATGTCAGAAAAAAGAGGTGGAAGACAAGGCATAGCAGGATGCAAAATGATGTCGTCATACTTAATCTGATGATGTCATAGTGTCCTGAATTAATCTGATGATGCCATAGACTGACGTCATTGTATTCTACCACACATCTTAAGCAGGTTACTGCTCTGAAACTAGCCAATTCATTTAACTAAACATGGGCATGAGCAGCATGTGTTCCCGCATTTGCCTGTGTTTCTGAAAGCTCAGCCTATGATTCAGGGTCTTGTTTGAAAAAATAAAGGGTGCATACTCCCAGGCATGGGTTAGAAGTGCTCTGGATAAGCCTCACTTGAGGAATTGGGGCTAATCAGCATAGGAGAGCAGCAGCCTGAGCTCTCAGCCTTCTCCCAGCCCTGCTGGTGATGACTGAAGTCGGAGATATGACAATTAAGCTAAAATTTTGTTGTTGAAGAAAACCTTACACTAATGATGGTTTGGAGCTTTCTGGAGAGGAAGAGCTTGGCTCAGTCTAGAAGACAATAGTCTCATATTTCTGTAGGCTCACCTGGAATAATCCTCTCATTATTCCTTTTGCAATCACTCTCGGAAAAGGAAAAAATGACTGGCAAATGTCTTAAATACTAGGATGCTTACAAATCTAGACTTCATTACTCAAATTCAAGATTCAATCTATCCTCTTGACATTAACTTCCTAGTTGAAGAAATAGATACCTTTTTAATGTTCGAGAAATTACAAAGAGAGAGGTATTTACAGCCATTTCAGACTACTGCAGCACAACTGATTTACTGCCAATATAAAAATTGCAAAATATCTCATTGCCTCATTGATCAGTATTGAAATCCATGGAAACAAGAAAAAGTGTGGAGATAAGCATTTATTATCCTATAAAAACAGTTCACTTCACCTTGTCTTTCCTAAATGACTAAAACAATAACAGTTTTTATCCATTTGCTTATTCTTAGGGGAAAAAAATGAGGGCACAGGTAGATTGTGCTATAGTAGTGGGTATTTAAATATATTCAAAAATCAATAATGACTTGTGAAGTCAAAAAAAAAAACCTGAGTGAATTTAACATCTGTAAAGCAGTACAAAAGAAGTGGCCATATGAATTGATTGTCCCTTTTAAAAATGTAACCTGTATTATGCAGTCTAATATAGGCAGTATATAGAAAAACAGTAAAATATATACGAAAAAAATTATCTTCTTGGAAGACTGGATGTAAAAACAGAATTAAGCAGTTAATGTTGATGAAATTACTTATTTTGTATAAAGAATAATGTAAAGATCATAAAAAAATCTAAATCTCATCTAAGATTACTTAAAGATTTACTCGAGGCCATATTGTATTTCTTGTTTTCCTGATTAACAAATCATCACTGCACAAAGCAACACAGGTGGTCAGTCCCCTAGAGGTCACATCAAAGGGGCCACCATGAAGCTTTAGATGTTATTCAAAAGCAATCTGAAACTTGTCTCTCACTGTTTGTCCCATCTATTGTACTCGACAGAATCATCTTTAAAGGAATGTCTGGTTTGAAAAAAACTCTTGTAAAAGATGCTTTTAAAAATTGTTTCATTACTGTTGACTGTTTTATGAATGGTCTATTTTCAGAATAGAAAGAAAATCTAGATCAAATTCTAGACTATGTTATTGTAAAATAGAGAGAATTTTCCAATCAGTTGTTGTAGTCCTTAGATCAAGACTGCATAATAATTTTATTCAATTTATTTCTGTTTCATTCTGGAACTTGAAAATACGTCAGGTTTTTTTAAAGGCATTCTCAGAAACACTGCACTAGAAATTAAGGCTTCAGTGTACTCGAGGTACATCCTACGCTCATAGAGAAGCTTTTTTGTGTGTTTTTTATGTTAAAACTTTGAAGACTTTACCACATTGTACCTTAGTATATGCGAGTTGCTGGAAAAGATCAAAGTCTTAATAAGGCCCCAGTTATTCCATCAATACCAACAGGATGTTTATAAACCATGATTCATGTTGGGTATACCAAGAAGAGAACACAGACTTGTAGTTCTCAGTAATAAACAAAACCAACAACATTTTTCAGCTATGGAAAACTGATTAAAGAGTTATGGGCAAGCTGTCATAGGAAGGAAAACCCAACAGGGTTTCCCACTTTTAATAGACAGGCAGGAAGCTGACTGCAGAACAATTTCTGAGTTTCTAACTTTATTCTATGCACAGTAAAATGACCTGATAAACTCTCCAGAGAGGATTTACTAAAATCCATAATTATTCATACACAGTTAGGGAATTCTTTCAGCAAATAATGCATTCATCAAATGTGGTTTTCAGCACAGACCTATTCAGTTATTTCCAAAGTGACAAACTGAAAATAACTGAGGGCTAAAATAATAATCCTGAAAAAGTGGCAAAGCTTGCAAGACCAGGAGGACCTCAGAGGTAAGGGCACTTCTCCACAGATAACAGTGTGGGTTTGAATTCCTCATCTCGTCAAGGGGACCTTGATCCACATCTCCCTTTGACTCAGAAAGCATTCAAGACACTAAGCTAAAGGAAAGTCTCGTGTTTCTTAGAAGATACAAAACATTTAAACATGAAATAAGGAGACAGAACGCATAGAGTTTAGTGGTCTTGCACTTCATATTATCTTCTGGGAAGCAAACTTCAGCTATGCTAAGACATTTTAGATAAAGGGAGAATTTAATCACTGGTTTAATTTCCTGATGACTTGCTAATGTAACAAGTTGTAGACTTTCAAGACTGGTGATTAAAACTCAGTGGTAGCTCAACATGCTTCCTTTCATTTTCAGGTCACTTAAACTTACTGTATTTTTTTATTTTTTTAAGAACATATTTGGAGGCGGAAGAAATTAAAAAAAAGTTAATTATGAAATACCAAAATGAAATTTTCCAATTTCCAAACATGTTTCTCAGCACCTGGGAATAGCAGAAGGCCCTGCACTTCTAGAAGAGGGGCACTGCAACACTAGTCCAAAGTCTAGGAAAGTCTGTCTGAAACTAATCAAGTCATCAATTTCTGATAAAATTTTGTCCTGTTCTAAACACAGCATAAACATCTTACGAATGTACTTTTTCTGCAGGCTTAAAAGATGGATCTTCAAAAGTTACACAGTGAATGAGGCAGGTTCCTGCAGAAACACTTCATGTATAAACGTGAACTGCAGCTTCTGACTCCCTAACGAATATTACATCACTCCTATGCTGCAAAATGCTATAAATATGTAATTAGGGGTGTGACAAAATGTAATTCATATTAATAAGTTTGTGTTCTGTAGTCCAAAATGATTTCATAATGCGTTCTGTTAGATTTTATAATTTCAGTACTTTGGAATCTTATTTGATCACAGAACTTCATCTTTATAAAGTCTGTCTGCTTCCACTGAAATCAATAGACATTTTTAGATATACTGCTGCTAGAGAAAGGACAATCCCTAAAGAGAAAACAACTAATTTAAGAATCATATTAGAATCGGGGGTAAATCTGAGTAAAACCAGGTAGCGGAGCAATAGCCTGAAACAATTTTACTTAACCAAAGACTGTGCGTAGTGAAAGCTTACAAATGAAACAGCAGAAAAGTGTGTTCTTAGACTTACTGTATTGCCTGAAGCACTTAAATTGACCTCTTAGGAGGGTAAACATTGTGTCTATCCAGTTGACTATGTGGTCAATACCAAATGGAGCAAAGAGTTTTTTCCAACCTAGGAAAGTAACCCCTCAGTGAGACTAATTAATTTATCTGAAAATATCCAGGATATTGATCTGAGATTTGAAAACACTGTTGATGTACAGTAGCCAGCCACACATGAATGAGAACCATCTTTGAGGGAACTTTAAAGGTGGAGCAAACAGTATTTTATGGTCTTTCACTTATGCATGCAGTCAGTTCAGCTAAGAAACGGAGAATCTGAGAATTTTTTCAAACATTTTCTACTTTACAGTTGCTCAGATAAAAACATGATTTTCTACAAATCTTAAACAGATTTTTGAGACTTTTATTGAAGATTTTATGATATACTTAGGAAACATAAGAGCTTCTGAACTATCTTGTTTCTCACACTGACAAGTGCAGTTTTATCAGTTATGAGTACAGAAGTTTGGTTTATCTGATATCCTAGAGGTATGACATCCCCACACTAAGCAAACGTGCTTGAAGCGTGAACGTGTGTTAGATCCAACAGCCAGACTCGTCTTTGCTAAGAAAATCTTTCCCAAGCATTCTTGAGATATATTCTGCCTTTAGACTTGTGTGCAATTAGCATTTATTTAAATCACTAGTGGTAAAATACTTCTTGCTACATCAAAAAGTACCTGTCAATGTTAAGACACAGAACCCAGCTTTTTGCACAGGGGATGATTAATCATTTGAATAAACTACCCAAGGAAGAGACTGTGAAGCATCTGCAAACATGCTGATGTCTCTCCACATCAGAATAGTTACTGTGTTTACTGCACAATTGGGAGGTCAGGCTGGGCCAGCTCAGCACCACTTTGGGCTCAGTGGATCTGTGCATCACCCTTAGCCAGACCTAGATCTCCATCCAACATATACATTGCAACTGCTCTGTAAGTCCTATTTGTTTTGGTTGGAAGCTACAGTGCCTCCAGCCTACAGAGGATCTTTGCATATAGGATCTCCCCCCACACCATGAATAGTACCAAATCTTCATGGAAAATTTGCAAGCCAAAAAGGAGTGTTTTCAGTCAAGAGGCATTGCTCTGTGTTGTGTGGTAAAGGTTTGCAGCAGCCCTGCAAAGGTAAATAACACAGAGAAGTCAAAGGTGATGTGGTAACTAAAAGTGGAAGGAGGACACAAGTTCGGGACTTTCTTGTTGCAGTGGTGGATGGGCAAGAGAGGGTCAGCCAGGCAGGAGAGACATGAAGAGCACTGTTTTTGCAGTTACTGACATTAGGAATACTTTGCAGTGGGAATGAGATGGTATGCACCTCTGCGGACATGACAGTCCACTTTTTTCAAGCTATAAAACATCTGAACAGAATTAATTATGAGAACATGATTAAGGAAGCCCCTACGTCAAATGCAGCCTGGAATGCATTTTTATGTGTTAGAATTTCCTGTTAAATTGTAGGGGTTTTTAAAGGAAATGCTGACAGTCCCTTAACCATTGAAGTGTGAACAAATTAATAACATACATATTCTTCTTGCTAATAAAGCTTTATAGCCTTGAAATTTAGTGTAGAATAAGTCTATCGATTATGGAGAGAATTTTTGAAAGAAAGGCTTCAAGGTGCTTTCCTCATTCCGTGATGAAAAAAAAATAGTTCCAGGGTTTTCATTTATTAGCAGTCTTCTAGAGATACCTTTGACATATTTTTCCCAATATTTGTGTTCTTTCTGTTTATGACAGTATTAAAGACATGAGCACAATTTCAAGAAGTTGTAATGAATTTTGAGAGGATGTAATGACTTTCTCTGACTTGAAAAAGCATTGTAACAAAATATTCAATTTTTTATTCATTTAACTAGAGCCACTGCTTACATCTCAAGTTCATCTTTTTCTTTGATTTTACACTACATTTCCCAAAAGGTTTTCCCATTAATATTAACAGATTTATGAATCTCATTATTCTGATTTATGTCTTTTCAATATATTTAAGGCTATGTCAATATTAAGTTATTTGTCCCTGGTGAGCACCTTCTACAGAGTTTGGATTAGAAATATTTTTAAACATATCATACTGAGAAGTACAACTTTGGACTCAGAGGCAATATACTTACATAACTAAACTGCTTTTTCAATTGCTTAATTAGTGAATCTGCCTTTAAAAATAAAAAAAATAAGAAAAATCTCCAGCAATGGGACAAACCACTTTAAAGATAATCAAACCATTAGGATAGAATAACAATTTTCTTTAAGGACACACATGATGCTGTAAAGACACCATACTAAAGGACGTACTGTGTACACGTTGCCCCTGCAGACTCTGAGGCTGCTCTGCAGCTTTCAGAAGGCCAGCATGGCCTTGCCTGGACATGCACATTGAGCTAGTTAGCTCAACTCCACATGCCCACACAACTCTGCTACTGCTACTTTAACTCCCATCCTTTCAGCCGTTTCCAGTCTTGAAAAAGTGAAAGCAACCTGCATGGGATGAAGGTGACAGCTCCACTACTGCCAGGAGCAATAGTTCCTAAGGACACTTGCCGTAACATTTAGCTTGCATCTGAAACAGCTAAACTGGCAGCATAATGCTTGCCTGTCTGTATGCATGCATGAGAAGGTAAATTTTATTTTTATTTACATATATATATATTTTAAAGGGGATTCATTCTCTTCATGAATTTCAAATAAATTCCAGTAGACCAAGTTAGAACTCGGCCTATCTCAATCAATATTGTTTATAACTTGCTTACATGTAAGTATTGTATATTGATATATCATTGATTTTCATACAGTCATTTGTAAAGTTAGTATGAATTCCCAGACAGACTTTCTTAAATGGTCCTAATGATAAGGCTACACAAATAAACAAGGAAACAAAAAAGCTTATTTCTCAGGCAAAGGAGATGTGTTATGAGTAGAATTTTCTTTTTCTTTGCAGAAGATTTGCGTAACACTGAAATTGATTACTTTGCTAATTACTATGGTTACCATTTTCTATTACTGTGTCAAGAATAGTGATAGAGGTGGTGTTGAAACATTTCAATATAATTGACATTTATATTAAAATCTGGCTGTACAATATTCCTTTTGCAAACCTTTACATGTTGGTACTGAAAATTATCAGAAATATATCGAAAGTAATTCTATGTACAATGGCAATCAATGTTCAGGAAAGAAAATACCTCCATGGACACCACTACTGATTTTACCAGAAAATGATTAATGCAAATTGCTTATTAGAGCAATGCACGGACATCATTTCACCTCTTGCTAGGTGAGCTGCAGCTTTGTACTTCTGCTTTCTGCTCTGACCTCCCACTGACCGGCCTGACCAATTCCCAGGGGTTAGTCCAGCTGATAATTTTTTTTTTAAATACAGTGAATGGAATTTCTTATAGGAATACCTGTTATCTCTTGGATGCTGACACGAAGACAGCACAAAGATTTTTCCCAGTGGTGATTTTTCCTAACCTTCTTGCTTAGCTCTTTGCAAGACAAAATATGAATTTGTCTGTGCCTCTGACTCTGTGATCACACACCAGACCTGCAGATCCTGATCACGGAAGAGATCAGTCTTCTAACTGTCTAGTCTCTAGGCATGTCAGGAGAAAATAGTTTGTCTGCAAATGTCCACTTCAAATGTATTCTGATAAACATAGTGACGTTTCTAAAATTATTTGTAAAAGAAAATTAGGAAAATTCATGAATTATAAATTCCATATTGCCATTAGGCAGAGCTAGAAAAGACCTTATCCATTGCATGAATGACAGAATTTACATTTAAAGAGAGTATAAATCTCTCTTATTAAGATGAAAAACAACCACACCATCAGTCAGGAAAGGTACCTGCTAATTTTTGAAAGTTCAAATAGAAACTGATTGCATCAGGAAATTTCTAGGGAGTGTATTTCAACCAAACTTCTTCACTCCACGAAACCTGGACTTCCACTGTTTTAGGAGAACTGAAAGTGTGCTAATCTGTGCTGGTTTTCCTCCACGTTGCTCATTTTTAAGACAGATATCAACAAAGCACAGAGCTGCTTTACTTTAGTAAGTTTTACAGAGTCATAACCCAATATATATATATATATGGTCTGTACTGTTAATTATCAATAAAGGCTGGGGAATATCTTTTTCATATGCATTATTGTAAATACATTGTTTCTATATTTGGAAGAAATAAGCGTTGAGCTCATTTAAGAGGAAGCATCTTTTTCACAATAAAAATTTTATTGTGAAATAACTTGGCCACAACTAGCATTTCCTATCATTTTGTGGTAATGGTGACACATATTTGCTTTATTAAAAGGAAACACATCAGACAGCAGAGCAAGATCTACAAAAAGAATCAGTTGTGCTGAAACTTATGCTTACTTTGTGTTAGTAAAAGTAGATCTTGATTTGAGTCCAAAAATCTTAAACTGGACTTTAAGAAGTGGTACACGTTACAATGCACACAGATAAAATAAGCAATGCCGGTTGTAACACGTTTGCCACCACTCAGTTTGGCATCTATTGACTGTGGGGCCCTAAGTTTTCAAACTACCTGTATGTGTAGATCCTGGGATGTGAGAGAAGATGGTTGGCTGTGAGGGGATCTGTTGGAATGAAGGAATAAAGCATGGATTAGCGCTGTCTTTTTTTTTCTTCCTTCTTAAATTATGTGGGCCATCGTCCAACTTCCAGTTTGCATCCTGCCTTGTCAAATGACATCATCTCTCTAGAGACATCCTTCCATCATATTTCAGGGCAAACCAATCTTATCTTTTCTGTGACAGTTCATATAAGGTAAGATTCCCTCAAACCTCCTGAGTTTAATTCCTGTCCTTTCTCATGATACTAGAAACCAACTCACATTACTTGAAATGATAATCCCTGACATCCTTTTTATAAGCATCCTCTTCTTCACCTCTTTTATTATTAATGTATGGTTTCCAAGACATTCAAGCAAGAAGAAAGCAGGATGAACATCCAGGCTGCCTTTCCACACACATGGCTCTTTGAGATAGCATCCAGCAACTCCTACACCTTGCTGAACTACAGCAATCACTCTGTTTCTGTGTTAATGTAAAAGATTTCTAAAGATGCAATAGGGAAAAAAATCCTCTGCACATTCATTTTATTGTATTATTTACAGCATTTTGATAGTAGCACTTTATAAATCAATATAGTTATTGTGTATTATTTACTGTTATTTCCGTACCAAGCTGAAATCAATCAAGTTCATTAAATTGTGGAGATTCTTTCAGAAGGAGCAGAACTATAACCTGGTACCCAGAACTGGTCGAAGCATTGCTCCTGAGGGCAAGGAGGGGATCTTTCTATGAAAATTTTGGTGTACAGCAGGGGGAACAGCAAACGCATGCCTCCTCCTCACCTCTGTGTCACACCAGGGAGGCAGAGGAGAAGCAGCAGCCCTGGGACTGTGCTCCAGCAGGGCGTAGCCTGTGCGCAGGCTACCACCACCCAGACAGAAGTTGCAGCAGCCTTAGTTTGAGCTTCCCAAGGCAAGGCTACTCCCAAAGACATCCTCTAGCAATGCCCAGGTTTTAGCACACTCTGCAGTGCAAGGAAGAGAAAGCAAACAGAGGAATCCCAGCCCATAAAAGCTATACTGCAAGCTGCTGCATTTCTTCAGCTGAAGTGCATCTAATTTGGCTACTCAGCTTTGTGCTGCTGGTCCCAGCCAGAGAGGCGGCCACCCTAAAGAAGGAGAAACGCAGCACAGAGCCAGCCCTCCTGAGCTGCATGAAGCTCCTTTCCTTCTGTGCCTGCCCGATGCCGCCAGAGCCCACCCTGGGCTACAGGAAGGAAGGTGAGACAGCCTGGGGAAGGTAAGAGCCAAGAAGCATGGCCAGGGCCTGGGAGAGGCGCTTGCGGGAACAATACCGAGAGCCAGCCAAGGAGCAAGCCTGGCAGCCCCACACGCACAGGCCTGGCCCCACACCTCCAGCACTGCTGGAACAAGGGAGACAACAGGCATGCCAGGGAGCCAGAGCTAGAATGGTGATGGCTATGGAAGCCATAGGAAACAAACACAAGGCAGTAACCATGCAGAAAGTACAGACTTCCAAAGATCAGTGGAAAGCTAACGATATCTGATAAAAGAACTTATCAAATTCCTTCAGAATTGGTGGTGGCTGAAATTCTGCTTGCAGGCATCTTAGAAGATTGTCCTGCATAGTTAAAAAGAGTGCTCTGGAAAAGCATCATCCTGAAACTCTGACTTGAGTAATCTCTACCAAAAGCTTCATTTCAACTGCAAGCTGGAAGGAAAGATTCAGTCACTGAAACTCACCTCGTCTTAACCTAGTCATTATCTGAATACAGGCATTTCCCTTGGAAAAAAGTGTTTTGTTTTTTAAAAGCACACTGCTGCTCCAGAAGCATAAAATTGAAGTTTATGCTACACAGGGCTAAAACCAGGCTACAAAAGGAAGTGACAGTTAGTTAATTATATACATGACCTCTGAGCAATAATTATGAAAAGCCAGACTGGTGGAGTCTGTAGTTTTATTAACCACTTTCACTTCCTCTCCAAAACATTATTTAGATTATTTGTACCTGAAAATGGTGGCATGGGATACCAACAAATGGCAATTGTTTTGGAGAAATACAGAGAAATATTTTGGAATGATATAAAGAAAAAGTCTGCTAACACCCAGGTTCACTTCAGCAATCTAAGAACAAGGCATTTCATCCAAGCTATCAGCCAAACTCTTTCTATAGCTGCTAGAGAAACAGAAGTCCTGTGTCTCAATGATTCATCCCACCCATCCTAGTGAATGAATTACTACAATTCATTTACTGAAGGTGCCTCTCTTTCTCCATTGACTAGAGGAAGCACAGCTGCTGAGGACAGACCATGTGCTCAATTTCAGATTGCTCAAATTAGGTGAAATAAATCACCGTGTCATTTAACCTACTAAATTATCTGTAGGATAAGCAATAAGGAGAAGAGGTTCTCCAGAGCTGACGCTCCCTTCTATGGGGAAAGCCAACATTAGGTCAAACTGGGAATTAAGTTCAGCTAAAAAAATTTAACATGGGCATATGTTAATTGTACTTAGCCTGATCAACATTAAACAGTAGCACAGACAGTTTAGAACATGCAAAACTTAAAATAAGAGCAGCGATACATCTTAACAAGTACCTGATAAAACACTTGTAGCTTCAACCACAGTAGCAAATATCTAATGAAATGAAATGGAACCTCATCAAAATGTTTGCCTCACCATCAGCCGGAGCAAATCATGCTACAGTTTCTATCTCATCATCTTCTCCCTTGCTGTGCCAGAGATTAATATTTTCCTTTTCATAAGTCCAGTAGCTAAAAAAAAAAGAGAAAAATTTTGTTTTCAACTTTCTGGTATCGGTAGGGAAACAAAGCCACGATAAAAAGGACAAACAGGAACCCCACACCTGACAACAATGAAGAATCTTGCTTTCAAATATCACACAATTGGCTGACACTTTTTTTTTTTTATGGGCTAGCAGCTGCGTGACTCATTTATGTATGTTTTCCCTGCCTTAGCACTAAGCAGACTGATGTAAATAGGAAGTGATGAGGAAAATCAATTCAGGGCAAACACATTTTTTTCAAGGCTGTAACAGGAAGAGATAGGAAGCCCAGGAAGATACTTGATAGATATTCAACTCTGTAGAAAAGAGGAAGCAGCATGTTGAAGCACTAAGCTGGTTATTTTGAGATGTTGAACGGAAACGGGATACAGCACAGAAAGGATGCAGATAGGATGCATTTTGTTGCGTAGCAACCCGGGGAATAGAAGCTCCTGCACATAACTGCAGGCCATCTGCTTGTATGAGAGCGGGAGAAAAAACACGTGTTTAAAAGGGAAAAGAAAAAAAGTGCAATACTGAAGAAGGAAGTTTAGCTACACTGTGTGTGTCCTGGCCAAATCACCCCTGCTAAGAGTTTAGGGGATAGAAGAACTTAAGTATAAGTCATTGTGTGCAGCTTCCTTCTACGGTATCTTTGTGTTGAGTATGTTCTTATGGAGCCAAATCAGGCTTTGGAGTAAAATAGGCAAACTGCCAGTGAAGGTACTGAGTTAGTTCATTTACTCTAAAGCAGATTGTGACTTTTTATTTCCTCTACAATATTTAATGTAAAACTACATCAGCTTTTAGCACATCAGCATTTTTCACATTGCTGTAGTACACCACCTCTTTTCAGAGCACCACCCAGTCATCAGCTTGCATGGGAATATTATTCAGTTTGACTCCAGCTTTTGGCACACCACAAATATTTTTTTATGAGTGTGATTTGTGGTGCTGACATAAAAAGAATTCTAGTCTGATTTCAGTAGTTTCCTGAATCAAATTAGAATCAGGATTTCCTCCAATGCATTGAATTGATGACAATTTTATAGCAAAGGATTTGCTAAGAAAAAGAAAAATTCATTCTGAAGAAGACATCTCCATTAATAGGCAAGACTAAGAAAGAACTAGGAGAGAAAAGAAAGCTGAGCCCTGCTAGATGGTGCTGGAGCTACTGGTATCATCTAAGAGTCACAGTTCTGGTCCTGAGGCAGCTGGTACCCATCACTGTTGTACACTGGTGGAGACCTAAAGGAAAAGGGACAGAGAGCAGGACAGAAGAGAGACGCAGCTGCAGGGACATGCCAGTTATTGAAATGTTTATTTACGAAGAAACTCCATGTACTTGGACAGTCTGGAACGCCCCAGTCTCCAGTCTTTTGCTGCTGTATTCAGCTCCTCTTGGCACAGACCATAGGAAGAAGTGCCGGGCTATCCCTTTGTGTGTGATTGTGGCCATGAGGAATACACTTCTCCCCATCACTGTCCCCCATTGAGTTCATGGAACACCTTCCCTCATAGTTCAGGATAAAGTGAAACACAAACAGCTCTCTTTGTTTTCCTCATTCCAGCTTTCCTTTCTTTTTCTAATACTTTACTATAAAAACATTTCAGATGGGCTCACAGTCATTTTCAGAGTCATACAGTGTGTAATTGTTGAGGAGAAAACTGTTATAACCATCACATCAAATTTATGGCCATGTACTGTGCTGCACTGCATAGCTTTGGGTAATATTATGGTGTTGCTTTGATTGTATTTTTCCTTATCTGGTAATCACTCAGATGGGACTAGCAGCAGTCTTTCACGTAACACAGGCTCTTTTTTGCTTCTCACATCACCTTGAAGCTCTTTTATGCTCCCTGGCCTGCTGGATCCTTCTTGTTCTCGAGCTGAGGCTGATTTCTGTCCTAAAGGAAGATATCCCCTTCTTACTCCCAGATAACTGTAAAGCCCAGGGGCATTAGGCCAGCACCTAAGCCAACAGTGGGAAGAAGGCAGTGCACCCCAAGTGACACTAGGCTACAGTCAGAAAGCTCATGGACTTTCTAATCTATGAGGTCTCCCAAGCAGACATGGTTTCTCACTGAGGTTTGGTCTAGCAGCCCATGCTTTATGTGTTTCTTAACAGCTACATATCAGATCACCTTATATCAAGGCATATGAGATCATGCTTCAGCATATGCTCTGGCTTAAATACTGCTGCTTATGCCACCAGAGCTCATCCCTGAAGCTGCACAAGCTGATTATTATATGCAGGTGGCAGCATAAGCATCTACCTACGAACACACATCAGCACATACAAAAATCATAAAACAAAATGAATAAGAAACAGCTATTATGAGAAGTCAAAATGAAAACAAGGACTCACTAAACTTAGCACCAAAACACACTGATTTCACTTTAAAAATTCCCTGTTTTACATGCACCTGGAACTACAAAATGTTGTAAAATTGCTTTATTTCAAAGAATAAAATCCTGAAAAAGTCCCAGAGCTGCTCAACTGGACCATTAGATGATTAGATTCCTCTCAAGCCCGTAACTCAGATTGCTTTACGCCGGAAATGCCGATGGTAGAAACCTGATGTTTGCAAAGACAGGAGGAATTTGCACCTCCTGCCATACTCTGAAATGCATGTGCCTCCCAAACAAGCCAAACCAAACCAGCAGTAAGGCACCCTGCAGATGTACAGCCCAGTTGTGTGAAGCCAAACCCCCAAGCACCAAGCTTCTAGCAGAGAAAGGTAGAAAAGTTGTGGCAAGTTTCTATGCTATTACACATTTAAGGCCCCATATCGATGGGGAAGCTCTCTTCTGAGCTTATTCTTTCACTCATTATTCCTTCTGCATTGTTGGTCAATTTATAAAATGTCTTTGTCCCACTGACATGCTGCAGAGCTGGGCTGCCAAACACAGCCACCCAGATGTAAAGCTGAACTAGTGAAGAGGAAAGTTATACCAAAACTCTTGCACTGACACAAGAGTAATAAATGAATTAACTTGACCAAAGAAATGCAGAAAAGAGCTGGCAGTAGTCCATAGTTTGAAATATCTGGGACTTGTCCACCTACAAGTGTTTTTGTCAGGCTGCATTGCATGAGAGCACTCAGAGACCAGCTGGCAGGGCTACAAGCAAGGAACACCTACATTCAGCAAACTGTTATTGTGTGTGCTCCTCCCCCTCCAAGCACAGCATGACTGGAGGAAATCATTATAATCCTGATGATGCTCCTAGGGTTCATATTCAGTGAAGAAAATCTTTGGTAGAGTTCAGTAATGACTCTTTGTAATGCTCAGCTGCCCTTGGGCAGCATAATACTTCCTAAATACTTCTCCTGCCGTATGCTACTTATATAATACCAATAAATGTTTTTCCTCCTCTAGGACACCTTCAGACTGCAGATTATCCTAGCACGACAGACAGGAGGAGTGACCTTCTTGTCTAGCAGCATATGCAAATTCTTAGCAACCCTCAGGAAAAACACTTTACCTTAAGCAGCAGTAACCCATCACTGGCCAGGGTGGTTTCCTGCACTCAGTTCAGAAGCAGCACATGTTGGCCACAGCCTGAAAAAGGGTACTAGTTCAGATAGAAGACTGGTCCAGTGAAGGCTAACAGTTCCTATATTAGTTCACTCTCCAAAAAAATCAGTGACAGTTAAGAAAAGCATGCTGGTCTGTCTGGCGTTTAAAAGATGCAGGAGGTAGAACAGCCACACAATTCAATGATACATCAGTCTACATACATATACCCTCCCCTACAATGGCCTGATTACAGAAGTAAGGAATTCAATCCCAAAGCAGAAGAAATTCGTTAGTCTAGTGGTAAAGCACTGGTCCTAGAGGGAAAAGTAGCTAGCTCGATCAAGGTAGTTCCAATGCCTGACCTACATCCCTGCGCCTTTTTGAGAAGTAGTGATGTTAATCATTTTTATTATTTGGTGCATAACTAATACATATATCCTTTTTCTTTTATCTATAAAGGTATGTAAGAAAAATGTTTTTCTCCTTTAGAGCTTACATAGGATACAGAACACACTCAGATGAGCTTTTTTCACTAGGTACCTCTGTCCGGCAGTCCCTATACTGGTAGTACCCATGGCTGTACTGCTGCTCATTCAGCTCTTCCATAGGGCTCTTCGTGCTGTAAAGGTGTTGAATAGAATTAATCTTTTATCTGAATAAAGATCTTGATGCAAGCGAAATACTTACCGAGGTCATGGCAAAGCAAGAGTGCCAAGCCATCACCATAGCGCAAGGTTGATTGGTTTTGTTTGGAACTTGAAGCATAGGCTCCTTGTAGTTAGGACATCTTGTGACTTTAAGGTTCAGCACAGGCTTATTTTGCTCTGTAAGTCATTAAAAAGAATTCAAGGTAACCTTTCTTATTAGAAACTATATTACAAGATCAGTAAAATAGCTAAAACTGCCACTTGCTACCCCAAAGTAGTGCCAGGAGAATCCAAACAGAATACATTTCCAAATAAAAGGAGGTATTTAACTGATGAAAAAAGGGTTTTTTTTATTTGTTTTTTAAGTGAAGCTGGACATAAAATTCCACCTGAACAGATATGAAGTCTTTCCAGTTGTCGTGAAAATGACTGTTAAAACGACAGAGATGCTCACGTAGACAGCATGTAAACACATTTTGAACAGCTGTCCAAGTTTAAACAAGGTTGAATTCTGCCCATTTTTCCCTCAAACCCAGTGATCTCAAAGCAAGCCAAGGAAACCAGCGTGCATAATATGTTTTGTAGTATTAACATGCTAACTTTGAATACTTCTGAAATGACAACTACTTGGAAGTTTTGTCATCATTAGCAAACCATCTGATAGTAGAAACAAACCAGAACCTTAGCAGAACCTGAATTATGCCATCAGCTCTGGTCTCCCTTATATCAGGCATAATTAATCCTTAATAATGTCTCAGACTGACACAGAAAAGTCAATTTCTAAGTGTCCGCTTCATTTTGCCCCTGATGTGCAATGATTTGACATTTAACCTGACTAGGTCAAGTCTCCTACTCCACTGACGTTTATCTACAAACAGATGTTAGTAGAATATGCCTCTCTGCATGCCACAGATGTCCATCACATTTTTCAAAATGTGGTAGAATATTCCATACATTGATAGAATACAACTGCAAAATCATTTCTGCATTTGGCTTAATGAGCAAATGCCTTAAACATTATCATCTACACTCAAAGTGTATTTGCATGGAAAATCTAAACTAAAGGAGCATTTGCAGAGGAAATGGGGCCTGATGGATGACTGATGTATCACAGATTATATTACTTTTCCATGCGTGTAGAATAAATAGGAAAAAAATTAACCAGCAACAGGATAGTTCGAAATATCTTCTTGCTAATATAAATCAATCTTAACACCAAACCCACCAAAACTGGAAATTTAAATACTCTGAGTGTAGTTTTTTGGGGGTCTTTGTGTTTTTGCTAACTGATCTCTTGCAAGGAACATCTGAAAAGCTGCATCACTTGCTCCATGAAGCAGCATCGAGTCACATCACAAACAAAATAAAGTATATAGTACAGGTTTGGGTTGCTTTTAACTGAAAACTGAAGCTTTGCTAATAAAATAGAAGTTACTGCATCATAGGACAGGAACTTTGGCATCCCACCCTGCACTGTTCTAAGGCAAAGCCTGAGAGAATTGTCATGTACATCCATTTGATATTTGAGAACTACATTGCACAGATGCCAGTGAGAAGGTTCCAGGATTTTTTTCTTCAGCTTAATATTTTTCCATCCTATTACACTCCTCTGACAGGAAAAATCTACATTGGACATTTCTCCAACATAATTGGAAGCATAATGGGGGAAAATACTTCAAATGTATGAATATTGATTAGAAGAATGTAAAAACTCTTATTTTTCCATGTATCAGTGAACTAAGACAAGTTGTTTCCTTATGTTCCACAAACTGTAGTCTTCTGACACTGTTCTGTTGTCAAGTCTATGCTACTGTGCTATCACTTGCAAAAATTCCCACTCAACTAAATGAAGCAATTCAATTTTATTGGATGGATCTTTTAAGCGGTTCCAAACCCATTTTTCCCCAATAGATCACTAACAAGATTAAGTGGCTGTAGTGTTTGTACTCTTTATATATGTTCATAAATATATATGTGTATATATATACTTGTGTATACATACATGCTTGTACACCTCAGCACTGAACTTTATTAAACGCACTTTAAATCAAAATGCCTAACAATATTTACTGTGTTTGTGTATATGTATATTAGTGTTTGTATTTAGCACAAAATCTAGTTAGTAAAATTCTCTATCAATTTGCACAGCTGCAAGAGGACTGGGCAAAAGAAAAAGAATAACAGCTTAATAATAAGCAAAAAACATTCCTAAAAATTAAAATTTTACCTAAAGCACATTTTAAAGTTTTATTGTTAGAAAGGAAGTAGGAGGAGACCCTAGGTTTCTTTAGAGGCTGTTTTGTATATCTCAAGTTATTGCATATTTATGCATACATCAAGCCTAGATGAGAACTGCTATTTTTTCTGTTATCTTGGGGAGATAAATTGCATACTTTCATTTTATGAAAGCCTATCAAATATCCAAGAACAAATTCAGCTCCTTCATTGAAATGGCCAGAACTGGCCATATCTCCTTCAAAATAACAGGTGACAAAGTTTGTCAGCTGCAATAATTTCTCTTGTATAGGTTTACTTGCACATTTGGTTTTCAGATTTGGTCTCGAAAATAAGTTTGTGTGAATGGTTCTCTCTGGGATTGTCCAGCTTCCTTCCACCTTCTTCTTAATGGCCCCTCTTGTAGCAGGACATCCTGCATTTTAGGAATTTCAGTTTGTTATCTCAGTAGCTCTGAAAGCATTGTCTGAGTCAGGAGTTTTCTTTTTTGTCTTAAGTGCCTGGTATGCAGCTGGCATCTAACCTTATAAACATGTGCATACTCTCAGACCTGTCCTTTTTTCAAGCTGACATCTGACATGGATATAGTATGTGCAAAAGAGCTGAACAGGGCACTGCTCCATGGCAAGCAGAGCATCTAAGATGCTCTGCCTTACTGTTTTTCCTAACAGTAGCACTGTAGAGATTTTTCTCTCCCTTCAATGTGGCTAAAAAACTGTTTCAAGTATTGTGTTGATATATACACATGTATGAAAATATATTTACACACAGGAATTTAATTTCCCTCTTTTCCTCTCCCTTGGTAGTTACTGCAACCCTGAGTAACTCTTGTTAGTCAACAGTAATAGTATAGGCTTGATTGCCTCTAAAATGATCTGCTGTCTTAAAGGCTGGAGAAGTTCTCCTGACCTATGCCAGAGCTCAGAAATCCCATCCCCATACAAGGATTATTCAATTCATTACTATTTTCACTTTGGTCCAAGGCTATGGCATCACAGACTGCTTGCAGGGAGATGATGCTACTTTCACCTGTCAGCATTCTCTCTGTAGTAAATTGCGCTGGATACAGAAGAGCATCCCTGTCCAAAATATTCTTCCACAAAAATCCAAAGCAGTGTGTTATCACTGTCAAAAACAGTATTGTGCCAAAATGGACTTGGAGCTGGGGCTAAAAAGGTAAATAATAGACACTCTGCCTTGGCAATACCACTTTGTCTAAATATGTTGTTTTAAAATTGTGCATCTTTCATGTTTCAAAGGCTTTATGCTTGCTCAGTGAGACTACAGAAGCAATGTTTCCAGGAATAGGTCACTGGATCAGGAACCATAGAGTTTTATTCTTGGCTGTGCCATAGGGTCACTGTACTATCATAGGCAAGTCACTGAAACACTTCACACCTTATTACACCAGTGTGACATAACCTACAAACCACAGTAATATCGGGACTCAATATGGTAACTTGTTATTTTTCTATCTAATTTAATTCAGACAAATGTTTTCTCCTGACTTGGAATAAATTGCAATTGGTAAAAAAAAAGTGTAGGTTTACAAGTTAAAATCTTCAGCTATTTGTTAATGGGTCTTGACCCCACCTTAAAGCTTAACTGATACATTAACATTATTTGATATGAGAAATTAAGCTTAAGGCCAAAGTTGTTGCTTTTTTTCTTTTTCCTTTTATTAATGAAGCTCAACCTGCTATAGCTACTCCTAGAATACTAAGCAAACATTCAAAAGCAATATGGTCTTCATATGCACTGGAAAAATCACATATACTTGCTTTTAAAACTGATATCACAAGTGTTTTAAATTAAACCTCCTTTCACACCACTGCTTACTACTGGCCGTAATATTGTCCATATCACCACTTTCCTCTGCAAGCAAGGAAGCTGACTTATTGAAAGAAAATGTCTAGATCACTTTTACATGCTTGTTCAGATTTCATGCTTTTTTTTATACAAATTGCCATTTTTGCATTTTCTTTGTGCATTTGTTTTGTTTGTAACTCTATAGCTCATATTGAAGAGCAGTAGTTCTATGAATCAAGTCTGTGTAATTATGGCATCTGAAGATACTCATCCTTTCACAGTCCTGTAGGTGCTAACAGAACACTTGACAGTGGTTATACCCCACTTCATTTCTCTTTTGAGCATATGAGACAAACCCAAGGATAACATCACATTAATGCCAGTGTCATTCCACCAGCTACAATGAATTAGAAGTTCTGTAGTAGCCTTAGTGTCTTTTCCCCTGAGGAATACTTGGTCCTTAGGTATGTATAATGGTGTTAAGTTGTAAATTATTCTAGCTAGGTAATTTAGTTAATCGTTCATTAAGATGAGTTAGCCATGAAAGAGTTGGTTCTGAAGTTGTCCCCTGCTGCAGGTCTGCTGAAAAGTGTTTTCTACACAGTAAAACAGCAGTACAGCAAATTATTTGCTATGGAAGCTTGTTTTTTGTTCATAGAGTTCTAGGACAGTTTTAGACCACAATTAGTGTCCATTGTTGCATTCAGAGACCTACTAAACCTTGCACCTCTGGCAAACCAACAACTTCTGAACAGCTACTACTATGTAAATTGGCACCTTACTCAACTGCTTACACCCTCCGAAACAAAAATTCAAGAAAAGTTTGTAGAAATGCTATTTGCACACACTAACATACATACCAGTAGAGGCAGAGATAACCTAAACAAAAATATTTCACAGTAAATCAAGGGCAGAAGTATTTAACGAACAACTTGCCAGATACAACATTAAATGGTTCACTATTGTACTAAACAACCTATGAAGGAAGGTTAACAAAAAGTACATAACTCAAAGGGTTTGTGGCAACAACTAGGTGAAAAGGCCAAGAAATTCATATTTTTTAAAGTTGTGAGTTCTGCTTGAGCTCACTCGATGCTTATGTATTGGGATATATTTGCTGTTCATTTGGTTTGCCCCAGCCCATTGCAGTCATCTGTATATACCCTGCAACGTGGTCCAAAATTAATGCAAAGCTGGAAAACATCAGATGATCACCGAGGCACTTCTGGTTGTATTCTCTCAAACCAGAGATGCTATGGGGTGTAGCAGCCAAAGCAATCCAGAAACTACAGACTTTCACTGAAGAAATGCCATGAATAAGCAGCATTCACGGCTATATCCATGATTCTATGATCACCATATGCTGCTCCACTGAAAATCAGATCCCATTTAGGAGTCCTAGATGCATTAAAAGGCATCAATTACTAATATTGCCATAATGCAACAGATTAGAGCTGGGTCTATGCTCTTTTCTGCATTTAGTTCACTGTTCTGTGATGTGCCCTCTGCAGTGTTATGTATCATTAATACGGGCTGGTATTCTAGTACTTGCATTTTTGGTAATGGTCTCTATCTTACTTTTTTGTTCCTTATAGGCTGCCTTGTTTAAGGCATTTGAGGGAAGTTGAACTGTAACAGTAATTCTAATTCTTTGACCTGATCTCTAGTTCCCTGTACTACTCTGGTTAAAATTTTGCTGCCATCTTGAATAGTTGCATCTTATCATACTGATGACCCATACAGCAGATCTCTCCACATCCTTCTGATTGTCATTGTATCTGTCACATCTGAAGGCAGAGCTGCTTAGATCCAGCTAACAGGGGTAGGACTGCCAGTATAGTTTTCCTTGCTTCATTGTGATAGTTTCTTTTCAGTCCTGTACTTCAGAGTAATTGCATTTATTTCCACAGCCCCAAAAACAACACTGCCTACTTTCTGTATAACCTCCCTTCCATATAGCATAATAAACAAGGAAGGGGCAGGGGGGGGAGGTGGAACAGAAAATCAGAAGCATTTTTACAATACAGGCCTAACTAATTTAGAGAGCTCTTTCCCCAGCCTGGCTCACAGACTTCAACACAGGGATATGCAGTTTGAGACAGCAGGAGGAAATATTAACTCGTGTTAAAATGCAAAGGTTTTGAAAAGGAAGGAGGAGGTATTACTGCCACACTCTTCCTCAGGGAACCAGGCTAGTGGAGAGTAACAGCATCCTGACTGGCCATACCCTACTGCAGATGTTTTGTAATCAGTCAAAGCTAGGCACTGTAAAGCTGCAGGCTATTTTTACTGAGCATTATCAGTCTTTCTTACCAAAATATCAGAATTACGATGGTTTTTAATAAAAATGTCTTGCTTAGGAAGGGTGCTTTGGAGCTAGAGCAAGCACTAGTACATGAGGACCAGAGTGACCAAAGCAAACAGAAGGGCATCAGAATAACCCATCCACTGGTGGATTCAAGACAAAACACTAGTTTACAAACAGTTAGATAAGATTTTTCATTATGATGCCTCCTCTGCATAGCATTGAAGAACATGTAGTTCCTTCACTTTACATTGTAGTTTTCCCTCAAGGATACAGTTAAGATGGCATTTTATTTAATTTTGTCTGTACACTACAGGCTAAGCTCCATTGCTTCTGTTGTAATGTCTTGCTTTTATCTTATCAGCATAGTCAAGTCTCATCACTCCAAACTCTAGTTAAAGGGAACTTGACTATATCTTCCTCATGCCCCCATGCATTTTGCCCCGATCACTCCCTCAGAAGTGTAATTTTCTACAGATCTTGACAGCTTTTGCTGCAACTGCCCTGCTGGGGGCTTTATGTTCCACACTGCCATCAAATGGCAGAGCACATGCTCTGGCTGTATTTTAATGAGTTTACTAGAATAACTAAAGCCAAATGAGACTAGAAGTGAGAACAGATTCCCAAGAACACTGCTCTTGGTAACAGCGTCTGAAAACCACTCCAGTTACGCTCTAACCCCTTCCGCATGCATCTGCCAAGTCTCCTGGAGGATCCAGATCCCCCCCAGACATTTCCAAAAATCTCAGTAATATTTACCAGGACATCTTCAACACCTAATCCTGCCAGGAAAAACAAAATCACAATCATTTCAGGTGGAATGAACCTCCGTGTTCTCTAGTCCTGAGACTGCTTGAGCAGGAGGCTGCACTGAACCCAGACCAGTTTGCTCAGGGCTGTTCCACTTGGGTCTTGAAAACCTCCAAGATGACCACTGCACAGCATCCCCCCAAAATCTGTTCTACTGCTTCATTATACTCACTTTCCTTATGCCCACTCTGAACCTCCTGTGTTTCAGTTTATGACCACAGTTTTGTTTTCCCACCATGCACCTCAGTGAGGGCCTGGCTCCAGCTTCTGCTGTTAGGTCACCACCACCCTCTCTTCCCTCCTGGCTGAGCAAGGCCTGGACCCTCAGCCTCTCCTCACAGGAGGCATGCTCCAGCCCCTGAGCAGCTTGGTGGCCTGTGCTGAACTCACTCCAGTTTAATCCATTCTTTCCTGTACTAAGGGACCCAAAAATGGATGAAGTAACCAGTTGCTAATCAGCATAGTACTAGTAGATCATATACTCAAATACAGCCCCACCCTGTAATTGCTTACAAGCAAAAATATCAAAGACAGCCATGTATAAATATGCCAGCTGTGGGTAATGCATTTCTTTTTATTTCACTTTCACAACAGTTTTTAAACCTTGTAATTTTATTGCAACTGAGTTATATAAAGATTTTAAACACTTCAGAACTAATGAAGCAGGCAAAAAATTAATTGAAATGTCTTAGCTGAGAGTTCCTTGATGCTTAATGAACAATGGCTCAAATATCCATTGACTCGGATCTCCATTGTGCTGAAGTTTATGCAGACTTTCATATCAGAGTAAATGGAGCACAGGCTGCCTGATAAACGCTGCCTTTTTGACTTGATTGTTATTTTACATCCCTCTGTTGTAAATGACTCTACAAGGCAGTGGTCAATAGCAATCGAGGCCCAGCACCAGTATTTTAGAAGCACCTTCTGTTCATTGCACTTGATGGCATCCAGTCATCTCAATGCACTCAAAATATGTACAAATTTAATCAAACTGTTGATTGACGGCTTTAAAAGAAATAATGGATTTGTGTTTGTGGCTTGGTCATAAAAACATTATTCGGTCACAAATATTCTAAAAGTCCCATAAAAAACAACCCCCTAGTATAAATCAAAGAGGGTAAACCTTGCAAAGCAATATCTCTGATGTCTATTGTCTAGATATGATTGATTAGCTGCTTACCCCAGCCTCATCTAAGTGCCTCTCTATGGTGCACAATACAAACACATTTGTTTCTAAAAATAGCAAGAAAATATCTTGGCTAGACAAAACCTGCCACTTTTGTCTTAATCACATCTGAATCAGGTAGTTCTTAAAAATGTTAAAAAGGAACTGGTTAGCAACATGTATGGTTCCTACCAGGCATAAAAAAGATTAAAGGCAAATACATTGCGTTTTAGAATTTGGTTAATGAGTATGAGCAAAATAACAATGGTGGTGTTGCAGACTAAGTGGTTTCTGCACTAGCATGGCATTTGGAAGTCAGAACTCTTGATGGATTATCTAGATAAGTAAAAAAGTGTCTTTAGAATTAGTATTTTTATTGAGATTTACTAGTGTTAACTTATTTATATTGGGAAGGAAGGATTATCCTCATATTTGATGATAGTTTAAAGTCCAAATAGTTTTTGACCCTGGATTGTACATCAAATTTGTGCATGCTCTCTCCTTTTGTAAATCATTTTATGCCTCCTCAATCTCAGCTATAATTCTCTGGTATGCGCAAGCCAAAAATGTGCATTACACTAACTGAATAGAGGCTTCAGCATCAAGTTTTATACTCAAAAATTAGAAGTGATCTAAGTTTCAGTGTGTAAAGATATCTCCTTCAGTTGCTGTCTACAACTCACTATAACCTCGCAGCAAGTTCAATATCTTACTACTTTCTAAAATGTAAACTTCAATCTTAAGGCAGTATTTGAATCAGACAAAAGTACAATTGATCTTTACTGAAATGAATACAAACTGCACCTCATGGACAGAATATCAATACTGCTTAGAGGGTCTTGTGACACTCCCAAACAAGCCTTCCTCAAATCCATTCAAAAAACTGCTTATACCAGCTGTATTTATGGTGAAATACCTTACAAACATGGAGGTCTTCAGTTTTTTCTACTTGTGCCTTACTTCAATGTTGTAATCTGGATTTTTCCAGTTTTTTAATGAAGTGATTAAAAATAAAGCATCAAGGTATTAGAAAGAGAACATCTTTGCAGCAAAAGAAAATAATACATCCATTTCTGAAAGAATCAACTGTACACCATAGTTTTAGACTTGTTTCCTTGGATTTCCTTTGTTGGCCTTCCTCCAATTTTTTTTTTTTAAATACAAACTAGTTTCAACCACATCTGAAAGAGATGAAAATTCAAAAGATAATGATTTCAATCTATCAAAGTAAGAAAGAAAACAGGCAGTATTAGGCATCTGGAAGAAAAGGGAAAAAAGTTGAATTATTGCTTGCAAGGAGAATAAAACAACAAAAACTTACAGGGACTGAAAAGTAACGCTTGTTCCAGAGAAAAGTTTATGCTCATTTTCTTGCTTGCATAGTTTCACAAGTAGTGATTTTCGTTGTAGTCTCTTTAAATTGCTAAGCCACATGGATTCTGTTTGGTTTCAGCACAGTGCTAGCTGTGAGAGGTGAGGAGAGCCTCCCTTGATTCTGCTGGGCAGTGGACCTGACCCTTCACTCCTGGTGGCCTCATCCCAGACCTCAAGGGAAAACAATGAGCTAGTTCAAACACACGTAAAAGCTATGCTCGCATTTTTAGGGTGATATCAATTAAGCATAAAGAGACCAGAATAAATCCACATTTTTATGCTACCTTCACACATGAAACCTAACCTACACATTTGCGTCTTTACTAATCTGTAGCTATATGCTGAGTCAGATAGAAATGTAAGAACCAGATTTAGAAAACTGCTTTCATGCATCTCCTGCCTACTCAATTTTGCCCAGGATTTTCCATAATCTATTTGCAAAAGTTTTTCTACATGCAAAAATTAGTTTACATGTTGGAAGATACATTTGGAAACTTATCTGATAATGGTTTTAATGAAAGCAGAAAATACATAATATGGCAGTTAAAAGGAATAGATAAAATCTTTGGTGGAAATCTGACCTCAGTTAACCTATTACTAGGGCTATTCTCCTTTCTGGCACTAAGTCTCAGGTGGAAAGTCAATTCAGTTTTTCACTGAATGCAAGTCTGACATAGAAAGTACTCTATTTTATGGATATGTATCAATTTAGGCAAAAAATTTTCAAATACAATAAAACATTCCTGAGCACAAGGGTGAAGCACACAGAGTTTTAGTACTAAATCTTAAACCTCATAAGTGAAGAAAATTATTATATTTGAGACATGTTTGTTATAGAACTTTCATTTCCTTTTTTTTTTAATTAGGATCAGAAAAAACATACTATCAGGGTAAAGATTAACTTCAAGATATTCTCAGGAAGTAGTGAAATGAAAAATCCTGTTATCTAATGACAAATTTAGGGTACTTTCCAGGCTAACTTTGTTGACTCCTCAGAAGGGAGGAACTGCTGAAAAAAAGCCTAATCTTTTCAGAGCACGTGCCGTGATGCTTCAATTCCACCCCTTCAGTCCAGCCTGGTCCTGCAGGTAAGTGCTAAGATCTGATGGGACACCTTGGTGCAGAACTAAACCAGAGAGTTTGGCACACAGGTCCCAGTCAAGGAAATTCTACATTGCCATGTAGTCAAGTCTTAATATTTATGCTTAAAATTATGCTAAAGTGATTTCCTTAACAAATGCACAATGAGTACAGTATTATTAATGGGCATTAGAAAGACAGCTCATACTACAAATTATATACTATTTTACCTTCTACATTATTTTTATCTTAATGCCTTCTATGATGCATTGAAAGTGTATAGTACTTTACCAGCCTTTATATATTGAAATGCCCTCGTAAATTGTATTAAAATAGCTTTGTTAAGCATTCTTAATATAGTGCAATAGCGGTAATACCTAACAATAGGTGATAGCCCAAATCATAAATGCTTTTCTAAACATGTTAGAATTGGTTTAGCGTTGGATGTTCTGGTCTGATAAGAGGACTTCTGCACTAAGGCAATCGACTGAAATTCGCAATTGGCATGGAAATTACTGTACAAGAAATTGTGTTCCTCCCCTCCCCCTTTCATTATGCCTTTGTGAACTCTAAAAACAGATTAAAGTGAAAATTCTCAGCTAGGAGAAACCAAACAGCAGGAAAATGTTTCCAAAAATTAACTGGAAGTATTTTTAATTCTGAAAGATTTGATACTTAAGAATACTGACAAACAGACCTCATCTTTTCAATCTTGTATCTCAAAGCATGTTCAGCTGATATTTCATGCAAGTCAGACTAACTCATTGAACATATCCTTTGCAATGGATGCAATGTGTGAGCCTCAGCTGGGGCATTAAGCTTGTTCTTCTATTTCTTCTTCTATATGTACAACAATTTACATTTGAGATAATGTAGAATAAATGATGGTGTGAGAGAAAAAAAGGAGGTTTGGGGGTTTCTTTTAATTAGAAACAGTTTGGGACTGCTACTTTTAAACAACAGAACTGCGTACCCCAAGAGTTCCGGGAGCTTCCTGAGACTTTGTGTGCCACACACAGTACTGGAACATAATGCTAACACCACCTTGAAGAGATTTACGTTCTCGTTTATTGTTTTCATCCTTCTTGGGAGCTTGGTTTGCTTCCCATTTTCTGTACCACACTGCTAAGGGCATCTGTAGTAAGATACAGTTTTGAATTACACTATTTATTCTAAATCTATAATTTTATTTTTAATTGCCAAATTAAACCCATTCTCCCGTTTTCTTTCTTAGAACAGATGCACAGTGCACTTACTCTGCATGCTGACAGGTTTTTGGCTGCTTGTAAATCCTGAAAATATTGATCAGTTAAAAATATTCGGATGCTTGCATCCCTTGATTCTGCTTACCACAGCCTTTCTTCCTGGTCAGCTAGGAGAGCACCAGCAATTTTGTTATAATGATAAATGACCCTCATAGACAGGTCACTCTTTTTTACCTAAAGCCACAATTTGCTCCTTCCTTTAGGTCACAACCTGATTTTTCAGGGTGACAGATTTATTACTTTCTGTGTGCTAAAAAACAAATCACCAACAATTGCTCAAAATACAGTCCTGTCACAATAACTTTGAACACTTCCCAGCCAGAATGATGCAACACAAGAGGGTTTTTTTTTTTCCTGTTTTTAAGGCAGCAAAATCGCTTGTACATTTAGAACAGTTATTGTGAAGACCCATTTGGCCCATTTCATTGTACACATCACCCCAAAAAAATAAAACTAATGTAAAACTTATGTAAAAGGAAACTCTGCAGGAGCAAGTGATAAGAAGGAAAGAGTGAGTGTTAAGAAGTTCAGAGATAAAGCAATTAAGTAAAGCTGAGAAAAGGTTTTTTCAGGTAAGAGACCTGCTTCTGTGCATCACTTTGAATGCCATTAAAAGTCCAAATATGCTGAGCTACAGAAAGTCCTGATTTTCCTCAAATCATTGATGTTATGCCTGTCTTTTCAATACAAATAGAGGATCTCTGGTCCTGCACAATTTTTCTCCTGTGTTTTCCATGTATATATGGGGATCCCAAATTGTGTCAAGAATTGGATTTCATGTTCAATCACTGAACTACTTATTTAAAATTTAGCTCTTTCCAAACTCAATCCTTTTTGCCATTCCACAACAGATTTCCATGTTCTTGAGCTTTACCTTGCACATAGTTTGCAATAAATACAAGCATCATCTAGTTGCTTTTAAGGAATTTAGATTATCCTCCCAGCTGCAATTCTGTACATAAGGCTGCCTAGAGCTGGCAACCCTCCATTTCAGAAGAGCCACATAATGAACATGAGTTGTTTCCATTTCTCCCTGATTGTTCTAATGAGTTTGTCTTCAATAAAAAAAATCACGGTCCTAAGACATGCAGGACTTCCACCAACTTCCATAGGAGGTCTGCATATGTAACATGAGCATGGGCTCAAGATATAAATGCATAGAAACATCTATCCATCTAGTAGCCACACAGACCATACTTGCACTATTTACTGAGAATAGTAGTGATAAGTAGCCTAAAAAAGCTACTTATCTTTACTGATATGTAATGAAGACTATTTTCTCTAAGATGTTTTCCATATTGCTGAAAGAAATTACTACTTTTTCAAACATATCCCCTGAAAGAAAAGAAAATAAAGTTGGTGATCATTAGCCAACTTTATTCTATTTACTGAGATAAGGTTTATAGCTCTGATATGAGAAAATTCTCTCAGGACAGCTCACACTAACCTTTTAGCACAGAAAGTATCAGTATACTAAAAGATGCTATCCTGTCATGACTGCTGCAAGATAGAGAGAATGGCTTAATGCAGGATAGACTAAAAGAGAAAAAAGTAACAATTAAATTAGCCTCTGTTGTGTCAGTTTGTTGTCACTGGGTCTCAGAATACACCTCTTGGCATACAACTGCTTTGCAAGCTCTAACAGTGCATGAAGTACATTGCTTTAATTTAACCTCTTGTCCATATTTGTACAGGTCACTTTGCAACTACATTTCTTTCTTTTCTCACAGCTGAAAAGCGAGAAGAAAGGGGCAGAAATACTAAGTTTATTTAACTTCAGAGTTTTCCTTTCCTTCCCATCAGGCTAACATACAAATACCTGAACAAGAGACTTCAAACTAGCAAGTAAGCAAGTCTCCCCACCTGGAGTCACCAGAAGACTGATGTCTTGCGAGCTAGTTTGAACACACAAAGCTGTAGGGAGCTGTTCACCAGAGCTGCAAACAAGCAGGCAGTTCAAAAGCTCATCTGCCAGGCCCTCTCATGATTTCAAGCCGGAATGCGCCATTAGGCTCAGAACAAAATAAAAATCAAACAGTTGTACCAATAGTGGTAAATGCTACATTTCCTTGCACAAGTGCCAGCCAGCACAGCTGCTAGAACAAGAGTTAATGTTCAGAATTAAATCACCATGCTGTGTCCTCATTCTTATCATAGCAGTTTCACAAGCTGAAGGAATAGACAGACAAGAAAAGAGGAGCAGCAGCCATGGGGGTCTGGCCTGCTCCCATAGCTGCTCTGGGCTGAACAAAAACTGTGGCTGCTCATCCTCGTTAAAGAAATTAATGCAGCTATGTATATGGACACACTTTAAAACAGATTTCCCTCAGCTAAACTTGCTTCTTTAGAATTTCAGCAGTAAATTAAACTAATGTAAGCAGAAATAACCCTTGGGAATCACCTATACACAGGCTTTCACCAACTTAACTCACTTAAACACAAACACCATGGAAATTACTGGCTTGTGAAGAAAAAAAGTGCAACTGCAGAAACCTAGAGCAAGTGTTGGCAGAGCTGCACTTCTGTTTGCTCCCAATAAGCCTTTCCCAATGTTTCTGTTTTTTCCTGTTGACTCTAATTGAGCTCACTTCCTAATCAGGGTGGCTTTGTGCCTTTAAGAATCCAGGACAGATGAGGAAGTCACTGGTCTTGGGCTTCTCTCACTGACTTGGCTTATACATCACTACAATGTTGACAATCCTGCTCAGTGCTTCCCTTCCTATGACAAAGCTCTTTGTGGTTTAATTAAATGTTTACCAAGCTGTTTACAATCTTCAAATCAAGGCCCAAAGACCACTGCTCAGTTAACAACTCCTGAGATCAAATGACAGATTTGTCTCAGTTTACCTGTTTCAACCAAATATCTATATTAGTGGCAAGATAAAGTTCTACTCATCCCAGTTTAGCTACACAGGAATAAGGACTAACCGCATGTTGTGCTGCATTTGGCATAAAATAGGTAATTCTGTGTCTCAGTGAGGGCCCTTGCAGGAACCTCTCAGAGAAGCATGAGGGATTTTCATTTAGGCTCAGTTTTTATTCTGCACACAGGGCTACCTAATGCTTAATTCAGAGCTGCAACAACACATCAGAACAGCTCAGCTGCAGAGAATGATCCAGAGACATTTTCACTTATGAGTATCAGCTGCTACTTTTAGCTAAAGCACATCTTTCTGGCACTGTCAGTTACCAGGACCCAGCAGGACACACGCTGATTGCACAAGACACCTACATATGTCCTGTATAGACAGAGTGGTGAAATCCCAGCCAAATGAGATAATAACCAAATGAAAAGACTAGCAGAGTTAAATACCTGCATGCAGAAGATGAGGCAGCTTTATCAGGGGAAGACAGCTTTCAGCAAGATATCCCAAAGCACAACAAAAAAAACTTCTGCATGCCCACCCTTTAAGGACCTCAGTCAAAAACCACTGATGTCAATGAACTCAGAGGCACAGAATCACTTTTCCATGAAGGAACAAATCACACCAGATATTGAACCATCACACATTCACTTGGCTCTGTGCACACTCGGGACAAATTACCACAGATCAGCACAGTTGCTTGTTCCTGAGATAAGGATCATATGCATCAGAAATGCATTTTGGCTTTCATTAAGTGGCCTAGAATTCGAGTTCTGTGCACAGAACTTAGGTTCCTGAAATGCAGCCCAACTAGATCAAGCTAAATCAGACTGCTCTTTCTGTGCCTAATGCACTCATCTTCTGACACTGCCTCCTTTCACTTGGACTCTCAAGCTTTCACCTTCTCCTCACAAGTGAAGGAGAACCAGCCTCCCTTTTCCCAGTCAGCAGTAGCAGGCAATATAGCCCCCCCTTCTGTGTATTCCTCTCTTGCTACAGAGCATGTGTGGATATAGATAACAGCAAGCATGCCTCATTGGAATAACCAAACAGATAAAATACACAAATTATTAATGAACAAAACATCTAAGATACTGCTTTTCCATATGCTGAATGACATTACTTGTTCAGACCACAATAGTGATTTTAGGTTTTATTCTTAGGTCTTTGAACTCCTTCTCACTCTCCACATCAGATCAGTAAGCACTGAAAAAGCTTTACATTGTGTAGCTCTCTAATTTTTACCTCCTTAAATCTTCAGTTCTCATCTCTTGACAAAATCCATTTAAACAGGGCTCTCAAGTTAATGGTTAAACTTGTTGTTTGTAGTACCATTAATATAGGTCAAGCAGCACAATAGTTACAACTGCTGAGAGGGAAGGTACATAAAGACACAGTAAGCAGTTCAGGACCTTATTACAACATGTCTATCAAATGCAGGGGTACAAACAATGTGCCTGATTCATCAGAAAGATAACTTCTGCTGACAGTACACACTGTTCCCTGGAGTCTCTTGCGCATGGCTCAAAAATTAAAATTGGAAGTGTAAACTACACAGACACATTCTTGCAAATATGAGTGTTTCAGCACAGTGAGCATTTCTGTGCAAAATACTAGATACAGGCAGTGGAATGAATTCAGCCCTCATTTGCATCACTGAGCACTGAAGAAACTCAGCAACAGCTATGACTTTACTCTGCATTCTCTCTCATGCAACCAAGGGAAGAGTTTGTCCCACCAGGCCCAAGGACACACGTTTTTCACTGTGGGATACTCATACTTAATGCCTAGAACAGGGATTACTTCATACTTTATTCAAGAATATTCACAAAAGGACAGATCTCTATGCCTCAAAAAGTTAGTATTTCAGAAATACTGACAGTAAGTACTTTTTCAAAGCTAATGGCACCTTAAAGCTTGACAACATGGATCACTTCTGCTCAGTGCCAGTCATTCACTGTCTGCCAGTTCAAATGCACGTCATTCCCAGTTTGGCTCCCTGGCCAAGGTTCCCAAACTAAAGTGAATTCCTACATACTCTACTGGAGTGAAAGCTGAAGGAATAGTCAGGTCTCAAGACTGGCAAGAGCCTATTGCATGTGCCCAGTGAAACACCTTTCTCTTCGTAATTATTTGCATCATGATGGCATGCAGAAGCATGAACCAAGTCTGCAATGTGAAGTGTGTCTCTCCCCCAACCCAAATATGATAATGCTGCCTTTTCTGACCAAGCATTTTGAAAGTATGAATAGCATTTCAAATAGTTTATCCCTCAAATTGAAATAGTTCTAATAGACTGACGCAAAAGTATTTTAAGTAGAAAACTCTTTTCTTGCATCTAGCAACTGTAATTCCAGGATGACCAGTTTGACTATTGTGAGTCTAGGGTGGAGTGATGAAGTTGAATTAAGCATATTTTATTTTGTATAGCAAAACACAGAACTGACACCAAAAGTCAGTCACCAATGACCAGAAGTCATTGCAAATTAAGGTGTGTATAAGACTCTGACTTGAGTTTTTTCCATCAGTAAAAATTGAAGACAGTTTTCATCTGTTTTCCTCACTGATAATTTACATTTCTGTGGTACCTGTTATCTCTTATTTCAATGTGTTTTATGAACCTTGGACTAGATCTTCAGCAAGCATGAGTCAGCTCAATACTGACTTTAACAAAGCTCTTTTGAATGGCACTACCTGAAGTGATTAACTGACATTGCACAACAGTCAGACAGATGGGACATGTAACAATATCATCTTTCAGTGGAACATTGATCTCGGGTGTAATATTTTTATCTCAAAATATTAGTAGCATTCTGTAGAATCATAATTTGAAACACTGGTTAAAGCTCACCAAAAGCATTCCAACCACCTTAAGATAGACAAAAAACTGTATTGCCTTGTGTATGTTATACATTGAGATACATATCATCTGGAGTGTTTTCCAGCAAAACAAGTCATGTCACACTATTAAACACACTTTTGACACTTCACAAGAACTCCAGTGCGCGTTATTTATACTCCATAACAGCTCAATAGACTACTCAGTCTTCTCATTGTATTTATATTGGTAGGGCAGCCCATCAAGACAGCTTGGATAAGATAGCTTGCACCAACACAAATACTAGCATGATAAAGGGGTTTTTGTGCATTCATCTGGACATTTTTTCTACTCCATACTACAGGTCCTCTCTAATAGCTACATATGTTGCACTTTCCTCACTAGGATGAGATATGCTCCACTTTAGCACAGATGTACAGGAAACCCTACTACGGTATAGGTCCTCCCTATTAACAGAGCTAAATGTTTCTTCTGCAGAAACTGTTTGTATTAATGCTAACACAGCATTGCCTCACACTATTGTTTTTCCTGAACATCAATAAAGATTTAATTCTTTTGATAATTACAAAGAATTGAAGGAGAAAAAATTAAGAACTGTCTACAGAGCATGATGAATAAGAAACAGAAGAGTCCACAGAACATGATGTAATCACCTGTAAAAACACACGTGCCTCCTGTCTTCCTCCTAAAATGGAGGATTCAAGGCACTTAAAGACAGCAGGAGCAAGACTGCTTCCTTAGGTACTCAAGGGATATCTCTACCCAGTCATTCAGGAAGCATGAGGTGGAATAGTGCTCTACTGATGTTCAGATTGCCAAGGTAAGAAGCAAAAGAATGTCTTCTCCCCACCACCACTGTTTCAACCCTAAGATGTTACGTGCTGAATTTCAGCTAATGACAACTTCATCCCATTTAAAATCAGGGAACAGCCAGGCACTTACGTCCAGCAGAAACTTAGTCAGCCAAACCAGTTCTATTAGTCTTTTTTTTTAAAATGTTGTTCTGATTCCAAAGATTTGTGTTATAGTTCAGTGAATTTCCCCTTCTGCTATTATGGCTGTTCTGTTTAAACAGTTTCAGGATGGATAAAACTAAAGCTGTGACAGTGATAAAGCACTTGGGTAAACGTCGATAAGTCAGTACAACTCAACATTCAGACATACTTCCATTGTGTTAGCCAGAATGATAACAATTCACCTTGTTTCTATTAAAACGTCGATAGAAATACATCTGCCAATAACACTACCATAATTTAACATCATTCCTTTGTAAAATTAGTGCAAATTTTTTTAAAACCCTTAGGCCATAATAAAACCATTAATATATCTAATAAAACCTAATTCCTTACTAGCAAGTCTGTGTACCCAGTTATGAAGCAGGTGGATGATCCTGGAAATTGCACTTGCTGTGAAGAAATGTGGACCATTAGTGGTGCCTGATCTAAAGGCAGGTTCACACTGCATAGGAAGAGTACCAGGTAGGTTTCTTCTCTAAGTTATGCAGTTATTTAGGATTCTCCTCTTGCATGGCATGCTTTAAACATGCGATAAGCCATTCACAAAACTGCAAGTAGCAAACTCTCCTTTACTACTCTTCAGGAACCTGGTAGGACAATAGGACAATAGGGCCTTGGAGTGACTCTAGGACTGAATCCTATCATCACAGCAATTCAAAATTCTCTAAATGGCTTCTCAGAACAATGGTATAAAAGCAATTGAGGCTTAAGGAGAAGTACAAAGTACCATATGTTGCAGACAGCTTTCGACACTGTGGGTAACAAAATCAAATAAGATAAAGTGAGGATCATCTCATTCACCATCCAGACACTTATGTCTGTCTGCTTTAAAGATGGTTCTTTCCATCTTCCACAAGGAGAAAGCCACAGGCTCACAGGTCCAACCTGTGAAACTGACAGGTCTCAGAGTTCTCCTGTGCACACAGAGGTCTTGCATGGAAGGCTCAGGTTTTGTGGAGGTTTCATTTCAACATTTAACTTCTATTTTCTAGTCATCTCAATTCAAAGATCTGTTTGGCAGAATCTGAAACATAGCTGTGGAAATTCTGGGAGGCTTAAACTTGAGCAGGATGATCATACTGAAGTGGTATCAGTTATTTTTATAGCAATCCAGGTGTAGAAGATGCTCCACAGATGAGAAATGATACCTTCTTATAAAGATTGTATAGAATTCAGCCCAACAAACCCCTTCTAGGTACAACGTGGATTCACTTTTGATGTTATCAACACAGTTACCTCCTATGTATGAGGCAGTTAGACGTATTGACATGGCTGTCTGAACTAAAGCCTTTCTCAACAAACAACTTTTTGCAATAGGATCAACATTAGCTTCAAATCCCATCAGAATCTATTATAAAGCCACAGAGCAAGAGCTTTTTAGTGTTTTTTTGTTTTGCTTTAAAAACAGGGCCTCTGTATGTGGGAGAACCACTGAGTTTGTAGCTTCATGAACTGCTCTGCTCAGAGAAAGCTCCCAGCAGGATGACCTTTCCAAGTGCAGCTGTTTTCAGCACAGAGCAGCACAGGAATGGGGCCCCAGCAGCCCCCAGCATCTAGCGTCAGAGGGACTTCGTAACTGAAGCAACATTGCGGGTTGCAACCTTCCAGCAGAACAAAACCATGGGGATCCAACTGTCATGCTACAACTGAGGCAAAAAACACTATCAAAGGCAATGAAGAAATACAGTACTAGCTCAAAGGTTAAAAGCAATCCTTATTCTTCCAAAGAAGACAGTGCAAAGGAGTACAGCTTTAGGCTACAACTGCTGCCTGTTGTTTTAGTGCTGTATATGTAGAATATTTACTGTACCCCATTTTTGTATAAAGGAAGCATTTCTAGTTACAGCAGCAGTGCTATAATTGCAAGCAATACAAAAGCCTAACTTGGGAAAAGGCTGAACATCCTCAACAACTGTATTTCAGAAGGTGCTCAGTGTGGGTGCCAAAATAAGATTTCAGAGATATATGGGAAGCAGCAGCCAGAGGAAATCTGTCCACAACAGAAGACAGCAGAGGACCAGGCAGAAAGAGAAAAATGGTATCTGAAGTCAAAAGGAGGGGGAGGAATAAGATCAGACAGTAACAGAACAAAGAAGCAAGAGATAAATATGTTTGTGTTTGAAGCAACAAAGTGTGCTTTTATTCATGTTGTGGAAACATTTTGAGCTACAATTTCAGTTGAATTCTGCTAGTTTCTTAAGTCCACTGATACTATAGGAGAAGCGATACAGAAATGTTTGATTTCCTGCCAAAATCCTAGAGTCCACTGCAAAATTACAGAATATTTCCCAAACTTTTGAAACTTCAGAGCAAAGTTTCAGTTCTTGTCCATACCTAACATTTTATACAACTACAATGCCAGTAAGTTCACTAAAGCAGCTCTTACCAGGGTAAATTAGAGAAGGATTTAGGGTTTTTTTATTATTATTAAAGAAAGTGACAAAGCTAGTTTGAATCTCCACCAGCTGAAGTCACTGCCTCTCTACATTTCCCTGAACACTGATTTTGAGTCAGAAAACTTCCACCCCATTCCATCCCTCTTCTGTCACTCAGTGTTTGTCATTTGTCTCAGTGTGCTTTGGGTAAATAATTGATCTAATGCATTTATTTATTTTAAGCTTAATGAATGTTTGCTTCATGATTGAAATTCATTGTAAAATTTTGTATATATTATACACTGTGAAACTTTGATGCCTTAAAGGAATTCTATACAACTTCTCAATACACAAGATAGGGATACAGGGAAGGAAAGATGACACTTCTTTTACAGCAAAATAGGAACATCTACACTGGCATCCTAGCCTCACTATCAGATTCAGAGCTTTCCGTGTTGTTAATATGAAATGAAAAATCAATAGTTATTGTTCAGTCATTACCTCTCATGAACTGACGTACAAGTGTCATGCATGGCAGTCAGTTAATGGTAACCCAAGGCATAGTGGTTATTTTTCAGAAACAGGCTTCAGCTGCACATTGTAGATGTCCTGGCCCTCTCTAAGCTCTCACCTGGAGAAGTCCTCTCCCCTCCTCCTGGTGCAAGCAAGCAGCTGAGAAGGGCAGTGTGCCCACATTGCAACCAACTGGTACAAGCTCTTCACAAGCAAGATCTTGTGAAGGTCAGTGGGTTTCTGTCCAGATGCCGCAGAAGGGAAAGAGCATGTTATTCTTAACTGCCATTCATTGTGAACTACATGAGCAAAACTGCTTCCCCCATGATAAAACAAAAAAGCCAAAACTATACATCAAAAGGCAGAATCCCAAGAGAAACCATCTGACTATTTGAAAAGCCTTTACATTTCAACTGAAAAGCACACACTAGTCCCACCAAGTCCATGTGCTTCATTAGAGAAGTACTTATTGTCCATTCCTTGAAGGGATGAGGAGCAGTCCTACAAAAGATGTACGGAGGGAAGAAGAGAATGTGGAATAACAAATGCAATCACTGCTGGCTTTATTTGCAAGAGTAATCCGACTGAAGTAAACAGAGAATAGTAAAGGCCTCTCTGATGTGTAAGGGAACACCATCTGCTGCATAAAAAAGAAAATTAATCCTCATGATGAAGAATAGCAACATCAATATGAGAAAGATGATGGAGAATCTAGAAATTCAAAAAGATATGTTTATCTAATATATAGCACTTCGCTTCACTGACTTAAGTACAGCCCTAAACACTAGACCTTACCATGAGGTTTTTTGCTTTCTAAACCAGAACTTCTGGTGGGCATTACAGGGTAGGGTAGACATTTCTTTCTTAAATAGTTAGGTTTTTCAACTGGTAAATCTTAGATGACCTTGAAATAGTAGTTTCATGGTACAAAAGCCATCAGGGAGCTGCAAAGGCCGGCTGCACGCTAACAGGCAGACTAGGAGCCAAGGGCAGCCACAACATAGACTGGGTAGGGAATCTCACCGACAGAGCGCAGTCCCACAGCACAGGAGCTGGTCAAGCACAGCGATGGCTCCAGCAGTCATCAGGTCAAAGCAGCAGCAGAAGTCAGGCCTGCAGTCAAGCCAGAAAAACCCAAAGAATAATTCAGGAACAGACCCACATCGAGCACAGCTTAGAAAAAGGGCTGAGGCCCCAGGCTGGAGCTTAAATGGGCCTGTGGCCCCATGGGCCGGGGGCCCAGGTGAGGCTTGTTATGACCTAGCTGAGCCCAGGTGAGGCTGGTCAGGCCATTAAGGCCTATTAGTGCCCTCAGGGCTCTTGCAAACGCTTCTTTTTAAATTATCTTTCCACTATTACTCTATTAAATTTCTCCTCCTGTGTATATATACATATTTATTTGTAATACAGTATTTTCCAGAGGCCATGATCAGGTCTCCAACTTGATTGTGCACACTGTTATCTGCACCACAGAAAAACACTTCAGTCTAATGGGAGGATATACAGTGGTGACCAGAGGAAAGCACAAAAAGCAGAGTTAGTGCGAGATTAATGTGAATTTACAGTTTTTAAGGGTGTGGTAGAAGTATCCAGAAGCCCCAGTTTGAGATTAAGAACTTGGTCTAAGCATTATACAAACAGAGTGGCTGAAGAGATTTGCATGTATCATGGCAAATGCATTAATTGTCTGATTTAAAGCTGCTCCCTGAGAGCCAGGGCTCCTCAGAAATCTCCCACACTCCCACTCTCCCCAGAAATATAGACACCCAAATTCCAGGGTCATTTGCATTTTGTACTGTTGTCTAAGCATCTAAAATAAAATAAGTATACTGTCTAACAAACTGTGGGCACATTGAATAAAAAGATATAAAAACATTAATTAACATGTTATACTAATCTATTACTCATGTAACTGCACTAGGCAGACTATGCTCTTGAAGAAATGAAGTATTTCTCAGATCTTGTCTATTTTTTCTGTTTTTTTAAGAACTGCTCTATTTATCAAGAGTAGTGCCTAGATGACTTCGAAGACAATGAAAAAGTTGTGTTTCTTCAGTGCTATATATAATTTCTTCAGTGGCATTTTACTATAAAGCTTACATCTAAAGTAGTTATTGGTGTTCAGATTTCAGCATATGCCTCCAGAAAACAACTACCTTAAATTTTAAATTGTCAAGAGAACGACTTGTGTGCTGTTTAATTATTAGTGCCATAAACCAGAGCAATATTTACCTGCCTATAACAGAGCTTAGGAAAATCCACTTATCTCTCTTGCCAGGTGCTACATTTCTCACTGTTATTAATAAAATGATCAGAAATCATTATTTCTGAATGGCCTTTGTCCCACTTTTCTCTCCTGTCCAATATAGTTCCCAATGAATGTCAGCTTTGAAAATGGAACAAATTCTGCACTTGCTTGTTGGAAAGATATAGAAAGAAGTGAAAGCTTTCATCTGCACCAGAACCAAGCCATCGCACCAGCACTAAGCCTTGATTTCCCCTCCCTCCAGCGGGAGTCTGGCCCATGCAGCGTGCATTATGTGCCGCTCCACCGTTCACCAGCCCACGAACACCCTTCAGTTCCTGGTTCAGTAACTGAGTTTCAGTAGGGAGACCACCCTCTGCTTGGACAGGAAATGCCACTCCGAACTGCTTGCCTTTGCCATCTTTCAGCTCAGGTGTACTCCACAGCAAGGTCGGTCAGAGCGAGGTGTAGCACACGTTCGGCTTCCTTGAGGGGTAGAAATTGGTGAGAAACTCATCAGAGCACACAGGGTCTTTCAGGATGTAGTCTCCTGAGGTAACACTTAATGCTTCCATCCTGCCTCAAGTGAAGATTTTGGAGGTTTGGGGGTTTTTTTGTTTGGTTTGTTTGTGTTTTTTTGTTTGTTTGTTTTTGTTTGTTTTTGTTTTGTTTTTGTTGTTTTGTTTTGTTTTGGCAGGGAGAAGGGGGCATAACTGTGTCATTCCTGTACATATGTATGTATCTTGAAGAAACAGGAATCTAGCTACCTAATTCAAAAGGTTTTAAATACCACTTAACATCCACTTTAAGACTCTTTCTCTTCTCCTCCTTCCAAAGTAACATATTCCTGATATTTTATTAATACTGCTCTAAGGAGAAACTGCTTTCTGCTCCTGAGTGCTATATAAGATGATGGATGAGCTCACAACACCTGTTACTGGTACATACATGGAAGTAATTTCCCTCTGCCTGTTTCACAGAAATCTGTTCTTTTCTCACACAGTCAAATACTCTGCTCCTATTTCTAGTAAATATCTCCTAGATAAGCTTTGAAAAGGTTCTGTAACTAATTAATATCTTTTTTCTTTCTATGCCAATAGGTTAGATTATTGAAGAAAAGGAGGTGTGCAAGAAATTAAAATTGAAGCTGCTTACATAGATCGATAAAACTTGTCTGGATAGCTCTTCTCACACCAAGAAAAAGTTTAATTTTCTCCAACCCAGAGAGCTAGCACTAAATTTGTGTCCCACCGAAGCTCACCCTAGTCCTTCAGTTAAGGCCAAAAGAGGACTTCTGTGATCCACAACCATTTGTTTCCTTCTGCACAGAATTGAGCTCTCTTCCTAAGCTCTCCTGAAAGCTTCATGATTGCTCATTTAACCTACAAAAGTACTTACAAATGTCTGCATTTACCTTCTCCTCTGGATATTAATTTACTAGCAGAAATATCCAATGAAATAATGTTTTTTAAGTAATTATCAAGGAAAAATCACAGGAAGCAATTTTATAATTTCTACAATTCATTATTCCTCTCCAAATATGGTTTCTGTTAAATTGTGTTCATCCAATCAGAGAACAGAAACATATAAGAGACTAAAACATTCAAAGAGATTAATGTAATCAGGAAAAACAGTTCACATTTTGAACACCCACAAAGAATTTGCCATGCTTCTGCTCACCAGAGTTGAATTTGAATATGCTGAAAATCACAAGGAGGAGCACATACTGAAGTGTATTTGAATGCCCTTACATTCCAGCATTGAGGTGATAAGCATAACATGTTTTTATATATATGCATATAAGAAAACAAAGTGAAGAAAGCAAACAAGACATTTAATAGTGTAGTCATACCATATGACCAAACAGTAATTGAGAATTGACTGATGGAAATAATTTAATATATTAGAACTTTTAAATTTTCAGTACCGTAATTACTTCACTTAAAACCCCAAAAGGTGAAAATCAACAGATATATCAGATTCTCTTAATTTCTTTTACAGAACTACTGGGTAAAAGGAATAAACCTGTATTTTTAATGCCATGGTTTTGCACATGTAAAATAATATAAAATTCATGAAGGTGGAGAAAATACACTGAAGCATTCAAAATAACTTTGAGTATCTGTGATAGATCAGGAGGAATACTGGAATGGCTGAAATGAAGAAAGGTTTTTAAAGAGCTATTTCCACATCAAAGAATAGAGTTTGTAAATTTCTTTCCACTTAAACAAACCTGCAGCTGAAACCAACTGGACTACTCTCAGGAGCAGATAATAGCTCATGCCTGGTAGGCACCACGCTAGGGTCAATGCCACTTTTGCCCTGGACTTTCAGTAGATGAGGATTCTGTCCCTCATTTGATGTGTGCTATGCTGAACGTTTAGCTTTTCTGAGATATACTGATAATAACATCAATGGTACTTCAAGGTGGCATAGAAAGACAAAGAGGAACATACTGGATTCAGAAAAGCTACATCCAAAATGCTAAGGGAAAATGACAGACTCTTGACTGACCTCACCAAATTTATACCAACATGGACAAGTCAGGGATTAACGCTCTTTGAAGAGGCCACTGTTCATTTGTCAAGACATTTCCAGAGCTTGTTTCTTAACATCCTTACATAACCAGATGAAATGCCATTTGTGAAAATGTCCATGAGAGGAGAAACTCCTTCTAATTCTGTTTTTGTGGCAAATGGTTGCAAAACAATTTGATGCACGAGTCAAAGGAGGGATTGTTGCCAAGCTTTTGAAATCAGGTACATTTTCTTTGAGGGACATTCATCTGAGAGACAAACAAGAGACAATTTCATCATACAAGAACTGACCAAAAAAAAAATACAGTAAATAGTTTTCAATTACTTATCTTCCTGAAAGACCAGAGACAGAAAAACATGTGTGAAATAAAAATATTACCTTCCAAAAGCCTTGTCTCACCCTTTCAGGATGAAAATAAAAAATAGAAAAATAAAATAAAATAAAATGCCTGAAAAACACAGAGATATAAAATGAGTTTATGACGTTGGAACATCATGAAAAGGAAAAGCATTTTAGGAAAAGCTGCTTCCAGTAAGACCAGTGGCTGCTTTAGCAGGGACTTCCATGTGAAAAGGCTACAGTTCAAAATCACTGATCAAGCAAAGTATTCAGCCATAAACACAAGTACTCCATTTTGGCGTGACAAATATGCCTCATTACACACATCCTTTTTCAGCTGTGTCCCAGACATATCACTGCTAAATATATAGGGGTGCTGGATCATGGACTGATATAGGTTGTCCTGGAGTTTTCCTATGAGTGTATGTTCCGCCACTGGACTAGGTACAAAGAAAGGCAAAGAAAGTCTGTCGGGTTATGCACCTGGCATACATTCTTCTATCCATGGAGACAAAGTATCAGAAAGGAAAAAAGAACATTTTTAAGTGACCCTGACATTTGATACTGATGCAGGAAAGGAAAGGAATGACAGAGTTTGAAGCCAAAAGCATGAAGTTTCTTTATATTTCCTATGACTTAGTATCTCTCTCCCCCACATACAGCAGATTCCTTTATAGAAGCTCTTGCATATGGGCCAACAGTGCTCCAGCAACGTCTCCAACACAGTAGAAAGTTTCTAACCTCGGTATCATTTGCAGCATTTCTCTTTGTTTGTTTGTTTTCTGATAGAATAAATGATTGTTTTTATTTTTATGTATAGAGTTTAAAATCTATTTGATGATCAAATGAATTAGAATAGACAGCCAAATTCTTTAGGTTTGTATCAAAGCTGTTGTAAAAGCTGGCTTCCAACTTTCAATCAATCTAATCAGATAAAATTATCAGCAACCCTGAAAAAACACTCATAGTATCTGTTTAACAAATTATTTTTTTCCTGTAATAAATAGGAAGATAAAAGTACATCACGTGCTTTTTCTTTTAAAGCATTTCATAAACATTACTAGACAATAATTCACAGCATCGCTGAGAGGTAGTTTGGTACAGTTTGCTCTCTTTACAAGTATAAAAAGGAGGAGGGGAAACCATGATTTATGGAAGTTTTTGGTACACAAATCTGTATAATTTTACTTGCTGCATGTACCATAAACAATGACTATTTATGATTGGCACTCATTTGGGTGAACAAATAAAAGTCAGAGTTATACACTCCAGCATGGTAAATAAAGCATACGAAATGCACATGCCGTTTTTCAATAAGAATTTGGAAAATCAGGCCTTCCCTCTATAACCTGCCATCCTTGCTAGGGGAGGCTGTGGAGAGGGGCAGCACTGCACAGAGAGACCACTGGTAGTTCAGGGCTCCTGGCCGTAAAGCCCAAGCCTTGAAAGTCACTCTGGGGTTTGCCTCTTCAGCCCCATTTTCAGGCCTGCTTTCTAGCTCTGGCCTGACCAGGAGAACCCTGAAAAGCTGTTCAATTTGAGCACTAACTAACCTGCCTTCCACATTATCATCAACGCCTAACCATTATGAGAAAGTATATAAAAGTTCATATGCTGCTTTACAGCCCTCTGCAAATTTCAAGAGCAAAACTCCTGCAGACTTCAAGAGGCTTCAGATCCAGCTCACAGTGGAATAACTTCTCTGTTTTTCAAGAGACTTGAAATATCAAATATCATCTGAGTATTCAGGCTTGAGCCTACTCTCACGAAGTGTGTACAGACTTCACCTTCTGGGCTGCAGTGACCGCTGAGGGCCCCGCAGCCCGCCCAGGAGGGGCCCCGCGAGCCCCCCTCCGCCTGCGGCAGCACGGTGTGCCGGAGGGCTGGAGCGCCCACGGCACTCCTTCCTCCGCTGGCTGCAAAAGCACAGCTTGGCCCGCTCACAGCCGAGCTGAAAAATCACCCCGTTGTCAGTGCAGCTGCCCACCTTTCTTATATGCATTTACAGGAAAACACTTGACAGCCATTTTACATGCTGTGAATGCATTTCGTACCTCAGCAGCCTTAGAGGTGAGCACAATGCCGTCTATGTGTCATAATCCTGGGGTATCAATGTTTAACCGTGCTGTAAAGCTCTTACTTTATTGAGAAAATAGTGTACACTTTCAACTAAATGGCTGCAACCTGGTGCTTGTCTCCAGCCTGAGGACTGGGGCAATAAAGTGATTTTGTCTGACAAAACCACAACCAGGGATTTGCTCATGCTGTCACTCAGGGTGTAGAATCCCAAGCACATTCTCAAGCCTCCTTTAAGGAATTAATGCTTGCTTGCTTTGCCATCCAAAGAGTGTTTACAGAAGCCAAAACAACCATGCCTGTTGTCCACTGTGCAAAGAGGGGATGACATCAGGAAGACAGGTCACAAGTCTGAGTTTATAGTCATTACACTTACATTGGTATGGCTTTTCATCCACTCACTATGATCTTATGACCCCACAACTTTACAACCTTCCACTCTCTGGGCTTCATAGCACCTCTCCACTCCAGGTTAATCATTTCTCTGCCATTATCTGCCAAGAGTTCTTATCTCTTTTGCTGTCACTTTATAACAGGGTCCTCTTATCAAGCTGTACAAAATCACGTGACAGGGCCAAACCTATCACAAGTTCCAATTCTTCTGATTAGAGACTATCATGAAATGGGATACATGGTTTGCAGCAGGTCACTAATGCTGGAAAAAGTACAGAGTCCACCGAAAGACATGCTTGTTACTTTCCGAATTCTTGGATAATTTTTTTGTTGTTGTTCATCACGCTGACTTTCACTGAAGGTTATTACAGCCTGGGTCTCAAGGCCAGAAAAGTTTACAGGCTGCACCTCTTCCGTACTCAATGCTGTACACCTTGCACCCAAGGGTACTGTATAATTACACTTAATAATGTCTTCTAGTTCTCACACGGCCATCATACAAGAATCTATAAAACATGGACTTACATCAGTCGGTAAGTAACACTTCTCTGTTTTGATGACTCTTCATAAATATATTAGACTTGAGGCGGCCCAAATTGAAAAAAATCATTACGATTGGGCAAGCTAACAAAACTGATTAATTTACATGTGTTTTTAGGAAAATAAGAACTTTATGATACAATGTAAAAATGTAAGAAAACAGCTGATGACTGAGTGAATCATTCCCTTCTCTAGAGATAATGTGATTATGAAATATATCATTGGATAATTGGTAGTATTTTTATATATTACATTTGCTAATAACTATGAAATTGTATATGTGTGTATGTATGTGTGTATAAACATTTATCAAAAGCATAAATTTATCAATAGATTTAAATTGCTCCTGTCCTGAGTGTTCTTGTTGAATAAAACCTCAGGAATGTTTTCATTTTTTTTCTGTAATTAATACGGATGTCAAATGCAGATTCTTTTAATATCTAAAAATGCAGCTATATATTCATTCAGTGGGTCTGGGCTGTATAGTGAAAGTCAGTTAATACTTTAGAGCAGTGAAGAAGTGAATGCTTTCAGCAGCAGATGGAAACAGCACTCGCTCTCCATTGGGAAATCCAGTGGGCACGGGTTGCTCCGGCTTGCCAGGGCTGCGGTGGCTGTGGCTGAGAGCCCCAGTGGAGCTGGAGATGGCGTGACAAGGGAGACCGCTCCTACATGGAGCAGGGGGCTCCTCGGCCTGCGCAAGCCAGCCCAGCCACACTGCAAGTCCCACAGCCCATGGCTTTGCAAGGCTGTGCCTTGGCACAGCAGTTTGTGGCAACGATGAAAGAAGGGAGCTTTGGCCCGGGTGTGGGCACCTGGGCTCAGTCTCCTCCTCTTGCCCCCGAAGTGCGTCATTGCATGCAGGCGGGGCACTTGCCCTGATGCTGGGTGTGATACGGGCATCTTGCCATCAAGGGAGGCCCTGGGACCGTGGGGATGGAGGGTGCAGCAACAGCTGCAGGAAATAGCCTCACATCTAGCTGAAACCTGATCTTGATCTCCTGGGTGAAGCTGCTACTTCTCCCAAGGAAGAGGAGGGTGCCCATGGAAGGGCTCCCACCTGGGACCCAGCTGTGCCCCAGGCAGCTGGCCCCCAGGAGCTTCCTTCTCACTCCCTCCTCCTGCCCCACACCTCCCACACAAGGACCATGCCCAACACCATAGTGAGCTTTGAATGGCTGGAGAATAACACCCCATGGACCACACTGCCAGGCCCGCAACCACCTGCTGTCTGGCTGGCAGTGCCTGGTGTCAGCCTCATGCCGGGGTGGGCTCCCGGTGCCTCTCCTCATAGGGAGCTACGTGGTCCCTCTGGCAGTGCTGTCAGGGTATCCCACTTGCAACAGCAGGAGAGGGAAAAATAGGACACTCCTCTCCATCATATTTAGATCAACTAAATGCAATTTTCATGGTCTCCAAAAGACTGGCAGGTCTGGGTTCCCTAAATCATGTGCATATGAGGGACAGATAGGTAGAAGACATAAATCAGCAGAGCACTGTTGTCACCATACCTCCAAAACACACTCGCACGTGTGCTGTATTGCAGACATACCAGGTCAGATTTGCTCAGGAAAAGAAGGTCTAAATCCCATGAAACTCTCTGAAATCCTGGGTGCTCTGGGTCCAGGGGAGGATTTTTCCCTTGCATGGCACCGCACAGAGTTCATGGTGGCATCCCTGAAAAGCGTGTCCAACTCAGCATGTGTAACCTAGCCACCACATACCCATCAGGGTTAAATGTAACTGGCATCACCTTGTGGGCCTCTGTTGAAGGTGGGGGAACCGAATAGGAAGGAGCTGGATCCTACTCTTATTTGCTCTTGGAGAGTAATTCTCTGGAAGAAAAAGCTGTCCTCCCAGGATATAAGCAGAGTCTGCACCAGGGCCAAGTGTTCTTAAGGGTAAATCCCACCCCTGGACTTTCACTTTTGTCCAGTCCTTCCCCACGCCTCCATCACTTTTTACTCTCCCAGCTGAAGCAGAGTGGGTGGGCCAGTGAGAGCGACCCCAGCAAGGCCTCCGCACCCCCGCCCCGCCAGCCCCTTGTGCCCAGGCCTGGAAGGTGTCCTTGTTGGGGGGCACCTGCGTTACATGCGTGCAGCCAGTGCATGCGTAAGGTAGTCTGTGGTGCGAGTGAGTGGTGCGCCACAGCAAGAACGAGCTAGCTTTCTCTCAGCACAGACGGCCTCATCCAGCTCCCATGAATGCAAATCAGACTCTTTGCACTGAGTGAAATGGGAGTGGAGCTGCCCCTCGGAAAGCGCGCAGCCAGCCTGGAGCTGGAGTGTGAGTGGGCATTACATTGTGCCAACACCTGCTTTTAGATTTACAGTCAAATGGTCACAGAGGCAGCTGGAATTCATGAAATCTTAGTAGTACATCATATCTTCCAGATGAAGATCAACATATGGACTTTGAAAATGTTTATGGAAGTGCCATGATTTTTTTCTTCTTTCAGATTCCTAGGCAACACAAAACCACTCGACTAGTTTTATTTTTCCTCTAATCAGTCTGTTGTCTTAGTGTCATTAGGGACACTATGCGATTTTTGTAAGCATTAGCTATGATTATTTAACAGAAATAACTGTTTTGTTAACTTGAAAAAAATAGTTATAGAGCAGGAAAAATAATCTACTTGTAGTTTCTTACTGTGAGGCATTTCAGCTTGTATAATACTGCCATCTTAATTTTAATGTATGTCCTCAGGCAGTTTACAGTATTATAACATAATTAGTGCTCTTGAGTTTGGCAAGGTTTATTTTTCTGTATTATTATGAGTGCATATATAATGCAATTTTATATGACTAGCCAAGACAGCAAAGATTGTCTTTAAAAGTTTCGGTGAGGATTTTGGCCAGCAATGGTGCAGGCAAAGCTTCCACAGGAGCAATCAGAGTTTGGGCTGTGTGAGGACTGCAAAACCCAGGCCACAAGCAGTTTAAGACATGAAATTTTGATGCTAGTCTTGACTTTTATGCATTTTTCTTCTCCTTAAGTACTTTTCCCATTGTTATACTGCAAATGAGCTCTTTACAAAAGTGGCAGTATTTACATTTACACCCGATGTTTTCCAGTTAGTCTGATGTTAAATACCCAAATACATGAGGCAAAATATCAATGACGATGCCTGTGGTCTGCAGAGGAAAACCTCTAGTGCTGTCAAAATGCCTTCAGCCACTCTTTCGTGTGGGTAATTTAAAGGTCAGCTCTCAGGCTGTCTTTATGTAGGGTGAAAGTGAAGAATTATCTGCAGCAGGAGTTGTGCTTGGCTGCTGTGTGGAGAAAAATGTTACAACTTCCTATGCCACATTGTTATTGAAGTATTGAAGTATAGAGTTTACTCACATATACACGAATATATTATATATATTGCATAGCTAATATATGCATCATTAGATATTAATATATATTAATACATTCTTATATATAATGAACAGGCATGCATACGTACACAATCCTTATCAAGATTTCTCAGTACAAACTACGCTATTTTATCTTCTCATGGTTTGTTTTATGATTATATGCTTATGTGTGGAGAAATCTTATATGATACATATATATATGTGATTTGCTCGTGATAAAGATCAGCTATTAAATTACTTTTTTAAAATAAAGTTTTCCAAGCTTCAAAACATAATTATTATTTGGGAGAGTTGGGGGAGAAGCAGACCTAAACATCTTTTTATTTTTTCACCAGCAGATCAAGGTCAGTTGCCTCAGCAAAAGAAATTTCATTTTTAAGCCTGTCTGTGCAGGATAGAAATCAATTATCTCTTATGATACAGAGACCAGAGCTCAGCCCTGACAGGAGCCTTGCTTTATACACAAATGTATTTGGAGTTATATTTCCAGACCAAGCGCTAGCTTTTTTAACTAGATGTTCCACTCGCGGCCCCAGAAGGGCAGTGCAAGCGGAGACAAAAGCAGATCACCAGAAAAGTGAATAAATACCGTTGTTGGCAACGGGCTACGGGTGCGCAGCGGAGCGGGGGCACCGGGGCCGCAGCGGCGGCTTCGGCCTGGCCCGGGCCGCTCCGGCGGCAGCGCTNCCGGCAGGCAGGAGCGGTCGGAGCGAGGAGGTTTTCCCTCCGCACCCTCGGCGGCAACAGGTCCGAGCAGTGCTGGTCTAGGACGCGTTTTCCCTGCGGAAGGGACAACGCAACGACGATTTGTCGTTGAAAAAAAAATCTAGCGGAGTTTCTGCTCGCACGACTGAATCTTGAGGTGTCTGAGCGGACGCGGGCCGCCGCGTGGCAGAGGCTGCGGCTCGCTGCTGGTGAGGCTGATCCAGGGAACCCCTCCCGCAAGCTCTGGGCAGGGCTCTCGCCTCCCGCAGGGCGCCCAGGGGTGCCTCTGCTGTCGGCCCCCGGGCCAACCTCCGTGCCTCAGCCCTCGCCTCCTGCCTTCCACGCCCTCCAGTGGGCCCAGCGGAGCCCCGGTCAGAAGCCGCCCGGTGCGCACGGGGGCACCGCGGCGGGCTGCGCCCCGAGCCCGCAGCTGCAGCAGTCGGCGGCAGGACGAGGTGAGGTATTACAACACCTCGCCGATGACTCACTTAGCAATAAAAGAAAAGCAATCACAGAGATGCTTTACTACCCACTTGGCCCGTCTCACTCCTCACTCTGGAGTATCCCGGAGCTCTGCATCACCCTTTGCTGCCGGGTGTTTATAAGGCAGCAGTGCATTCCAGCGTGCGGCAGTAAGCCTGGCCGGGCTTCAAAAATAGCTTCTCGGTCAATAATTGACCGTTTGGAAATGGTTCTCTACTTCGAACCAGAGAGGATCGACTTCTCTGTAACGCAGCAGAGAACGATTCGCAGCAGAAAAGTTGCAACAGGCTTTGGAAAGTGATCCTTTGTGGTGTGCGTTTTACTACAGAAAGTAGTTGAGCCTGAAGCACCCACTCTGTTTCGCTGACAGCGGATCAAAAAATTACAGAAAAATAAAGTATGTTTTTGTGGTTTTTTTTTTTTCAGTTCTCTAGAAGGGACAGTTGACTTTCTAAAGCCTGAGTCGGAGGCACTAACAACCTCCGCCCAAATGAATCCCTAGGAATAAACGCAATATTTTCTCGGCAAAGTCATGAGAAGAGCCCGTTGGCTACG
>VXAL01010379.1:283971-400759 GCA_013399475.1 Chauna torquata | reverse complement strand
AAAAACACACACAAAGCCAAACCCCAAATATTTGGGAAATAGGGGTATTTAGAAATTAGATTACAACATCCATGTTGGAAACATCCAGGGCTGGAAAAAGTTAGGTAAATTGCAACATCAGTGCTACCAAGTAACCCTTCCTCTCCAAACTCACTTTGATGTCCTAGTCAAGTACTTCAAACCGCAGACCAAACCCCTCTCTTCCTCTGGCAGAAGTAGTTCAATGAAGGATTTCAGGAATTGAGGAGCTGGGCTTTTGCTGCTGCAGACCAGGGGACAGCGGAGAGCAGCACTGGGAGGTCATGGGCTGGTGGGGAGGTAATGACCAGAGGGTTCATTAATGGCTAGGGTGTTCTGGAAATAAAGTAGTCCAGTGGATGAAATCCTTGGTAGAGAGCATAGGCACCCAGTTAAGACTTAAGAGTCTAATAGTCAATAGTCCAATAGTCTAATAGTTCTGGCAAATAAACTGTTTGAATGATACACCTTTTCTAGTTGTCCTGTGTTTGTTTGTACAGTGCAATCCCAGACCTGGTTAGATTTCATCTGCCAAAGTACCAAAGGAGAAGCAACTGATCCACAAGCAATTTAAGCACTTCTCGTAACCACCTCCAATTTCTAAGTATCAAAGCTCTTTCCTATCATTTGGCATCTCCCCAGGTTTGCGTCAAGTCACAGAGAAGCCAAGCAAACAGTCTGTCCTGAGCTGGTGAGATCCCTGTTTAGTCTGCAGCAGGGTTCAGCAGCAGAATCAGCAGGAGGGTACTTTGATGGAAGAACGCAGGGTGTTTCTGGCTCGGGAACATGCTCCCAAGGTTGAGGGGAGCACTGGCAGAATGGCTTCCTTTCCTACACGTCATGGAGCATGTGTTGAGATGAGAGATTGTTAGTAATTTAGTTATATGAAATAAATTGTATGAAATTGAGACAAATTATAGAGTCTAATTCTGAGACGGTCGCCAATTCTGAAATCAATTTCTTTTAATATTTTTATTTTATATATTTTATATTTGTATTTTTATCTTACTCAGACTAGATATTAGGAATAATTTCTTTACCGTGAGGGTGGGCAAACACTGGAACAGGCTTCCTAGCTAGTTGCCTGATGCCCCATGCCTGCCAATGTTCAAGAGGTATTTGAATAATGCCCTTAATAATAAGCTTTAACTTTTGGTTAGCCCTGAAGTGGTCAGGTGGTTGGACTTGATCTTTGTCGGTTCCTGCCAGTTGAACTATTCCAATTCTAATCTCTGTGTGCAGAGACAGAAGAAAGATCAGCAGATTGTAGTAAGAGAGAAATGAAGGCTCAGGACAAATCTCACTTCTCTTTGTAGACCAGTTGTAGTCAAGATACCAACAGCATGGAGGGTATGCAAGAAAAAAGAAGGGAGAAAAACTACAGAAATAACAATAAATTATAAAAATAGGTGTCACCTATTTTTACATCCTGCTGTTGTTGACAAAGCCCCTCTTAACTGCCTGTTGGTCCTCTAACAACAAGGCACAGGTGTTGCCATCACCACCTCTCTGTCAATGATGGCACAAGGTCTGGAAGGACCATCAGAGGTAACAGCAGGGAACGACAAGATACACTCACAGCCCATCCCCTCATGAATCCTCATGCCCCAGGCAACAGCAAGAGATTTGCTTTTTGGCTTCGGAGGCACATGGGTTGAGATACCAGTTAAGCACAAGCAAGGATAAAATCTCAAGTTATTCATTCATTACCACCTTGTGCAATGAGCTCAAGGAGAGCTCCCACATAGCAGCAATGTCATTTAAGCCACGCACTGTGGCAGGCAGGCAGCAAGACAGAGGTGCCAGCAGGGAGTTAGGCCTACACAGATGGGGAACATTTCAGTCTCAGGCCAGAAACCGCATCTTAGGATGCGCCTGAAATCACTGAGCCCATGGCTAAAGGAAGCAGGCAAGGGACATAAAGAATAAAGACATGAGAGGCTATGTGAATTCTACCATAACTCCCCAGCCAACCATATTTTATAGCCTATCAGCATATTTGCAATCAGGAAACAAGCAAGGAAGAGCCCCTTCCATGCTTTAACTTCACCTGTCCCAAACACCTGCTCGAAGCAGGTCCCAGGTTGCAGAGGTCTGGCCAGGTTTCCAGATCCCACACGAACGGGTCAGTCATCGTGGAGAAACAGGAGAAAGGTCTACAACAGACAGGCACAGCAGCCTCTGTAAGCAACTTACTCATCTGCTTCTGTTCCATAACCCAAACTAAAGATTGGATGGAAAGTCCTGGGATGACGGGGCAAGCACTTTGCGCACTAAGTGACTCACATATACAAAGCCTGTGTTGTTGGTCTGAGTTTCCTCAAGTCCTCATATCCTGGGAAACTGGCAAAAAAAAAAAAAAGCTTTTTCCAAACATGAAAGCGAACAAAGCTGAAACACATTAGTGCAAATCCAGCCTATACAGTTGATCTGTTACATTCAACAGGAGCCTCTCCTCTCGCTTCATCAGGCTGCTTACCTACCAGGCCATAGCTAAATGAAACTGGCTCCTGTTGATGGCTCTTCACTGAAATGACAGACGCCTTCAGTGAAGGTTTCAGCGGAAGGAAGAGACAGCCATGTTAACTACACCAACTATGTCAGCATCTTCTCAGGCAGTATGAGCAGAGAAGAGACATCGTCTGAAAAGACACAAAAGTAAACTCTTCCCTTCACACAGAGACTCATTCGCATTAAGGTTGAATGTGTGCACACAGGCGAATAGAAGTTCATCAATTTTCTTCTGCAATTCCAGTCTCTGGAATTGAGGGATGTTTCAGATTTCCATCTTCAGAGAGTAACCCTTCAAGCACCTGCTATGAAGCTGTCTTGCTTTCGAAGATGAGAGTTTTCTGTTCAGACTCAAGCAGAATACCTAGACTAAGGCTTAATCTCATCACAGAATTTTTAACCATGTGCTCAAAATATTTAACCGTGTGCCTAAATTCATGTGCACGAGCAGCCTCACTAAAAGCAGGCTGGAAGCTGAGCACCAGCTTTGTTAGATCAAGACTCAAAAGGGCAAATTAAGCTTTGCCTAGAAAGCACAAGTGTGATTGCACACGTGCAACATGGTTATAGAACTGCTTCTCCCAGCTGAAGCTGCACACACCTACTAGCTCCTATTCCACTGCAGACTACAAGCAGTGAATTGTACCATGCGCATGTCTGGGGATGAGGCAGATAAGGTGAATAGGGAGAGGAAGAAGCACAGGGCTTGTCTACACTGTACAACAGAGCACAAAGCAGGATTGGGATGGCAGTGCTAGGAAGCTGGATTGCCCTGTCCACACATGCTGAGAAGTACAAAAATATATTCACTTATATATACCCACAAAAAAAAAAAACCCACCTACAAAGTAAGAATCACTCTGAATAAGCAAAATCAAAGGACAGCATCACTTTGCTGGCCAGTGGCCACACCAAGCAACTCCCCAGCACACCTGTAATACATAGGCCAGCAGGAGCACAGCGTTAGAAGAAATCTTACGGCAAGCAGAAGGCAGTGTGGGAGAGGGGAGCACTTCCATCACACGGATGAAGAAAAGGAGTGAGGAGTTGTTGTAGTCTGTGGGTTGTTACATATTGGTGCAGCTATAGCAATCCTTAGGGTGAATAGAAGAACTTAAACAATAACTACTGAGAGTTAAAAAGGCCAGTTGTGATGAATGATAGAGGGTTAAATATGTAATAAAATCAACTTCTCCATAGCTTGCTGGTGCTCTGCACAGCCTTGGAAGGTGTCTCCAGCACACGAGGAAACGCACACCCATACAACTCGTTCACAATACTTATCCCAAGGGACATGTGTTCTTCTAGCTCCTGCTTATTCCCTACATAAGTTAAGGCAGCTGCGTCCTCTTACATCTCCGGGGGCAGGATGGAGGAGGTGACACAGGTCGGTGCATTCACAGGGCCCTGCTCTGGGTGTGCTCTGGACACGGTGCCACCAGCTACATGGGACAGACCTCTGCGATGGGTCAGTATCCCAAAGCAGAGCACTGGAAGGAGACAGAACCACAAAAACCTGACCTTTTACTCTTATTTGATTGCCGTTTTTTCAGGAACATTTTAAAACTACAGTAAAACAAAATTTCAAATTGATTCTTTGTGCCAAAACAAGAGAAGAGGAGAGGAAAAAACAAAGCCCCTCTTCACAAAAAAAAAGGAATAAGAAATCCATTAAATCTTATCCTTTCCCACAAAAGTCTCAATTTCAACAACATTTTCTAAGAAAAAATTTTTTCATGGAAACATTTGTAGTCAGCTTGCATTTTATTCTGTTCCCTACAACATACATCCTATGGGCCTGGAAACAAGATGGCAGTTGTCAGGGAAAGAGGCAAATTTTTCACTTTAAGTGGCAGTTTTCCTTAAGGACCTTTCTCTCACCCAACAAGGGGGCTGTTTTTGAAAATGCTCTATTTCACATTGCCGCTCAACCAGCAAGAATTTCACAGCTCCGTGGCAAGAGGCTGAGGCTGGTACTGGACCGTACCTCCACAGGTTCAGAACCAAGCCTTGACATTTATATGCAATCTCACCATTTCACTACTCAAACCAAAAGCCAAGCCTAGTCCTGCCAATATCCAGTCTCTACAGCTACTAACCATTCCCTATTGCTCTGGGCCTTCTTTGCAAGTGCAACTGGTTAATCAACAGCTGCAGATGTCTCAGTATTCTTCTGCTCTTCAATACCCTCCCAGTGTCTCTGTCCCTACCAGCAACCAAAAGGAGCCAGCACATACGCAGACCTCACACTTAAACTCACACCAGGACAGGAAGGACAAAGTCACAGACACGAGAAGACGGGATTATCTGCTTGGCTGCTGCTTGCTCTGAAAAAGTTGCAAAGTCCAGGACAGTGAAATTTCCACTGAGCTTGCATTTTCTGTAATATAACCTCTCTTAAATGAATTTAAAACCAAAACCCAGCCAAAAAAAAAACCAGCTGCTGAAAAGTCCCATGCAAACTTGTGACCAGGCCTGTTTAGTCCACTACCATGATGAGAAGCTGGAAGCTTTTGTTCAGCAAATAGATTAAGCACAAGCCTGTTTCAAACGCAGCAAGGAGGAAGGGGTAAGGCTCCTCTGCGAAGCTCCAAGACCCAGCTTTTCCATCACTTGGCCACTAGCTTCACCTTTGCTCTGCTCCAGGTGTCTCAGAAACAAAATAAGGAATTGCTTCTCTCCAAAGAGCCATTTGCAATAAATACAGCACACACCTAAGAAGCCAAGAGGCAGATGCACAGGGAGTGTGGGCTCTGTTGCTCCACTTCTTTCCTTCTGTTTGCATCAGCCATGTTACACCTGATGCGGCCGTGCAACCTTTCTCCAAACAGGAATCATGTACAAGTCATGCTCCCACTGCTAACAGTACATCAGGCCTGAAAGAGTTGAAAATAATCAGCCTTCATCCCAGTGCACAATATTCTTGGGTACCAAATTCCACCTGCTTCATGTCTTACGTGTCTACACTGCATCCCAGGCTCAGAACTGGAGGAAGCTCAGTTCCACTAGTGCTGGATGCAGGGAGTTCATACATTCAGCCACCTTCAGCAAACACAGTATTTATCTCAGACTGACACAGCAGCCATGAATCACACAGTATGGACGTAAAGATGAGACCAGAACTGTGACCAAAAGCAAGAAGGCTTTGGTTTTGATGCACTTGATTTGCTGTCATCAGGGTCAAGTCTCTTGCACAATCAGCAGAATTGCCAAAGAAAATAAGCTCAAGTGCCCATGTGCTCACTTTTCTCATGTCTTTTGGCTTATGTCAGCTTACTAGTTAATACTTTACACAAGTTGAAAGAAAACACATTTTGGAGCTACAAGGATGTTTGTCAACTCTGGTTTTAATTTGATGAAGGCTGGGTCAGATATAGCCCATGTTCAGCTTCCATGGACAGCTTCAGGGCAAATTCAGTAGTGATGCAAACAACAACACAACTTACATCACAGGTAAGAAAACAGATGTAAGTGGTTAAGTACCATCACTGGCCTGTTAGCAGACAGTGGCAGGGTAGGGGGAAGAGTTTATATTAAGTCACCGGAATTTTGTGGGCAAAGGTAGATGACTAAGAAGAGACCATACTGGAACGTAAGTCATAAAAAGGGATTCAGCACCAGCCTAAGACATCGCACTGGGATGAAGCTCTGTGCAGCCGTTTGGGACTTTGCTTAGCATAGAACTGGCGGCTCAGGTGCAAACCAATGGCCTAGAAGTAAGACTGACCCCAGACCCTGAGCCACGCCGGCATTTACCCCTATGTTCGTTCAAGCAACCTGAAACACAGGCAACGGTTAAAGACTAACATTTCCACTAAAGCATTTCCCACTATAAACTGTTTTACACCAAATCCTACCCTACCAGGGCCCAGTTGTATCCCGCTGCTCCGTCCACCACCACACCCCCTCAGGAAGGCACAGACTAGCATAAGGGTCCATGATCAGATATGGACCAAGACAGACTCCCAGCAGCGGCACCATCTGCAAAGCCCTCATTGAAGAGACTTTCCCAAAAGCTTACTGTACTGCAAGCTATTTAGACAGCTGAACTAAACTGAAGCTTTTTACTTTGTTCCACCCCTCCCCAGATGAGGAAAGCCCTTCAAATGGCTTGGGTTGCTCCTTGCTGCAACCTAAGTCTGCCCAGAAGCGGGAGCCTGAAAGTCACAGCACTGCTATAGGAGCCCTGAGAAGTCTGAATCCACCAGTTTGGCTAGCACCAGCCCCAGGACCGCTGCTTGTTCAGCCTTTAGTCCCTTCTCCTGAAGGCAAATATTACCATGACATTTTATTAATGGAAGCTCCTTCTACACCCCTCTCCTAGAGAGAATCTGGGCTTCCCAGAAGTCAGGGAGATGGGCTTTCTGCCCCAGTGGGCACACTGGCACCCCACGATTTCTCTCGGGGTCTCCTCCCCAAGGATGAGGAAGGCACTCAATTCAAATTACAGCATTCTGCTTAACACAGCCTCTTGAGGAGATGGGATTTTCAGGGAACAAGTACTCCCATTCAATCAACCAGGACTGACACAACCCAGGAGAGCTCTGGTTTCCCTTTCATGGTACTCAGCCTTGTGAACCCAGTGACGGTACAACATAGCTCTCAGCAGCAAGTGCTTGTCCAAATGCTGCAGAATGCTCAAATTCACTGAATATACCACAAGTATAGAAATCCTGAGATGAAATTAAGTTTTGGTGAACCAATCCACGCAAATATTCCTCCAGTTATTTTTCTGAATCTTAGACATAAAAATAGGGAAAGAATTTTAAACATATCCACACAGCAAGTAATCTATGAATGCATTTTTCAGCTGTTCAGTCTAAAAACTGTACAGCCCCACTTTCCAGGAAACACATCTGAACTTCAAGAAGGAAGACCTCAACATGATCCAATCCAAACTGCATGCAAGATCCGTTTGTACAACTCATCTAGCCTAGACAATTTTTCTAGGGCTGTTCTTCCTGGGGAGTTTTGTAGACACGCGTTTGTTTTAAGTACGCTTGCAGGCAAGGTAGAGCACAGAAACAGGTTCTGCAACGAGGGGGAACAAGAGCATTTGTCCACGTAGCATTTGCTTTGTTCACTGATAAACACTCGAGGCAAAACCATTTTTTCTCCCAGAGAGATGAAAGGGACTGGTCCAGCTCCCATGGGGCAGAGTGACCCAGCTGACCAACTGTCCAGACCGACCCCAAGTGATCCCCGCGCGTGGAGCAGGCTCTCAGAAAAATGGGAAGCTCCCCTCATTCGAACCTTTGGAAACCCTCCTGTCCCCAGTAGTAGGGACACACCAGCAAGAACACGGGCAACCCCGTCATCCCAGCAGACCTAATCCTCTGGGTCCCTGCCAGGTTTTTCCCATCAGACAGCCAACTTCCCTCCCACCTCAAGTTCTTTTGTAGCTCACAGAAAACAGACGTTCCAAGCACCTCAGCACAAAACATCCTGCAACGTGCCCCAGACGTAGGCTGAGCACTGCAGCACAGTGACGGTGCTTTGGGTATGTTTTGGGAAGAGCATACTGGAGTTAGGTTGGCGCTGACCCAGCTGCCAAGTCACCCAGGGCAGCTGCCTGCTGGAGCCAGCCCTGAGGACTCATTTCCCCACCAATAATTTCTACAGCGTTTGGGCTCCTCACTGTTTACCTTAAACCCCTGCCTTTTCCGTTCACGCCGTGAAGGTGTGGAAGATTCATACAACTACTGTGTTGATCAGCGCAAACCAGGCAACCACTTCTCTGCAACTCCCCGCCTGGCACAAGCCTCCTCTTATCTGTGGGCCCCTGGCAAACAGGGCACTGCTGGCTCTCTCCAGCTAGCCTTTGCCTCCACCACCTACCCCTCTGTTTATGTTACTTTCCTAACGCAATTGCAAATATGATAAAGGTTAATCTGGTACAGAAGGTAAATAGGTTACACAAAGCTGGATTTAGCAATTTAGTTTTATTGGCCACTAAGGAAGGCAATTCTTCGATGCAGGTAATGAGGAGATAGCCAAGCCAGATAAAGGATCTGTGCAATATAAACATCCTCCCAAAAGCCTGCTCCCGGCTTGCATAAGCACTGTAATCATGAAAGCAATTCTTAATGGAGCCACTTGGCAGAGGCCCTGGTACAGCAAGCTGTGAGCCTCTCCCTAGCTGATGGACCAGCTCCAAGAGCATGTTACTACAGTGTAGTAGTGTAGCAGGAGGGGAAGAGGTGGAAAGCTGCATCAAGTCTGCAAGCGGTGGCACTGGAGCAGGGCCAGGTCTCCTCCAACATGTCACCAGTGTGGTTTCCCAGCATCCTGCCCTCTTTCACCTGTCTACACCAAAACCTAGGACAATCCACAAGGCTAAATGGGAAACCTTCTGCACCCCACTTTTTCTGTTGTTTGGTGTTGTTTTCTCCTTTGCTATTAGATTTAGTACAGCAGTGGCAGATCTGCCTTACCTCTCAGCAGAGATATTGGCAGCATTTCACACTTGCCCACTGCATGGCCTCCTGTCAGGTCGAATGGCTTGGTCACCGCATGGCAGGGCACAATCCTCAGCAGGTTCAGCCTGCTGCACAGCTCTAGTCTTCTGGCAGTCCAGGACTGAAGTCCTGGCAGGAGACAGGGGGAAGTCTCAGGAAACTCTCTGGCCCTGTGTTCTCCACAAAGAATTTAAAAAAAAAAAAAAAAAGTGGCGTTCACTTCACCCCAAAAGTCACTAATTGGATGACAGGTCTAGCAGTCACTAGCAGTGACAGGGTTTTCTTACCAGAGGCAAAAGAGGCCTCGTTCCCATAATAAACAGGATGTGTTTACCTGCTGCAGGACAGAATCAGTCTAGGCATTCACTCAAATAAATATCAATCATGCTGATTTCCAATGCCATACATTAAGAGTTCCTCCTAGTCTGCATTCATTTAGCTTTCATCAAGGATTTTCATCAGAGTGGTCTAGGAGTTTTCCCTGTCCTACGCGGTCTAAATAATTGTTGATGAACTACCATACTGGGAGAAGCAGAGCCATCCATTGGGAAGTATCAGACTGGAACTCAGGAGAACTGTTTTCTAGTCTGCAGCCTGCCACTGGCCAACGTCAGATGAGTAACTTCACTCTGCATGCTGCTTCTGCCCTATATAAAACAGAGAAGCATACTTCTGCAACGTGCTTGGAGATCTATGAGTAGAAAGTGCTATATGACAATTAGAGGTTATTATGCAGAACAGGACCCACACTGGTCTGCATAACTGGCCATTTACCAGCTGTATCAGAGGCAAGTGATGTTATATGGGCCACCATGGAATTATCTCCAGGTGGTAGACAGAATACAATCAGGCTGGCTACAGTTCTGGATTTTGAGGTGTTTTAATAGGTGAGTTAAAACAGACCTGCAGAAGTATGAATCATACCTGTAAAGATAATGGGACTTTTCTTGCAAGCACTGAGCAATCTGGAGATGAATCTTAAGCCTTCTGAAGCTAACACAAGTGTTTGCATCAGCATCAATAACCCACCAAGAATTTGCTCATCTAGGCAGGCCCACTGGCATAACAAAGGAGATGGCTGCTCTTGTAGGCTTGCTCTGAAACCTATAACAAGACTTGAATTTTATTTTCCATTTCTTCCAAAAAAACCTAACACCTTTGCCAGCATTCACATTTGAGCCAGGACACCAGGCTAAGGCAGTAGCTTCAATTTGCATACCGCAAGGATCTGCTAGCTGAGGTGACAACACAGATATCCTCATGGTGCAAAACCTACTCAAACGTCCTTATATTCCTTGCCCACCCTTTTGCAAACCACCTTCAAATGTCCAAGTCACTGTCTGTGAACAAACAGTTGGTCCTTCACTGAAGGTAACAGGAAAGCTGCCAGCACCTTGTTGGTGGTGGTGTTCTTCTTTTGTTTGTTTTGCAGCCACCCATTCAGCCTCAGTATCTTGACACACTCCAAAGTGGCATTACTTGGGACACAGGCTATTTTTCTTTTTTTTTTGGGGGGGGGGGTGCTGTGACTGTTCTGTGGTTGATCAGTGTCTTGAGGTATAGCTAAGCTGCCTTATTCCCTTTTCCTTATACCTGGCAGTCTCTGACCTATGAATTTGCCTTATTCAACTTTAAAATCTTATCACTTGCCATCTTTGACTACAAGAAAAAGATAATCCCATCTGCAGTTAGCCATTTTCCAGCTCCGGGACCACAGCTGGTATAAACTGACTGATCTCCACTGGAATTTAGTACACTATCTTGATTGTTTTTTATTTTTATTTTTTTTTTTTAAATCAAAAGATCTATTCCTCTGAGTGGTTTAAAATGGATCAACCTTATCACGTGTTACTTAACTGAGCGAGCAAAGGAGCAGCCCGGGCATTCTTCTGAGAGATCAAATAACGACTGCTCGTCTATTGATCATAAAGGCAAACTTAAGCCACCACGACTAATTCATAGTACAGGCCTGACACTTGTTTATCTGGACAAACAGTTATGAAATGTTCTTTTGTCCCTGTGAAGAGTGTGTAGGCAAAAGTCATGGCTTTCTGGGTTACCTTAAAGGGCCACTGTACCTATTCTTTGCTCAGGAAACAAGAGAGACCTTGGGCAGAGTCTGACCGAGCTCAAGGCCCCCCATTTCCTCCTGGCTCACCCCACAGACAGGCTCCGAGCTGCCCCAGCAGGACATCTGGGGTGAGCGTTCCCACAAGTGGCAGAGTGAAGCAAGAAATGTATGTTTTCCCAAGGAATTTAGTTACATAATGGCAAACTAATTAGGCATAAGAGCCCCAAGTCCTTTCTGAAGACAGAACTTGGGAATATACATAACTTAAATCCTTCTGTACTTTTTATGCTTACTTCTGACCTGCGGCTTTGAAGTAATCTGCCATTTTTTCCACATAGAAATTATTAATAATAATAGACCATGTTACGTTCTTGACCGGCTGCTTATACATACAACAGTCACTTCTCAGCACCTTCCCTAGCAGAGATGATGGCATCCCCTTTTCTTGAAAGGGGAAACAACCTGCTTGCAGACATCTGCCATAGGCATCAAGCTGAAGAACCCCCATCACAGGGCCAAGGGCAGAGGTTCCCAGACAAGAGTGTGGTTTGGACTTTGTTATTTAGCTTTTGGACCCTAGCTAGAAACCAACACGTCTCCCTGCTGTTTCAGGATGAAGGTGCCCGCTGTCCAACAGCAGGGCCCGGGGTGGCTCAGTTCTGGCTGCAGCCTCTGCTGAGCTGAGAAGAAGAAGGTGAAGGCTCCTGGAGTAGTGACTGAGAGGAAGAAAGAACGATCCAAATCCAGCGCAAAACAGCATCTTAACAGAATTTTGTTGGGATGCCAGTGCAGAGCAGGGACAGCCATGCAGTTACATCCATCATGATGTCATTATGGGAATGCCATTACTTTTATCCCACATCTGTTTCTGTGCAAACACTCTCCTAAGGCACCTTTCTTTCAGTCACTGGTGAGATAAGGCAGTCTTTGAAATTAATTGTGCTTAAGAGGAATTGTGTATTTAAGTAAATAGAGCTGGTCAAACATAGCACCGACTTATAAAACTCCTGCAATATCACTGTGCATGGAAAAACCTTATCTGAAAGTTCCTGAACTGCTAACTCGTACCCCTGCATTCAAACACAGCAATCTCCAAACTGACATTGCAGAGTTCACCTTTTTCAAACACAAAAGGAAAAGGAGGAGACCTGGCTGTGACAAGATTCAAAAGCACAGGTTTCGCCAGAAAACAAGATTGCTTAAAGCTTTCAGATCAGGACTCAACACCAGGACTTTCCAGCCCAGGAAAAGAAAGTGTCACAGATGGCTTCAACCACAACCTATAAATCCACTAATTGCCAGCAGATGCCAACAACATCAAGAGCTTACAGGGGCTCAGAAAATAAGTTGACAAATTCACAGAAAAGCCCATCAGAAGCTACTAAGCAGAGGACGCCACAAGCCACATCTCCACCGGTGCCCAGCAGAGCACACCCCAGAAGAAAGCATCACTGCATGCTTGTTTTACGCACTGCAGCCACTGTTATTGCCAATACAGGACTAGACAAGTCTCTAACCTGGCTGGGTAGAGTCATGCTTCCCTTTTTAGGGAGGGAAAAGAGGGAGCCAGAGGCAACAAGACCCAGCACGGTCTGCAGGAGTGTGCTGCCCTGCTCACACCATCCAATGGTGGGTGGAAAGCTCTTTCAGAAGCCTCGCACGCTGATGAAGGGAAGGAGAATCAAGCTCCCCGGTGTTCCATCACAGACCCAGCCAGCATTCCTATCTTCTTTCGGCATCCCCATACATAAAGCCAGCTGATGATACTTCCCGAACAGTCATGTCACTGCTTGCCCTTCCCCAACACGGTCAGTAGCACATGGCAAGTCAGATCCTTGCAAGCAGAGCACAGGCATGGCCCTCAAACAGAGTCAGTCTCATCCACTTCCCTGCCCCAGGCTAGATCGACTATAACTTCATCTTTCTAGACAGATCTCTCCCTAATCTGTTTCTTGAAAACCTCCAGACACCAACATTATATCCCCTCCCAGGTCACCGGCTCCTCTGCTGAAAACCTCAAATCTACAGCAAAGAGGAGAACAGATGACCGACATACCTGTGCAAGGTTAATGCATCCCCAAATGAGTTGCTCACCACTATCAGCCAACTAGACGTTAGACGTACTGTCTTGGTAAAGTTTACACCAGTTCACAGCAGCTGAGAAGCTAACTTTACGCATTTTTTCCCCTTCCTTTGTCTCAGCCTTATCCAAGACATTTTGCAGGTGGGAAAAATCAACAACACAAGGTCAAATTAAGCCAGGTTTAAGGGCGCTCTCTGTATCAAATCAAAAATCTATGGATATACAACACTTCTCCCAAGGCAGGCAATTTATTGTAGCTGCGCTTTTCATTAGTGAAGTGAAAGATGATGAAGAAATGCCCTTCATTTTAAATACAAATCTCACCATAAATAGACTGCTTAATTAAACCGTTTGTTTTTTAAAGGGGAACCAGAGAGATCCAGCTCATTCATAAAAATAAGCCAGTTACAATTAAAGTTCTGAGGCTTGCTATTGTCAGGACTACCTGCCAGTTTTTCCCACCAGGCTCCATCCCTTATATAGTAGATAGCAACAGCAGGGCTGCATTTCCAGCTCAGAAATCACCGCTGAGACTTCACCCAGGGCCAATGGACTTAGCCAGGCAATGTCACCCTCTTTATTGCTAAACAGCACAGCTGCATAATCTTGGTGATTCATTAAAATAATAAATACCACATAATAAAAATGTAAAATACTCAGTATATGCTGGGAGAAGTACAATAGCTTATTTCCTTGTTAAATGACATCCTGATAGATATTTATGTCACGTACACCATTTACAAGAGTACAACGCTATCCAAGGTGACTGTCCTGCAGGTTTTTGATCACCGTAATCTTATTTTTGAGCAAGACGTGCTGGTACAGCTTGAGAAATAAGCAGTAAGAAGGCCTTATTGCATAAATTAGCTCTCTTCAAGGCAGTGCTAATGTTGATAAGATGCCTGGTGATAGTATGTCATGCAGAGGGATGAGAAAAGCAAGTGACTACGTGGAACCCTGAGTGGATGAGGGAGCTGGGCCCAGCTCCAAGAACTGCCCTGGGCCTGTGAGCTGCTGGCAAAAGGCTTACCTGGCAGCATGCAGCTCACGTGAGGCTCTGCAAGATGAAGCAGGCACCATGAACAAGAACAAGAGGCAACAAAATTGTAATGCGAGAGAGCTGCTAACTGCAACGTGAACATCCACCCAGGAGCCCAAACCTGGGCAGCTGTACTTCTTCAGCCAAGTTCATTCTGCTGCTCTTTCACATCCAAAGCCCAGTTCTCGTGTGCTGAATCCATGCAGTCAAAGCTCAGTTTCACATTTACTTTCACTGGCTGCTTTCTGAACACTAGGGCTCGTTAGGTAAGCGAGCATGTGACAGCTACACTGCTACTGCACAACTATCTCGGCCCCAAAATTGCAAGGTAAAGGCACTCAGAAACTGGCAGACACCTCTCAGGCTGCAACCCAAAATACCTTGTACTTGAGCACAGACCTAAGTCTCTCCCCTACAGGAGGGCTGAAGACTCTCAGAAATGTGCTGAAGAAGCACAGAAATAGCCCTGCCATCCCAGCCAGTCTCGGTGCTGATCTGTTTAAGAAACAAAAATCTGTTAAGAAATAGGCCATTTCTTATCAGGGAGTCAGCTACCAACTTGTAGGTCTGTTTAGCAACCCAGGCCACCAGAAAACCAAAAAAGCCCAGGAAAGAGCCACGGCTGTGCCGGGCCCATGTGCTCAGACCCACTGCCCACATTCTGATGTGTCCGTGCCGGGAGCCTGCAGGGGGGCAGCAGGGAGCAGCGGGCGCGCACCGCCCGAATCACAGCCTCTGGGTTGCTCGTTCTTTTATCTTCCTTCTGCGCTTTCTCTCACCTTCTCTGCCTCAAAGTTCCTGGTGGTGTGATACTACATAACAGGATGAGACATCTCTTTTGCAATGGGATCAGCTCACCCTCCTCTCAGCTGAGGGTCATTGCTCTTACTGTGCTATCACCGTGACACACATTTTTCCCTCCTGCTATTTACTGCTGGAAATTGGTTTGATCAGAACAAATGAATCATGAAGTCAGTAATAAGAAAAGTCACAAAGCCAACACTGAGAGGCTCAAATCCCATAGCACTTGTAGCTTTCCTGCATAAGGAGAGATGCGAGTCTTTCCCTCCCCTTGAAATGAAATTGCAAAATTGCATTCAACAGCCCGTGCTGGAGGAGAGTGGGATCTGCATATCCAAGTTGACAAGGAAAATACACCTGGAAGGCCAAGGCATGGAGGCCTATAGCGCTGCAACACGTTCTAGCTAACTATGTTGTAAACGAGCGGCTAGAGATGGAAAAGGGACGAATGGCCTTCTTTTTTTTTTTTTTAAACCTATGTTCTGAAATGGAAACAAAATTAAATCCTTTACCTCTGTGCAAATCTAAACCCAGCATTTGGAAAGCATACATATCATACTCAACGCACTTGGAGGAAAGGAAAAATATAACACGAGCGGCAAGCAAACCAGCAGTAAGTTTGGTAACAAATCCATCTCCCTCCTTCATCCAGCCCAATGAAGTATTTTGGTGTTATTTGCCCCCACCAAATTGTTTTTAATTTCTGAGTGCTTCTGCAGTTTTTAATGCCTGCCTGGGACCAGCAAAGGCTCTCCTATCGCACTGAGAGCCTTCCTTGCAACATGCCTGAAAAGCTTTGCCTTTGGCATGTTACAGCTGACATTAGATTTACTGCAGCTGCAACAGCACTGTGAATAAATCTGCTATTTGGTGGCTGTAGATTTTGCCCCGATCCCTTCAGATGACAGGAAGTCACACACTTGACTGACGGTTTATGTCAGCAGTCATTTCTCCAGGGCTTGGTATTAATATATCTTCATTGTTAGTCAAATACCACACCAGCCTGAGCACTCTGGCAGGCAAAATTCTCTCCCATAAAACCATGAGCCTAAGTCAAAGACCCAAAAGGCTGCTGTGCCTGTAGAAATTGCACTTTTGGGATGCCCAGCCCATCTCAAGAGACTTCAAAACACTGAAGGACAAAGAGTAGAAAGCTTAGAAGAAAACAGCAGCCAGGAGGTGGCTGCTGCTCTCAGCCACCTCCAAAACACACAGTGTTTTTAAGACAGCAAAAGAAAACAGCTGAGCAATGAGTTTCGTTACTGTTAATGCTGAATGGAAGTTTTCTTCCCTAATAGTTCCACAGGCGAATCAATGGGGAAGTCTGGCTGCCCGCCAACCCCCATGGCGAGCACTGGGGAGCACTCTTCCTGACCCCTGCAGATACCATTTTACAACCTGAGGCATACAATTTGATAACCCTTATCTGAACTTGCGTGTTATTTGTATCAATATTGTTGCCTGGATGCAGAAATCACCTCAATGACTTCCCGGAATGCTGGATTCCACTAAGCTCAACTCTGGAAAGGCACTGCAGACGCTTGCTCCAAGTTCACTAGCAATCTGAAGAAAAGTTTGTCATCCTAAGTCCCAACATACAGTCCTGATCCTGTGACTTGTTCATTTTTCCATGCAAACATTTTTTGAATGACATCATTTCTGATGCTTAGTCTGTCACCAGGGCCCTTCAGTATTTACTTTTTCTCACAGCCATAGCTAATGGAGCCACGTCATTACATAAAAATCTCAGCTTTCAAAAACAGCAACTCATTGTTACATTGAGGAGCTCTTAAAATAAATAAATAAATAAATAAATTGATCCTTGAGTTTCAAACACCAGAATGCAAATCAAAGACGATTTCTATTCATTTATTTAAACTATTATTTTCATGACATATTCTGAGGGTGGAAAAGTACTGAATTACTATTTGCCAGACCTCTTAAACACAAAACATGAGAAAAATCTGGAGAACAGGGAAAACCATTAAAAAACGAGAGCTCCAGCAACCAACAGAACGAGACCTGACACCACAAAGATGACCAGAAGGCTGGATTCAAGTCCAAATTCAAGCTGAAACTAATGGGAATTCTGGTTCTCTTAATGCATGAGACTGAAAAGAGATTTATCAGGATGAGATAACATCTCAGCCACCATATCAAATGAGTTATCTACATCTCATGATACAGAGGGAAAAACTGAAGAAGAGCTAATGGAGGTTAGTGAGAGAGAATTGGGCTTCTCAAGCACTGCTTTTCCAGACGGCCATTGCACATGACATGGAGACTGCAAATCCATCTCCCGTCAGTTGTCTCGGGTCAGACAGCTAACACAACAGCCTGGCTCCAGATTGAAACAAAACCAAAGCCCCCAGCTCGCCGTCCACATCACCTCCCGCACCTCTCCATTTCCAGACGGCCTCCCATAAGCCAGAAAGCACAGACCTCTTGCTCTACCCACAACTTCTAGCACAGTGTTTTTGTAACCCTCTTCTAAAAAACAGTTTGGTTATATATTGCTGTCATAAATTCAGCCTAGTAACAGCTGGGACAGATTTACAGAGGATGTTTTTTTTACGACAATATTATTCATGGTGTGTTAGCCCTTACAGTGTGTTTAGCCGAAGGGAAAAAAAAAAAAAAAGAAGATAAGATATTCTCTGGTTGATTATTGACAGATACTTGGCAGCTTGCATCTCCAGGACTGCATGGTCACAAATAAAATGAATGCAGCCTCTGAAAGCACTGATTCGGTAACCTGACCGTGCCGGCCTGGGAAGTGATACAGACTGAAGAGGACAAGGGCAATCATTTGTAACAGATACTGTATTTTTATCTCTTAAATCTCAGGCGAAAGCTTGTTGGAGGAGCCACCAGCCCAAGAAGCGTGCAGTGAACACTCGCCCAGAATAGCGGCAGTGAGGTCTCCTGACCTTAACAGTAAGCTTAGCAGGAAAGCCGTGCCTGCTCTGGAGGTACCCCAGGCACAAGCAGGGAGGTTTCAGGTGATGAGGGGGTATCCCAGGAGACTATGCCAGACATCAGTCAGTCACGGATGCCCATGCAGGACACAGACAAAAAGCCAGTCTTGCTTCTGCCCAAAGAATGCCTTTGCCAAGGCACGCTGCTCTAGCTGCCTAGGCAAGACATGGGCATCTTTAGCTAAGCCATAGCCACCACAGACCAGAGCCTAACTGTTAGGATTTACACCATAGGAGTCTTCAGGAGGCACGGACACAACTGCAAAGCTGCTAGAGAGAGGAAAAGGCAAGAATCAGCCCCAGGCTGCTCAACATGCTGGCATCCCAGACATCCTGGCTTTCCAGGGACACCAGAAGACCCCAGAACATGACACTGAACTGTTCCTCCTCAGCAGCTGAAGCCTCACTTCTCCCCAGGTTGTGCCACTTGAGCTTGCCTAGTTATGAGCAGGAGGCAGCTTTCAGCCGGCAGAGGGAACCACCAACAGCACTCCTGACCCTGGCCTACCCTGCCAGCACCACCCCTTAGAAAGGGGTAACAGGGATGGGTTAGGTCCCCGCTTCACTCACACACCCATGGTTACAATGAGAACACTAACAGTCCGATTTACCTTGCCTCTATCCTACAGAGTTTAGACGCTGCTCATGAATGACATCCCTGTTGCACCTTAAGCATCTATGAAGTCTAAACCTCGGACCATGGCAAGCAGGGACTGTATCTTTCAGAGGCTGAACTTCCCCCCAAAAAATGGGAAGATAGTGGAGAAACCTGGAGAAACGTGGTGTCTTGAGCAGAAGTACCAACAAATACAGAAGATGCTCTCAGCTAACTCCTTTGCCCAACACAGTACTCCAGCTGGAATAGCAACTGTCTGGACCCTTTGCCTGTGCATCATTTGCATCTCCTCTCAGTTTGGTTTGCCTCACTCCTCTCCAAGCCACCACTGCTCATGTAGGTATAGAAGCACCAATGTAAGCTTTACAGAACTAATTTCTTTTGTCATTTCGTTTGTATTGTGCTCCAAGCTGAGGATCTCTGCCAGCAACACAAGCAAGTGACTTTTTTGGTCAACTGGACAAGCTCCTCTGCTCAGAATTACTCGGGCTAATTTCAAGCCTGAGTTTATTTTAATCTTGGTCAAGTCATTTCATCCCTCCAGAGCTTTTCTTTCCAGTCTCTGTTGTTGACTATTAGATAAAGATGAACCTAGGCCAATTACATAACAGTTCTTTAATTAGCTTTTACTTCCCAGCAGTCATGTGAAATTGTTTGCTTGCACAGCAGAAATTGCAAGATCCAAGGTGAATTTTTTTTTATTTATCTTGCACAGTTCATCACATTCACAACTCCCTCACCTAGAAGCAGTAAGACAATCACAGATTGGAGATAGCTTCTCAGAAGAGCTTCCTTCTAATTACATCCTGAAGTGTTGTTTTAACTCTCATTCATCATCTGTTTGCTTTGCCTGTTGGCTAGGTACCTCACCGCACCCCTTCACATGACTTCTTCCTTTGGTTAATGCCATGCATAACTTAACTCCTGCACTGTCGGACACGAACTCTGCAAGCACCCTGGTTTCACCAGGGTTTGAAAAGGAAGCCAGCTGCTCAAACATCCTTACTCACGAGTCACCAGGCTGGGTCATCTCAACTTGCATGTACTAAGCAGCTATTCCATTAGCAGAAACCACTTTGGAGAAAAGATAAACTACTAGTTGGTACAGAAACCAGACACCACCCCCCACCCCCAAACTTTTAACAAGGCACCTGAAAGCCCAAATTGGTTTCTGTTTGTGTATGTCTATTAGGCATTAGCGACAAGCGCCTGAATGTAAGCAGCCAACACCTTAGTGCAGTCGACACTATTGTCATCAGGGGACTGTCTGGGCCTCCAGAGAAGCACGTGTGTCCCGACCTGGACAGCCCCCACCACAGACAAGAAGCAGAGGCCGTGGTGCCGGCCAAAAGTACAGCCCAGCTCTGAGGGGAGCAGCCAGACCACAGCAGAACAGCCAAGACCACCAGTGAGGGGATTAAATGAAACATGGGAGGGAAAGACTCATCTTCTAAGACCTTCTGAAGGTGCTAATTGCTCTTTCTAGGAAACTGCATTCCCCAAACTCCAGTCACTCAGAGACGTGGTTCTGCTGTTTCATCCCTGGTTGTGATACCAGGTGGGTGAAACTGCAGCAAGGCAAGGAAAAAAACCAGAAGTTCCTCTGCTGCATGACAGAGACAGTGACGCAGATCAAACAGAAGACTTCAAAAGCCCTTATCGAGTGCAGGTCTAGGTGATGATGTGTCTCCTCAGAGAAAGCCGATAGCCTTGAGAGACAAAGGGCCCCCAAGAGCCAGGGAGGCCCGCCTGCATTAAAGCTTCGGGCCTGTTCCCAAAGAGCCGTGTCTCAGTGCCGAGGCTGCTGCCGGGGTGGCAGATAAGGGCACAGAAGAAAGAGCTGCTTTTGCAAAACCTTTCCCTCCACTCCTCCCAACACCTGCCTGTTGCACCAGTACATTAACCTTTCTTGCTTCCCGTCCTTTGTTCCTTCTCCTCATCCACCACCGCTAACGTCCCCAGGTACAGAGGCTGCACCAAAGCACAGCAGCTTCCAGGCCGCAGAAACCGCTCAGAAAGCATGACTGTGCTGCTCCGGGCCTTGGCTTAACCCAGGATGTGCGAACCCAACAGCCACGGCTCGCAGGGAACGCAGAGGGATCCCAAGGACAGTCGGCCAGCTTCAGGCAGAAGCCAGGAAACAACATACAGAAGCTATTTTGCAAATTCAGACAGGAAGGAGAGAGCTGTACCAGACCCCACCGGAGCCCTGGGGAGGGCTCAGGCAGGCAAGGCTGCCCTTACTGCTGCTGTAACTCACCTGACAGAGAACCTCCTTAGCCTCCCATTGCACAATTAGCAGCGCCACATTTTCAAGCACGTGCCAGGTCATCCCCTCCTAACTGTCCTCTCGTCAGGGTGCACTTCTCTCTCGGGCACACCGAGGTGTCACAGAGCCCTCCAGCACTGCTGGCAGACAACACGGGCAGCAGTTCTGGGCTCTGCCAAAGGCACAGCTCCATCCACCTGCAGGTGCGCTGCGTTCCTGCCCCGGCCCCAGCTGTGCCACCAGCTGACATCACCCTTCAGCAGCCTCAGGCTCTGCTCTCGTCTGTGGCTCGTGACTTCCTTTCCTTGCAGGCTTTGCAAATACCGATTTACTTAAATAAATGCTGTTACAGGATCTGCCAGTGCTCTGATGCTACATGGGGTCACGTCATTTGTGACCTTCGCTTTCCTTCCCAAGTCAGAGCTGCCGGCAGACTTGGGGTAGGTACAGACAGGAGCTGTTCTGGCAGCTTTAAGGGGCCACAACACGATATTCCCTTCATACTTGGGAAGAACAAGAGGCTTTTTGGACTCTCTGGAATTTGTTCATAGGCTGCCTTCACTGCTTGGGCAGCCAAGGAGCAAAGCCGTAGCTCATACTGTCTCGAAATGGTCAAGGAGACAAACCACCACTACACTTTCTTTGGTGCAAACACATGGGAGTACCCGAGACAACCGCCAAATGCGGAGAGGACTTGTTAAACTTCATGGTCCATGGATGCTGCTTACTTCTTATTGCTTGCCAGAGTGAATCTTTCTGAAGGGCTCCTGAAAGCCTGTGTGCCCCGATGCAAGATGGTCAGGAGGATCAGCACAGAGCTGCAGGAGGCAGCTCTCTCCTCTTACTTCCTGAATTTTGGAAACACTATTTCAAAGAAAGTTGCTTAAAGCAACCCAGCTAGGCAGCTGCCCTTATTGAAAGGGAACTGCTGCTCTAGCAGAAACTGCTACCATATTCCTTGCAACCACTGTTCACAGCATTGCCGGTACACAGTTAGCGGTGATTAGTAATGCTATTAGGTCACACTTCTGATGCATTTCACAGCAGGCAGAGGATAACTGCCCAAAGCCTGTGTAGCCTGGGACTTGTAAGTAGCCACCTTGGAAGTCCAGCTGCACAGGGTAACTGTGGATGGTGAGTTTTAGGTGAAAAGGAGATCAGCTGTTCTCTGGGGATACCTTCAAGCCCTTCCATTAATTGCATCATTAGTACCTTGCAGGGAGAGCTCTGGGCACTCAAGCAGTAAAACCTAAGAAATGCACCGTGCTGGCAAGTGAAATCACTGGCCAGGATCCCCTCTCTTTGCATTTGCTTCCAAACTTGAAGCCATGCCCTAAAGAAACCACAAAATAATCATTCTTCAAAGAGAGAACCTCAACAGAAGACAGGATTGGTTTGGCTTTCCTTGGTGCCTTCCAAAGTCCCAGAAAAGAGAGGATATTATTTCTGTGGAAATCTCATATGCAGAGTTATAGCCGCAGAAAATAATAAAGAGGGCACTGATGACAGGAAAGATAAATAGTTCTGAGAGTTGCATGTTCATGAAAAACCTACTATTTTTCCTGAGAATGAATATATTTAGGGAACGTGTAAATACAAAATATCACGTTATGTTACAGATCTGTGATTGCCTGGCTTTACACCTCCTCCCTTTAAAATTACAGCTAAAATTCTGCCGTGCTGTCACAAAAACCTGTAAAGCTTCAATGTCCGGAAAGCTCCTGGTTTTCAGTCTTGTACCCCCAAGTACTGCTAACCAGGTAGCGCAGCAGCTCAAAACTAACATGGATGTGACTGAGTGCTTTTGATGGAGCTTGATGAGCAGCTTCAAGAATATATTGGTGAGCAGTTTAGTGGTTTGTTATTTTTTTTTTTTTAGTCTTTCAGCGTGAGAGTTTCTTTGAATCCAAAAATGAAAGCAAAAAATGCTATGGCCATAAAATCCTGTAAGATGTTTTAAAATGATTTGAAGGGTCCCTGACGAGCCAAAGCCTTTGAATTTCTCAGAAGCTGGGCTGCTATCTCTTTCTGATGATAACAGCCAGGTCCTGTGCACAATAATGGAGCAAAAGCAAATTCCAGCTCTTCAAGCCAATACCCAGAGCAGAAAAACATGCCCCAAATCAATGGGCATGCTAGAGCATTGGAGAAGCCAACAGCAGAATGATTCAGAGCCACACCACCATCTCCAGCCAGCCTGGCTTAGGCCGTTTTCTAAACATCCCCCAAGACTGCCAACGCTGCTCACCTTCCAGAAGCACCGCAGGGCCCAGCACCAGCTGCCTGTTTGCAGCCATCACTTGCTCACTGCTACCAGTATAAGCTGGTCATGCATACTTGCAGCAGAGAGCAGCCCCCCCCAGCTGGAGCTGTGCAGCCTGCAAGCTGGAGTCCTGGCATCCAATTTCTGGTGAGACGAGGCACCGCTATTATTATTTTAAATAAACAGGGCTCGGACATAGGGCTTGCAAGGCTAAAAGGGAGGATGCCACACTGAAGAAAGACGGAACTCCATCTGTCTGTTCAGACACAGCCCAACCCCATGTTCTTGCAGTAGATGCCCATAAAAATTATTTTTAGAAGTCCATTTTACATATTTAGGCAGAAATAAAGCAATGCCCACTATTAAAGAAACCCAGCAAAGAGGGGAAAGGCGTATAAGTTCTTGGTACAAGCATTAAGTCCTATTCATCCAGCAGAATTGCTCAGAGGAACACAGGCTACTCATATAAGAGAAGGTTTCATCCTCTCAGCTGAAGGTGATTTTGAAGCATACAAAAACACACCAGAGAAACACAGCACCAACAACAATCTGCCTCAGGAGCAAATAGTCTGCAAGAGGAGCGTTCAAATGCAGTGAGCGGCTGCCGAGGCCCAAGTTACATGGGTATTTGAGAGAAGAGTACTTGCAAAATGGATTTTAGAAAGCAGGCCAGATACTGTGAGATACATTAAGATGCAAGAAGTACTTCAAGAAGAGCATTTACCCAACGTGTTCTGTTGGAAATATTGGGTAAATTAAAAGAAAATGGTTTCACTATTAATCATTCAAATAATTGCATTGAACATCGTTCACATACACGATAAATTTAGCTCTGTATCTCTCCTAGAAATCACGTATTTCAGTTTTTCCCAGCTTTATTTGTATCCATTCATTCTCCCAGCACAATTACACCTGAGTAAGGCAAAACACTAAAAATCCTTCAGCTTTTCCTGCATTGTTGGTTTTGGGGCTGGTTGTTTTTTGCGTGCGTGTGGTTTTTTTCTGGGGGGGTGGGAGTGAGGGGGGTATTAGTTGGTTTTGTTGTTGTTGTTTTGTTTGTTTGTTTACTTACACGGCAACCTTTTCACATTTGGCATTTCTGCCATCACCAACAAGGTAAGGAAGTGCTATGCTATTAGAGAACAGGGGAAGGATGCAGGTCTAATTACTGGCTATCCTACAGGAACCCCTTTTTTGGGTAAATCAGATTGACAGAAATTTTAGAAACGCTCCATATTTCAGAAACAGGTCAACGACCAGGACAAAAACCAACATTGCCAGCAACCCGAAATCACTATTTGTTGTTTATGGGAACATTACACCTCACCATACATCAGTCCCCAAACTCTGCTGGCAGACAGCACCTCACCTGCCTTCTCTTCCACACTGGGCTATCCTGCCCCAGCAATCCAGATCCTTGCAGGGTCCTCTAGGAGCACCCTTGGCACTAAGAATATCACTTTACTGTTACTATACAAGTTTGACTTTGAACCTAGCACCAATAAGCGCAGCGAGTTTACAACAGTCTTTCTGTGAGCTTCAGTGAACCCAGAAAGGATGCGCTTTTTCACTTCACAAAGAGCCCTCGAAGGCAAAGCTGAACCCTACAACCTTTGTGTTGGCACCTTCATGATATGAGAATGGCTGAAGTGTAAATTCTTGTTCCCACTCAGCCAAGGCTAAGACGACTTCAACAGGTGCAAGAAAACTCCCACATTACCTCAAAAGGAGAAACAACATACCCCAGCCAGGGACACAGGACAGTAACATTGGCAGGAACACGTGGAAAAATCACTCACCTCTGGCAACATAACACCGTTACCTGATGGACAAGGCACAGACAGCAAAGCTAAGGAGGAGCAATGAACGCTTTTCATGTCATCCAGAAACACAGCAGCAGACTTGGGATGCCAGTGAGAGAGAGCACAAGCCATTTACCATCACGCCCTGCACAACAGATCTTAAATTAATCCTTCCCATTTAAGAAAGGAGACAGGAAGATGCTTTTCTGCTCCACAGCAGTGTTAAAGAGGATGAAGATTGCAGCTTCAGGCCCTCCTGCTCTCTCCACCACAGCTCCTTCGCTTGACTGTGAAGTGCAAATATCACATACACACAGGCTTTTCCTCCAGCCACTTCAGCCAGATGATGTTCCTGCTGTCTGTGCATCTCAACCAGTGAGCAGGATTTGCTTGGCGAGGCTTAAGACATCCCCTGCTGTGCAGTCTTATTTACCTTATATTCTGTATATTTATATGCGAGCCCTGGCTCCTGACTTGTGCACACAACTGGCTCCTTTTAGCCGTGGCACATTTAAAGTGATTATTTCATGCCTTCCCAGTGTGTCAGTTTAGCAAACACAGTGTTTGTCACTTAGCCGCATCACAAGTCACAGCACACTGCTCACGCTCCTTCCCTTCCGATGGGGAGATACAAGACTTGCTAGGAACCAACAGATGGTGCTGGGCAGAGCGCTGCACAGACAGGCTGCACCACGGTCCTGCCAGAGAGCTCAAGACCCCTTTGGGATGTGTGAAAAACGATTGTAGCTCCATCACAAAATAAAATGAAAATTTTTAAAAATCACTTTTATACTTGCATCTGCATTGGAGGAGGTGGGTAGCGAGCCGGATGGGATGCCCTCCCACAACAATTTGTGAGGTTTTAAATATCCCAGTTTAGAGAAACAAAAGTCAAAAAAATCTCCCAATTTCCCCAGAAATAAGAACACTGGGGGAGGAAAAGAGGAAGAGAACATTCTGTTTCTACTCATTTTCAGGAATTTCATTTCAGTTCCAACATTTTTTTAACCTTCAATTAATGCTAACTATCAGAATGAAGCAGCATTTGGACCTAAAAACACTGAAACTTTGCCATTTAGAAAAGGTCAAGCAGTTTTCAAAACATTTTCATCCAATATTTTTCAGCAACTGAAATTCATCAAAACCAACATTTTCCCACGAAATTGTTCCGTCTCAGACAGCTGGCATTTTCTCAGGCACAATGCTTCTCGAGGGATCTCCTCATTTGCCCAAGGGGCCAGTCCTTCCTTTTTGTCACCAGCTTGCCTCTTCTGTAAACAGCCCACGATATAGTTTTGGACCTTAGTAAGCCACCCAACCCAGGCCCCAGTTCACAACATCGAGCCGACCAAAGCCAGGGTACGCACTTCTACAGGGCTCGTTACACACCTTCCATTTCAATGGGATATTTGTGCATCTGCACCTCCTTGCCCCAAAACCAGCTACCAAGCAGAAGGGAAAGGAGAGCCCTCTCCTTAGCTTTGAGATACCGTTACTACATTACAAAGCTGTTTTTTCTTTAGCTAGGGTACAAATCTAGGCCCACCTTCCACCGTCTTTGGAAGATTTTCAATCCTCCTTGCTCGTGGATGGGATTTAATGACAAGTGGCTGTACGCAAGGAAGCTGCATGGCAAGCGGTCCCCGGGGTGGTGGCACAACATCCAACGGGGATGCAGCCATCTTCTCAGCTGCAGAAGGTATTTCCACAGGTCGTGAGCAGAGCTGCACAGAGACTGGCACGCAGTTGCTCATGCTCCAACTCCGTGCTTGGAGGTGTCTAGCTCACATTCAGCTGCATTTTTGCACAGCAACAAGCTCAGGTTTGGCTGCGTAGGCATAAGTAACGTGCTGGGGTCAAAGTCACAGTCCCGTCCACAAACGGTCTCCAGCAGAGCTGAGCAAACCCTACCAGTTAAAGGAGGAGGGACTGAAGCCTTCATCAGGAATTTGTGGGCGGCTGAGTCGATGGGAGGGCAGATGTCTACCTGTGCTACGGGTGCTAGCTGGCATGGGAACCAGGAATCGCACTGAACAACAGGTGCAGACTTCCCCCAAACTAAATAGGACTGTTAAAAATAAAACACAAAATCCCCTATTCTCTTCTCTATACACACAGCTTCTCTGAACCCTACCAGTTTTGAAACCAGAGCAGTACTGAAAGAGCACCTCAGTATTTGAATAGAAACTAAACACCACCACCCATACTCAGAAACTCAAGATCTAGGGTCTGCAAACTTGGCTCTTGGTGCTCGTCACTTTAATGCAAGTTTCTTAAAAACAAAACACTCTTCCAAACCTGGCCCCAAGGAGCCATTATGAGTAAGCAGGACTGGGAACTTGCAGGGTCATCACCTATTCGCTGTCACCCAGACCCACAGCATTGCCCCCAATCAAAGAAGCACTGAGTTAAGCCTTGCTCTCCAGCTCTGGAGCTTTCTTGCCAGACATCTACAAAAGAGCTGGCTGTTGAAAGTTTTTGGACTGTGCCAGTCACCATTGCCTGTAGGTGGGAAAAGTGTTGTGCAAGGAAGGTTTTCATCAAGGACCTGTTTCCAGTAAATCCAGCTCTAACAGAGAGTGCCAGAGGGATTTCTCTCACAAACAAAATGCCGCTGGACTCCTCACAGCACTCCAGCCCGCAAGCTGAAAAGGGCTGTGGCACAATGCCCTCCCTTGTAGCACCACCACGGTGGCCTCGGCTCTGACGGAGAGGCAGTCGAGCATGCTATTTTTCTTTCAACCTGGAAAGATGATAAAAGCCACCATTGCAGGAACCCTGGCGACAGCCAGGGCAGCAGATGGGAGTTAGGGAAACTGTAGAACTCTAAGGTCACCTCTGTTTCCTTCAACAAAAACCCAAGTAAGTCCCTCAAGCCCCCCCCGAACCAGATGCAGAGCTGAACACACAGGTTATATCATCACCAGTCCACGCCTCAGCTGGATGGTTTGCGTTGCTGCATGAACAACTGCTGAGCCTAGTCGTGGACAGGGTGATTTACACCACCGCAGGCAAGTCACAATTCTTCTAGTACTTGAAAAGCCCATCCTAGGGCTTTTTCAGGTTTTTGGGTCCTCCTTCAAGGGAGATGCATTTCTCATATCTGGATCCAAACCCCACAAGGGCCCAAGAGGGACATCAATCCATAATCCCAATTTAAAGACTCTTTTTCTGCTGATGTTCTCCCTGAAGAAATATTTCTACCTGAGCCCTCAGGAAGCATCCCAGCAGCCAAAGGGGAAAGAGTTAAGGCTTTCCTGTACAAGAGAGACAGCAGAAGCAATCAAACTTAGTGGGGTTCCCATTGACTTCTGGCAGGAGCAAGAGCAGCTTAAGTTTATTTCAACTACAGCCTTAGTTTCAACGGAAGAAAAAGTTTCTTGAACACTCCAAACAGCCTAAGTATATGATGTACAGAATAACGTCCCAAATGTAAACTGCAGGTTGCACTCAGGGGGAAACATATATATTTTTCTCCACCACAAAGGATGGCCAGAGCCCTGTTTCCAAAACCTGTGGTTTGACCCGTGACAACCAGCAGTGGCTGGCCCTCCTGTACACCCGACCTGGTGTTTCCTTGACCCACCCCCCCCACCCCCCCGAGCTTTTATTCACCAGCTTGGAGGAGTGCGAGAGGTTCCCATTCCCAAGTCTGCCTTACGTATTTATTTTCACAAGATGCATGGAGCACAGGTATGAGCAAGAATTGATTGTTCCACATCCCTGTGACGAGACCAGTCATTTTGGATCATGCTTCTGCCTCAGCAAAGGCAACAAGAACCCTCAGCCGGAGCTCAGTAAGTCCATGAGTTCCACATCTCCCTTTGGCATCCCTCAGACATTTGACAGCTCTTCCAGAGAACGAAAGGGTAAAAAGGCAGTGCCTTTGAGGTGCTTAGTATGGCCACTTCTCCCTCAAGCCATGATCTGAAGCACTGCCTCAGTTCACAAACAACTTTCTGCTGCTCTTCTCTCCACCTCTGAGCACTGCGGGCAGAGCAGGGCTAGCCAGACACTGCTGGGCTCTGCCCAAGGCTGTCAGCACGCTCTCTAAAGCCGCAGGTGGAAAGGCGAGGCAGAAAGAGAAGATTAACGCGGAAGAGCTCCTGGATCCCGCGTCTGCACCTCATGCTTGACAGAACAGGGCTGGACAGAGAGAACGAGTAAGTTTATTCAGCATGTTTGCACAGAGACACTCTCTTTCTGGGAAACGTTCAATATGCAATGCCACCCAGAAGTACCTGGCAGCTGGTACCTGCAAGGCTGGGACAGCAGCTCAGCTGCTCGTACGCCAGATGGACGCCAGTTTTTGTATAGGTGGCACTGGCCAAGTGCCTGGCACACAGCAACTCCAGAGAGAGTGATTTATTTCTCTTTAGACTTAGCCCTTTTTGCTGCTCCTGTGCCATGCTCCCCTCCCAGCTGCTCAGGTAAGGAAGGCAAGAAGAAGCATCTGCAGTGATCGCTTGATTTTAACTCAAGGCTCGAAGGCCTTATTGTTTGAATGCAAGAAAATAGGTAATTTTCTGACCAAATGAATTTTTACAAATTCTACAAAAGAATTATCCAGCATTCCCCCTCTCTGCCTGACTAAACTCTCCTGCCTGGGAGGAATTTTGGTCAAGTTGTTGGCTGTGGTTTAGTGGTTTTTTTGGTTGGTTTTGGCCCTATCCCCCTCCACCCTCAAGCCCCACACCTGAAGCCTCCTACAACATAGGGAGACTTCCAGTTTTGAGATGTGAAATCTTATTTACCTGCTTTGATTCTCATACACACAGGGGATATCAGAATACTGCACAGCCAACATCAAAACCATTCTGTAAAACAAGCAGAGACTCAGAAGGGGGCATGGATTTTGTGACACCGATAACATTGTCCTCAAGCCTGCTTTGCCCTTGGGACCTTCATCCAGACCAATCCAGACTCTGGGGATGGGTGCGGGGGAAGCCTCATTCCTTGCAAACATCCAAGTATGCCAGTGATGCCAATGTAAACTGTTTGCTGAGGAGGTAAGAGGAGGTAAGAGTCTCCACTCAAGGAGGTGCTGCTGCTTCTGGGAAGCTGAAAAAAGCGAAGCCTGTTGAAGTTTTACTTCTTCTCCAATACTGGCCAGTGCTGATACGTTTAGCTTTGCTGCACCAAAAAGACACCCAGCAATTGAGGCGAGGAGGCTGAAAGGCAAAGTCAGCTTTGGGTGGAGGGTGACTGGGAGGCAATTAGATGAATGTCAATAGCAGGATTCATCATCTTGGACATCCCCTCCTTACACATTGCACAACCAAGCACAACTGGCCTTGAGAACCAGGAAGGAGTGAAAGGGCGAAGGCGGCTGCGCAGGGCGAGCCACAGCCTCGGGACATATGAAGATGGCCTACAACAAAAGCAGCATCTACTGGTTCAAGGCATCTCTGGCTCATCTAACAGATCGCCTGTGTCATTTCATTGCACTGGCTGCTCTGGTACCAAACCACACCGGTTCTGCGCCTTTGGCCCAACAAGGGGCAGACCCATGCAGCTCCGCTCCTTTGCCAGGTTCATCTTACAGCCCATGTCAAACGTGTCACACCCACATGGAGACGCAGCCGCTGCATCAAGCGAGACCCCTGAAAACTCCAAGCCATCAGAAGATCACAAAAAACTTTCACATATATTTTACCAGGCACAAAAGAGACTGTTCCTTCCCATGCAGTAGGAGGAAGTTTTCCAATATAAAAACTACTCCCAGGAAGTTATAAAGCCTAATATAGATTTCCTGGAAGAAACCCTGCAGCTCATAATCCGTATGTGCAGAACAGCCTCCACACCATCCTGCATTGCTGAGCACCGCAGGCAGCAAACACCCCCTCCATTGCTATCTTTAGCAAAGTTGCGTCTGGTGCAGGGAGCTGGAGCCCCAGAGACCAAAATGCGCGTCCAGCTCAGCTCTGTGTAAGCAAAGCAATTTTGACAAATCTTTAGTCTCTGTTTCTTCATCAGTTAGAAGCTGTTCTGGGCTGGTCCTGCATGAGCTCAGTAAGGTGGAATTGCCAGAACAGGTCTTGGAGGCAGTCATGCCAAAAGTCAAAAGCTTCTAGCCCCAAGGCTGGGTTTTATTACAGCACTAAAGGTACAAACAGGACAAGATAACTCTCTAAACAGAGAAAAGGTAGGCATGCCATATGAGACAAATTAAATCAAAAGCTCAAAAATAAATCTTCTTCCTGTGATAAATCCTTCTCTCCAGCTTATTCCAGCAACTTCCAGTGAGCTTCTGAGCTATGCAAACCCTGCAGCCTCTTCTGGTATCCCCTGAAAGGCTTTTCATCTGTCCTCGCTGCAGCTCAGTGGCAAGTCTATGCCCGAAAGCCAAGAGGCTCTTCAGTGCTCATAAGGCTGCAGGCCCATGTTTTGGCTCCTCTACTCCTGCCTGCTGCCCTGCACCCTAGGCCAGACAAGAAGCCACCGACACTCGAGCAGAGCTGCAGCCCAGGGTCTGGCACGGTCAGGAGCAGGTGAACGAGCGTGGTCTCATCCCGGACCCCCCAGTCCTGGGGCGTCTCGTTACAGGTTGGCACCAACGCAAGGCAGGACTGGGCGCAGGCAGGCCTAGACCCGGCTGCGCCCGCACACCCTGCACCTCTCCCTCTGCTTTAGCACTACTGCCCCTGCACCGTGCTTACGTCGCCTCTCCCGGAGCAGGAACGTACTCCAGCAACACAGGAGCAAGCTCATCCATTCTGGGGAATTTGGAGGCTAAGAGGGGTTTCGGATGGGACACAGCTTTCGCCCATCCTTGGAGCTGTGAGCCGCAGCTGGGCTGCAGGATTGCAGCACCAAGGACTTGACCCATTGTCCTGCTCAGCCACACTAATTGAGGAAGCTCCCAACTTAGTCAGAGAGTGATGCTGGGGTACAGTCAGGCAGGAATTTCCTGACAAGATTTCTCACAGTGCTGATTCACTGAAGTCTCAGCTATGGAAATGGACCAGTTTCAACAGTCCCCCTGGTTAACATTTTGGGAGGGGAAAGGCATTTTAGACCTGGCCAGAAATGTTCTTGTTTTAGGAAGTTCAGGTACTTAGTGGAAGTTTGTGTTTTCTACTGGTGCCAACCAGCTGGTTTTTATTTTTTTATTTTTTTGCTTGTTTTTTGCCAATTACCAGGAAACAAAGCTTCTAGAGTAAAATTCATTCCGGTTTGGGAAGAAAGTGCTGAAAAAATCTTAAAAAAAAAATCTTACAGCACAAGAAGATTTCCTCTTCCCTTCAAATCCATCCCTCTGATCTGAAAATGAAGATAATACGGCATGGACATTCCTAATTCCCAGAGAGAGATCGACTCTCTCCAGCAAAACCAGACATTCCAGAAGTATCTATAGTCATGGCCTGAAATATGACATGAAAGAAAGGAAGAAGGGTATCAAAGTACAGAAATCATACTGATAATCTTCTCAGCAATGTTCATGCTCTCTAAGTCTAACTTGGCTGCTCCCAGACCAAGTGGTTACATTTTGGGTTGAAGCTGAGACACTGGGTCAGCATCAAGCCAAAGATTTGATCTCTCAGAAGGCACACGTTACAGTGAGGGAACAGCAAGCCAGACCAGCCTCGGGGCTGCTCTAGCTCAGTGTGGTTGCTGTGGTCTTGATTGAAGGATTACAACAGCACAAAGCCGAGCCTTAGCCCAGCACAGGTAGCTATTGAGGAGAAGCAATTCCAGTCTGCGTCATCAGCAGGAGGAACAGTGGTGCAACAGCCTCTCCCTGCATGTCTCTCTGTGGGGCAGATAGAGGCAGCTTTAAGAATTCCCTCAAGGGGTCTTGTGGCCTAGTTACACTGGAAAGGAGACTGGCTTTTGTGGCTGCAATTTCCAAACAGGTCCAGCCTTCACCAGCAGCAGCTGATTTCCAAAGGAGTTCAGTGCACTCCAGAGCAAGAACACATGAACAAGGAAGAAAAAAAGGCAGCTGTAGGAAGAGAGGGACTTTGGAAGGGAAAGAGAGAGACCACTGAAGCACCTCAACTTTTCTCCAGTTATAACAAGGGGAAAAACCTGGAAATGCAGCACGAATAAATCTGAAAAAAAAAAATCTATTCAGGTGGAAGAAAGGATGCTTCTGCTATTAAAATCTAGGACAGTTCTGTTTCTCTGCCACAGATTCCCTATACACCCTGAGCAAGCTATTATCACTTTTGCCTCTGCTTCCCCTGCAAATAGTCCAGCTATGCTCCTACCTTGCTGGGCTGAGACTCCTTGATCTCCATCCCAGGGCAAACCAGAGGGGCTGTGGCAGCGCATGGAATGGGTACCAGGACGCCCACAAGGCACCGCGATTACAGTCGCCCTGCAGAAGTGATCTGACCACAACTTCTGCTCTGCTGCATGTTTTCCCCACCCAGCAAAACTTCTGATTGAGAAAGTAAATCTGGAAAGCATCAACAGTTGGGCTAGAAGGTACAACATGAACATGCTACTTCAGACTAATGGTTATCTAGTGCTACTTCCACTAGGTAGGACCTTCAAGGGACATTGTGCCCTTTTCTGGCTCACAGCTGTAACATATTGAGCCTCCCTAACCACTATGAGCCTCAACAGGGACTTCAGATAATGACAGCTGTGCAGATTTGTGCCTACCCATGAGAGACACTTTTTTCCCCTGCTACCATTAATAATTTGAACTCCCAGGGAAGCGTAGGAGAAACAGCTGGGGTATTTTTCTGGCCCTTTTTCAGACCTGTGGATGGAAGTTCTTAAATTTATACCCCCCAAATATTTATGTTATACTCAGAAGGAAAGAAATACTATGGGGACCTACTTCTAAGAAAATACATATTTGAAGTTCTGTGCTCAAAGCAGTGCTGGCAGCTGAGTCCTGCCAATCCCTTAAAAGGGAAGCTTTGCTTAGCGGTAGCAGATTTTTTCCTTCATTGTGGAAACAATAACGGGTAGCAAGCTATGGAAAAGCCCCCAGGTGCTGGGGGTCAGAGGGAAGTGTTTCTCAGCAGGGAAACCAAAATGGCTAGAGTTCCTACTCATTTGCTCCTTTTAACTAGGTTACTGCTGCGTGAGATCAATAAGGGAAAAAGAAAAACCTTACCTTCACTGCCCCATAAATTGCAATAAACTAATTAAGTCATAACATTCGCAATTCAACAATGTATGCAATGGGAGACATTAATGAATTTTATATAACAAGCAGGCAAAGAACATTACTCATCAGATAGCCTCAGAAATTCATTAAATAGCCCTTTAAGAGACACGATTTGAGTACAGAGCACTGAAATGATAACAAAACCTATTAAGGAGGCTATTTAATTAAGCACATACTGGCACATCTGACACTCATACCAAGGTGGCTGTGCTAAGACAAATAAAGTCTTTCTTCTGCAGTATAGCCAAGGAGACTGTAGTCAAATCTATTCTTAAAACACAAAGATAACTCTGACTAAGCAGCCAAATAACACACTGTGGAAAATCTATACAAGCGCTAAGGGAATTGCGCATCTTTTCTGTAAAGGCCTAAATGAGATCTGCATGTGCTCCCGAGATGACTGACACAGCCTGACTCAGAGTCACACCAGAAATGTCTGCTGCATCACAGAGGAGGATGGAAATAGCTCATGCTGGGCTGCTCAAGTCTACACGGCTGTTCTTCAGGAGCTTGTAAAACACCAGCACACCCCCTGAGGAGCCCACAGAGAGGGAGGAGAAATGGGATGTGTCAAGTAGGGTGGTCTTTGCGCTGTGCAAAGGATCTGAGAAGCAGGGAGACCTTATGTCCGCCTAGGGCACGTGGCAGCCCTTCTGTGTGTTTTCTCTCCTGCTTTTTGTGCACAAACTGCAACATACTGGACCGGTGTGCAATACACAAAACCACATCACTTCAAGAGCAACGGACACGTTACGGATGGCTTGTACATGCGTCTGTTATACAGCAAGGCCTGCGAGGAGCAAGCCGCCTGGCAGCATGGTGCGCCGATCACTCGCTCCCTCGGCCACGACAGGGACAAAACTCTAAATACGCTCCAGTCAAACCACCCACGTTCTCCACATGCTCTGCAAAACACAAAATACCATTTTACATTCTTCACCAGAAACATTTCTGTTTCTGCCCTTTTCCTGCTGCTGATCCACTACTTACTTAAAGCATGTCTTAGCTTAATTACAAGCTACAGCTTAATCATCTCACCAGCACTTTAGGGATGTTTTATCATAACTGACCTACCAACATGCAAGTCTATAAAATATTATCAGAACACACTGTAATTTAGCATTGAAATAAGCCAGCTGAACAAGTCTACCAGAGCCAGGAGCTTTGATTAAAATCCATCTGATCCCACCTCCTGCCCATGGGCAGAAAGAGCCAGTCCTCTGTCAGCTGAATCAACTTTCGCTAGAGATAGCTTACAAACAAGCAAATAAAGGGACAATGAACTGTCCTCATGCTGCCAAGCCTTCCCAACAGATACCTTCACAGTCTGCTAGGTTTTCACACAGGTGTAGCAGATCTCACTGCTGCAAGCAGATCCCAGCAACAGCCTGTGTTTCTCTGCCTCATGGCCTTGCTCTAGCACTCAGAATTTTAGCACTGCAAGACTGGGACTCCTGAGTTTGTGATTCCCCTGCTGACCTGGGCAGCCACCTTTTATCACCTTCTACTATCCTGGTTTCTTTGTAGCCAGCAATTTATAAGGGGGGAGGACCAGAAACCACCTGCAGAAAACTTTCTCAAGATTTCCCCACAGGGCATCAGTTTTCTCAGCTCTCAACTCCTGCATCTTGAAAACCCCAGCTCCCTTGCAGTTTATCCAGCTGACCCTGGCATCTCCAGGGTGTTACACAGTCCCACAGGCCTGTGCATCCTGTGAGCAAACAGCCACCCAAATAACTCACAGGCTGCTATACCCTGCCTCTCTGCCAGCAACATACAACTGCTCTTTTCAAGCCTATGGACATGTGCTGACAACAAGTTTTTTGAAGCACTTCAGAAAAAAAAAAAAAGCACAGTTAAAGTAGCTCTAACCTCCATTAACCTGGGGAAGCACACAAAAACAGAAAGCCTGGAACAACAGACCTGTTGCTTGAAACAGCCAGGGCAAGAAACCCCAAACAAAAGCACCAAAGAGATGGAATCATACGTGGGGATGGGAAAACAGAGCTCTCCTTCCAGATGCGCATTAGATATTAGGCCAATAAACCCAGATCATTTGTCTACTCTGAGTCAGCTTTCACACTGGAGCTCTCAGGATGACGATGCCTTCAGACAGCACCCAGCACAGTACCACATGCCCCAAGGCAGATCTCAATCCATTACCCACCAAGTTCTCAGTAAAAATACTGTCCCTTGAAAGGTGCCTTCCCAGCTTAGCCACAGTGTTTGAAAACACACACAGGTTCACACAGTTACGGGTCTGTCAGTCTCTAAGAACGAAAGAAAATAAAAATAGTAGTAACTTACCAAGTGTATGAGAAAGCAGATGTGGTCTCTTCTCTCCCCTTCTCACACTCACAGAGCAACTGAGCTTCCCAAAGCAGAGAAACTCCATACCTGTTCAACCAGCACAGCTCCACCTTCATTTCAGAGCCATTCTCCCCTGACACGAATCCAAGCTCTTCCCCCACTCCCTGACCCACCAAATCGCAAAGGGAAGGGCTGCTACCTGCCACTTCAATTAGTGGGTCCACCAGCTGGAATACATGAGTAATCAACCCACTGCGACCCTGCCTAACACCAGGTGGCTGAGGCCAGACAACCACCTGGCTGGTACGCCAGGCTTTATTTCAAGCACAGCTTGATGGCTGCTCCTGCGTTCTTCTGCAATAGCCCAGAAACAAGGAGAAGGGTAGAGAGTCTGAATACACCAGCGCTGACAGAATCACTGCATTTCAAAAGACTTTAAAAGTAGTTATTTACAAAGCTAAGGGCACTGGTGTCCTATTCATATGCCTTTTAGACATCCCTGAATATCCCCCTATTTAGATGTATCTGGGCCCGGGGTCTCCACACCCTCCCATTAGCAAAAGTACGCAGATATCTGGCACCTACAGCTGAGACCGCGAGCTGGACGCTTGGTGGGCAGTCCCTAACAGTGCAAGAAGTGAAAACGTCTGCCTGGGCTTTGGAAGAGCAGCTCAGCCCACTCACCCATGCTTATTCTCGGCTCCTGGGCTTACAAAGCTATGCACAGTCATTGCTCAGGCTCACAACGCTTCCTAAGCCACCTGCTGTCACTCTTCCCGAATCGCTGTTCTGATGGGACAGCAGCACTCTGTGCCATGGCTTTGAAAGCCACAGTGCAGCTGCAGCCTGCAAGAGACCCCCTGTTTGCCCCCGTTCAGCCACAGAACAGAATGCTTTAAGAGGGAACTGTACCTTGCAAGAAGAAGAACCCAGGTGTGGTTAGCCTAGGCAAACTTCTCTTTCCCAAGCGTTAGCTGCCATCTTTCTTGAATCCAGAACACAAAAAGGCTCCTGGGATGATTCTGGTCTTCATTTCAATACAGTCCTTCTATCATCAGAATCATCAAAAAGTCCTGAAAGTCCTGAGGACTCTCTAGCAATAGTTCACTGCATTATCAGAGCTCTCCATCTTCCTATCACCCACACTGGTGCAAAGTTAATTGAATAATTAAAGCAACTTAAATTGCCCACAGCTTGTTCCTATCTCTGCTTTCAATTTCCTCCTTCAAGAGCTGACCGAGGAATGTCTCACCTGTCTCCTGGTGCCAAATTTCTGGCCAAGAAGGACTTTTCCCTAGAAGACCTTGTCTAGAGCAGCTGCACTTCATCCTTTCCTCTGCAAGTGTACCAATGCTCCGTTCCCAGGATAGTGGAAGGATTTTCCCTCAAACACTCCCAGTGATCAGTGCTCTGCATTTCTCCTGCCCTCTTTTGTCTTGCAGATTGCTCTTTCAGACTTCTTGATCCAAAGACTTTAAGGTAACTGAATTGTCTTGTGGCAGGTGTGGAAGGTCAGCCCAAAATGAAGTGTTTTCTTTCCCTTCCAAGTTCACCTTCCCCTTGCAATATACAGCCACTAGTTTCATGAAGAGCACAAGTCTATGTGACTATAGTAGGAGCTTCCTGCTCAGCAGAGCTGGTTTTGGAAACAAATTAACAAATTCTGATTGTGTTCCACATTTAAATCTTAGCAGGAAAAATCATTCACCTACTTTTGATCCAGGGACAGGAAAAGAAGCTCTGAAGACACGCAGGCTCCAGATGGTGGATATTTTTCCAGAGCCGATGTCCCCAGCTCAGAGAAGTCATGGTTTAAGCAAAATTTCCCCTGAAACTCTGGGTTTTGGGTGCTATGAGCCTGTTAACAGAATTCAACAGTACAGATAGCTATGAGTGGGTCATCATTTGTGATACACTCAACAATGCTTTTGGGTTATTTGGGGTATATTTATAAATTTCAAGCTGTTGTACAGTTTTAGGGCTAGGCAGTTTTTTTATGACAAAGAAATACCTAGCCACAGCTTCTCTGTTTCTGGAGCTAGAGGTAGGGTGACACCTTGCAGCAACACCTTGTGTATTTAACACCTCCCATCACCTAGAAGCCTAGCTCTGGCAAAAGGCAGCAATTGTAGTTTTCAGTTTGAACAGTCAGCACTGCAGTAAAAATGGCTTTCTAGCACATGCATACAATAAGAAATAGCAAAAAACAACTTCAGAACATGTGCGCTCGTGTGTTTCAAATTAACTGAATGTGACAAAGCTGTTTGGGCCTCAAAGGTGAAAATATATTTGGTTCTCAGAGTATCTGGCAAAGACATCTACATCACTGCCACGATTTTGTAATGAGGATTTCACTGGACACACAGTCCTAGGCTTCCTAGTCTGTTTTATCTCAGGACCGGGTACAGAAATAGGACCCTTGGGTGCTTCTGAGGGCACGATGGCAATCAAGCATCTCAGAACTGAGGAAAAAGTAAAGATAGAGGGCAATATTCAGAAGTAATGCCATTCTGATAAAAGCTACAGGGGAAGAAAACCTTGACCTAAACAACTTGTACTCCAAGCTGTCCTTCCTAGAGGGGAAGCTGAGAGCTCAGAGATCTCCAGGACGTGATCCAGGGCAACCTGCTCTGGGCGTCCCTGCCTGAGCAGGGGGCTGGACCAGATGACCTCCAGAGGCCCCTGCCAGCCCCACTCTATGACTCCGTGACTTTGGAAAGGGACCAAGACCTCTCCAGCTGTCTTCAGAGGCAAGCCCTGCACAACAAGCTACACCATGAGGACGGAAGAAGAACGTTAGTGTCCCTGCTCACACATTTGACTCATGCTGGGCAAACATCCAGCAGTACAGTTTCAAGAGATGAAAACCACAACACCATGCTTCCCAAAACTCTTGATGAAAAGAAAACAAAAGCACCGAGAAAGAATGCAGGGGGATTTTGACACTGCATCGTGATTTTTTTTTTTTTTAAAAGGCTGGTGCATAGATAAGACTGCTTTGCTGTCTCACAATAACCAAATGACACTCTTTCCCCATAAACCCTCTGAAACATGGTTTCTTGCCAGTAAGCCTCATCCCTACTCGTGTTTTCTGACCCTGTTTTCCACACCCCCGCAGTTGCGTTTCATTGGGAAAATACTCCACAGGCTGCTAAAGAACAGAGGCACCACCTCTCCATAACCAACAGCATCAAGTATAATCATCAAGAAATGTTGCCCATTTTCTCTCCCCCCAAAATTTCAGCCCATTTTCCCCTCTTTAAGGTAGAAGGAACAAACAAACAAAAAAGATCTTTATCTTCATCTTGTGGGTGATGGTTTGGGAACCTGATTTCCATTTCAATAGCTATTGTGGACTTAGTGCCAAAAGGGAGCATTTCAATAGTCTACCCTGCCCTTCAACAGGTACACATTTCTTGTGGTTCAGAGGGAAATTAAGGATCAACAGCTCTATCAGCACATCGTGCATCACAGGATACTGTTGTTTCAGAGAAATCAACTTCTACAGAACAGTTTCTGTTTTATAAATGATCAACTTTCTCAAGGGAAAAAAAAAAATTTGCAGGTTCAATTTCTTTTCTGCAAAATTCAAAGGTTTTGAAAAATGCAATTTTTACACCAACAAAATTGTCAAATTCGTGTTATGTCATCCCTTTTTTCCCCCACCATCTCCTATCAATCAGTGAGTTCTGTGATACCAACTGAAGATTCTACTCAGCTTCCAGATGTCCAAAACCAAAGAAGCTTCTCAGCATTAATGAGACTGTCCCAAACAGGAGGACACCCTGGCTGGGATCTCAGTGACTATTTCTGCCAACACTCAAGTACTCAGGTCCGAAGGACTGACTGTCTATTCAGATGTGACTTTTTTTTTTTTTACAAGAGAAAAGAAGCAGCAGTGAGCAGTGTGCCTGCTTTTGGCTTTGGGATACTAATTTCAAAACATGCTAGAGGATCAATCCATTGTAATTATTTTTCATGAAATGACTGATGAGGAAGACAAACAAATGTAATTTTCTGATCATATCTAGCTCTGGTTGAAGATGAGCATCTCAAAGCAGCAGCTCTTAGCCAATATTTGGCCTTTCTTCAGTTAACAACTCACAGCTCCTTCTCTCTAGCGATCACTCGGGCTGTTTAGTTGTTGCATTTGCTGCATATTTGACAGGCCTCAAATTTCCATTTCATCAGGGCTGTTTCTGAATCTATTCACCCCATGGGTCCCTTTGTGTCTCACCAAGCAAGAGCTTCAGAAATCACCTGGAAAGGCTGAGCTGTGATGCTGAGTTTTTTCCTCAAGTATTTCTCAATGATGGGGCAGGTAAGTTGAGTACACAGACTACAGTAGGCAGGTTCTTCTCACTGCCTCTCACCTACCTGTGTCTCCCACCTCTATATCACCACAAGCTTTATGTATGCTAGAGAGTTTTGGATAGCAAAAGAGATGGGAGCTGTGAGCCAGTGAACATTTAACTTTCTACTCAAGATCAACCAAATGATGGCAGACAGTCATTTACACACTTCACTTGTGTCTCAAGTTCAGAGATGAGATGTGCTTGCCTCTCACGTGCTCAGGTTACTTCAAAGGCCAAATGTCACAAACGATTCACCTGGCAGGGATAATGAAAGAAGTGCATACGTTTCTGGGTATTCACCCTTTGGCCTCTGACATAAGCTCTTAGTAAATCCTTTGATAATGAGCTGATAAATAATAGGTCACTCCAGCAAAGGACAAGCTGAGCCAGCTGTCTGAAGAAGCTATGAGGTCAGTGGAAAAGTTTACAGCATATCTTGGAGATAAGAACAGAGATCAACCAGGCACTCATTTTCTGAGGAGCAGCAGATTTTCAACTCAGAGTTCGCATCGTCTTGTGGTAAAGATTGAAGTTTCATTCCCATTAACCTGAATGGTATCCCTGATGAATTTTTTCCATACTCCAAGGTGTTTGCCCCACAGCCTATTCACACCAATGTTCTGAGTGAGCCACCACCCTTATGTATCGTGGGCTGAAGCCAAATATACCCCCTGTGAGTGGTGATCACCCCGATGCAGCACCAGGATCTATAGAACAACTAGGCACATGCTAAGCTAACTTCTGTATTTCACTCTGCAGTATTGGCAGAATCTACCTCCTGTCAGACAGCAAAGGGAACTGGCCACCAGCTCCATCCTTCTGCTACCTGAACAGGGGAAGGGGAGCAGCAAAGCACCAGTGTCAGCAACGCTGGAAAGAAAGACTATCCATTCAGTTAAGAGACTGGAACCTCAGCTATACCTGCAGCTAGAGCACGCTTCTGAAAAGCCTGATGCTCACTTCTCAGCTGTACCATTTTGCACTACCTGCTGTATTTGTGTCCAAGTTTCCTAGTTGTGTAAAATTGCTTTTTCTCATTCACTTTTCTCTTATACCTTGAACGCTTCACCATAGCCAGAAACTTGGCTGCCATCTTAAAACAGAGCCCTTAATTTAGAGCAAAAATTACAAAATTACAAAATTTACAAAAATTGTGGTAACTTTTTTTTTCAAAAAGAAACTGTTGCAAAGGACAGCTACATTACTTTCTGTAGCTCATTTTGCAGATAGCTACCTTATTACTGTTCTCAGTAACAGATCCAGTCTTTTGGGTAAAGGTTGCTGTCTGAAGTTCAGGACACAGAAGTCTCAAAGTCAAGCCGTGCAAGCTGACTCAAGAAGCAGGGTACTTTACCCATTGCCTACTTCACAAGAGAGGAGACAGAACAGTTTGCTGAGGGTCACGCAAAATCAGTAGGAGAAAACAGGATTCCTACTCTGTATATTTAATTATAATTTATCTCAGGAACAGAATAGGTGTCAGGCTAATAGCATCGTGAAGATTCAAGTAAGGAAGAAAATAACTGCTGGTGGTCACAGCAGAGCTGCTAACTCCCAGCTTCCCTCCCCATGGACATGTTATTGTCATGCATCCATGATGCAAGGAAACAAGAAGTACAGAACATTCGTCACAAGTATATCAAAGAAACAACCAGTTGCACCTCCTGCACGCATCTAAAACTGTATGGATTTTAAAATACCATTCCAAATGTAGCTACTTTTAACTTGGGAAATGGGTGGATATATTGAAGGTTAAACACCACCGATCGAAGGATGTCTAATACAAGAGTAGCAGTCTTTCAACATGAGATCCACTGGGAATGTAAGATTTGCTTTTGTAAGATAATTTTTCACACCTGAATCCTGCCTGTTGCACAAGCCAGAATCAGTCTTGAAGGGAAAGCATTCTCATCCCACTGACCTTCCAGTGACATGGGAGGCAGGATAACACAGGAGTTCCTCCTAGCTGCTGCTGCAAGTGATGGACAGCTTGAGGTTACTATTACTGTAGAAGAACACATGCACAATCTCTTTTCTGCAGCCAGCAGCACTATGTGTTCCATTGTGAGATCCCAGCACGGAAGAGCTCATCAGCTGATCTTCTCTTTGGTCAATCTGAAAGCAAACCATCTCAGTCTTGGACGGAAAGATCTGTGAACCAGTGCGCAGAGAAGCCTTGCAAATCAGCATTACATACAAAAACGTACCCTAAAGACATTTTTGACTCATGATAATATATGCAGCTTCTGGGTGGTAACCGTGAATTGCCTCCAAATAGAATGAAAAATGTGAGTGAAAGCAAGAGATTGTTACTACAGTCAGCTCCCACTGAAGAAGTGTTGTGTATCTCTAGCTGATTCATGATTTTCAAAGGGAACTACATCCCCATCCATATGGTCAAGAGGAAACAGGGAAAACATTCACCTACAGCAACATCTACATCAGAGCAGAGCTTCCTTCCTCAAGAGGCCAACATCTGCTTTACTGGTTCAGGACAGCCTAGCAAACCGAAGATCAAATCTGAGCAGCTGTTAACTATTCAAAAAGAAATGCGTATTCTTCATTTCAGTTTGTAGGTAATAGGAGACATCTTGCACATGTGAGAGCTCTGTATCCAAGTTAGCACCTTGATTTAGAGGTGACAGGGAGCTTAAGGTCCACCTTGACCTGGTAGTACACATGGTTATATTAATATGTATATTACTGTATATTAATTAATATGCACATTAAGAACACACCTTTTTGCCCTGTGACAATAGTGCAGGCCGCAGGAACGAGCCTTGACAGAGGACCTCTGCAGTGCTGGAACTGTTGGGAACATTTTCTTCTGTCAGCACATTTGGCTGGGAGCTTGGAAGAACAAAACAAGCATGTGTGACCTCTCTGACTCCTGAAAACTTAGAAATTGATAGCTGAAATTCCACACACCCTACAGAAACAAAACCACTCATGACAACACACGTAGATTACTGTGACATAATTGATGTAGCTAAGGTTCTTCTCCATGGGAAAACTCAAGACTTTCCATCTAAAGGCTTCTGAAGTCTTTTTAAAAGAACATTTGCCTAAAACAAACTTTAAAAAGTGTTGCCCTTTACAAAGCCTGCTACACAACTTTAAAACCAAGTCACCAAATCCTGAGGGAAGCTGTCTAAATTGTCTTTGTTGACAAGATAGAAATAACCAAATGATAAGTCATCGTGCAGTGATGGCTTTGTATTTGTCAGGTGTTATCATAAAGGGAACTTATGTACTCTACACAAGACTTCAGTACGTTTCAAATCCATGTCTTTAATATTATCTGTTACCTGCTGTTATATCTCGGTGACCTTCCTCCCCAGTTTCCTCATCCCTTTGTTGAAAAACATGGAGACTCTTGTCCTGGAGAGGATCTGGCCCAGATTTTACACGTGCCCAGCTCTGCTGAATGAAGTCTCCACATTGCATCCCAACATTTAGCTAATCCTCAGGCAGTGGTAAGGGGAGATCTGCTTTGGATTCCATGCTATGCTGAGCAATTTGAACAGCCTAATCTATGCCATAACTAGATCCTCAAAAGGCATTTTGGCTCCAGAGTCACTTACATAAGGGACAGGCAAGTCTGAATTTCTAAGAACCTGCATCATCTTGTGTCAATACAAACGATGTAACAGGAGGTGCATAACCTTTCCCTATGTTATAAGGACATCTAACACCCACACTTAATAAAAGCTGCAGTGTTAATCCTAAAACATCAGTGACCTCTGACTCACAGCTTGTTGCCAGTGGCCTGATTTTAAAAAATTGACAAGGGAAAAAAAATGCAAAGCTCAAATTTCATCTTAGTAAACATGTAATTTTGTACCTGAGGAGCCCTTCCCACAAACCTTGTCACACTAAATCTTCAGCAACTGCTTACACTTCTCAGACACGTTTGCAGCTATCACTGGAATCAGTAGGTTCCAGAATAAATGAGATTTTGCTCAACTAGTTTAGGAGAAAAAAAGTCAAATGTTCTAAAAAAAACAACAAACAAAAAAACAACAAAAAAACCTAAAAAGTAAAAGCTTCAGGGCAATTAAGACTGACATTGTTTAATGGTATCTCAAATTCACTGTAAGAGTCTCCAACATAGTTCGGGCATCTTGTCTACAGGAGGGGGCTTTTTTTCCACAGAATTTCCCATACTTCAAATGATTTATATGAAAAAGAAGCACAGGCACTTCCCAGGAGAGGATACAGAGTCTTGTAAGCCGTTCCACCCGGGGGAGCCTCCCCTAACTCTGGGTCCACCTAGAGCAACATCTACTTCACAGCAGAGCTTCCTCAAGAGGCCATCACCCAAGAAGACTGAATTTAAGTGGATGCTAACTAGTTGAAAAGAAACGCATATTCTTCATTTCAGCTAGCAAGGAACAGGAGACATCTTGCACAGGCGAGAGCTCTGTATACATGTTAGCACCTCGATTTAGAGGTGAGGGAGCTTCACCTGGACCTGGTAGTACACATGCATGTTAATAAATTAAGGAGTCCACCTTTTCCCCCCTGTGATCACAGCGTGGACAGTGCAGGCTGTAGGAACAAGCCTTGACAGAGGATTTCTGCAGTGCTGGAACAGCTGGAAATACTTTCCTAACACCAGGTCAACTCCAATGCAGTCACCGCATTAGAAGCCCAAACTTAGATAAGCTAGGGATATTTTTAACATCTTATTGATAACCACAGCAGGGTTGTGTTACTTTACATTTTACTTGGCAGAATGGTGACAGGAGTAATATAGACAAGATTAAAGATCTCCAAAGGAAAAAATTACTTAAAGTTCAAGAGAAAAGCAAGCTAAGTTTAGGAGCAGGAATACATTCTAGTTTTGCAATAATTAAGAGTCACACAACACCTGTTAGCTGTATACGTGAATTATGTTTCACAAGGGATGACAAGAAAATTTTCTTCAGCTTTGATTCACGTTGTTTGCATCTCCCCAGCTTCCTACTTCCAGCTTAATCCAGTCCCAAATCTCCAGCAACACAACAGCATTCTTATGCAACTGTGTGGGGAAAACACAATTCTCTCCATTTTCTGCAGCAATAAGATTTTTCAGCCTTGATTTGTCTCCACAATACTCAGAAAAGCTTCAGAGGAACATGGTGTGAATAATTACTTTGACAAGAACCTGTGCCTTGTGAGCTGCATGTAGTACATCCAATAAAGCTCCTCTGGGGCAGTGGCATGCAAACACAACAGAGGCTGCTGGGTCACCCAAATCCCTCGACTCTGGAAGAAACAAGACAGCAGAGGGGCCCAGTGGCAACATAGCCAGCCCAGCTTACCTGTCAGTGATGAATGGGGATCTCCAAAAGGTTACATACATCTCCCAGCTGTCCCCAAAATGCCCCTTCTAGTTTGCCCTCTGAGGTGCACAGTGCATGCAGGAAGATCTTGTATAAAGCTCTGAAGGGTAGCAAGAGCTTGCAACCTCCAGCATCTACACTCATAGGTGGAGTTAGGCGCCTCATGGAAAAGGGGAAAAATAGGTTTTGTTTGCCATCAGCTCGACACAAGCTCAGCAGGAAGAGAGGGAAGCAAGGAGGGATTTGGTGCAAAACAGTGCAGAATTAAGCGTACGCATCACAGGCAAGAACAGGTTTCCTGCAGTGCAAGTCCCATGCAGACCATTTTGCAGACCACTTTGCATGGCTGCTCTTTGCGTAGCAGCGGCTCAGGCAAGCTCACAGGTTACCAAGTGCCAAGGGCCACATGGTCACACTGTCAATGCTGCCCCCACCCAAGGAGATGACAGTTTAAACAGTCCAGGTAGGAAAACACTCGAGGTCTGAGTTCACACAGCAAGAGCTGAGGAGGGCTCAAAAGGCCATGACAGTTCCTTCTTCGCTGGCAAGGATTATTCTTGTTTTTAAGCGTGTATCCATCAAACAGGTGCGATGTGTTGCGCTAGACGTGTTCCTGGGTATGTGTGCACTGCAGCTGCTCCCCTACAGGCTGCATCCCCTACAGTCTGACCTGCCACGTCCCAGCAGAACTCCAGGACAGAGGATACAGACGCATCCTGGCCAACAGGCACCACACCTGGCAAGGTACCAACAGGGTTTATTTGAAAAGAGGTAACAGGAGGACTTGGGGGGAAAGTGGACAGGGGCAGGTAGGGAACATCAGCCTGCAAGAGGAACAGGAGGAGTTGCAGAAGGGTGGCAGAAGGGAGGGCTGGTCAGCTCTGTACAGCTGCCTCCATCTCTCAGAGATGGTAACAGCCTGCAGAAGGTGCCACGTGCTTGCCTCTGTGTATTTAGCTGCCCCTCAGGAGGAGATGTGCAGCTGCTAGCGGCAACAGTGTGTGAGAGGGGTGACCGGGCAGTGCCTCTCGCAAGGAAACCTCTGCTCTCTCCCCTGTTCTCATAAAACTCATGTATCTAATCCAAGCATTCTTCTTCCCTTAGTCTGGCTCCTTTTCTCCGAGGAGCCATTTCCTCCTGTCTATTGTTGACTGTTATTGTTTCTTCTCTGTAACTGCATTTGTCCTCATCTTTGCTTCCAATGAGCAGGCAATCACGAGTTCCTCACGTTTTTCAAGGAACCTGTTTAGCAAGGATTCTGCAAAAGAGCAGTTTTTCTTTTGGTCCTAGGAGGTTGCAGACCCCACAGTATGGGGCAAATTGCCGATCCCGGCAGAAAACACTACAAGTATTAGCAGCTTAAAACGCAAATGAGAAACAAACCCCCAGATCCCCAGGTATCCTTCCCTTAGGTTGGAAAGAAGTGCTTGTCTCACCAACCTGATGGGTTAAGAACTACATCACATCCCACGGCTGGAATGCTAATGAATTTTGCAACTAATGAGTTGGTGGGAACCTACTTGCCACACTGGAGATCTGAAGGAAGACACAGCTTCGATGCACTGTGCCACCTTCCCCAGGGGGCAAACAGGACGTCCCCGAAGCCACACGCTCTGGCTTTGCTGTGCATGTTGAGGAAGTGTTTCAGACTGAGATGAGCCTTTCAGAATAACCACTCCTCCCTAGAGGCTTCTGAAGGGTCAGGGAGCAGCAGGACATTGCTTTATCTCAGGGAGCATCAAGGGCAACCTGCTTCCTAGGGGATGAGGAGTCGAGGGGGATAACAGCCAGCAGGGCAGGGTCCCCTCCTGCAGGACCAGAGCGAGGTGAGCAGCCAGCCCTGGGGACGGCAGCCAGGGTCAGCCAAGCTTTCAGATCATCAGGGGAATTCATGGCGACAAGGCAGGTCCGAGGGCTAGCCAGGAAGTCAAACAGCAGGTCTGAGCCCACTGGCAGTAACCAGGGTCACACATGGTCCAGCAATCACCAGGCAGGTCCGAGGTCGAACCAGGAAGTTACTCCATGGGTGCCAGGCACCGGCAGGGCCGTGCAGAGCGGCAGACAGGTACACCTCCGTAGCTCAGGGAGCAACTGCAGGTCATGGACTGAGCTTACACGGGCAGGGAGCAGGTGGAGGCCCCAAGTCACGTTTGTCAGGGCTGTCAAGGCCTATTAGGTGCACTCAGGGCCCTGACATTTCATCCCTGCAGTCACAACAGGCTCTTCCCTGCAGCCTGGGCCCAGCCAGACACCAAGAGGTGCCCCCAGACCCCACGCATCTAAGTGCAAATGCTCACACCAGGTAACTGGGGACCAGCCCTCTGTCTTACACCTCCCCTGCCTCTCTGCACCTGCCTGACGTTACAGATGGATTTTGCCACTGTCCCTCTCAGGTGCAAACTCCACGGTCTTCACAACAGACAAAAACACTCCCCGCCCTCCCCCCTCAGAAACAAGAGGGATGCTATTCCATCTTACAGAGCAGCCCGCGTGTAAGCCTTTGCAAAGAAGATGCAGCCATAGCCAGGAAGTGCGTTTCCTCCCCACATGATGTGCCTTGGGGCAGAGAAGAGCAGCTGCAGGAGCAGCACGGTGCACCTCCAAGACCATCAGTACCGCAGCATGGAGGCAAACGCAGGCAGAGCTTCAGGAAGTGATTATACCTGCAGGTAACAGAGCTGCAAAGCTGAGTAAGCAACCGGTTATTTGTGTTCACCATTAAGCATGGGGCTTTCATCAAAGACAAAACAAACTAAACCCAACAACACACAGTGGCAGTTGTTTGTATCAGCAAGGAAGTTAAATAATCTCCTCCAATGGATACTGTAAAAGCAGAATGTGTGGGATAAGAGCGACAGTAGCATTAGAGAGGCTGGAAACTGGCCAGGACACAACACCCCCCACACACAGTTTGGGAGGAGAAGCTCAGCATTTCTGGAGCATCATGAAATGCTCCTTTCCGGGTGATATTTAACTCAATCTTCAGACCCCAGCCAAGAATGCACTCCACAATAACTGGAGATGTCCAGTAATTAAAACCAGAAAAAGCTTTCCATTCTGTTGCTGAGTTTTATCCCTGCAACGGTACTCTTTGACCCTGTGTCAGAACATACAAGCTTGCATTCAGAAAGATTTAATGAAAAGCATGCAATGGCCAGAGATCCTGCTGCCAGGGGAGGAGGGGAAGAGAGAGAAAGAGGAAAAATATATCAAATGGCTTGTAAAGAAAGAAGCATGTGCACTTCCCAGCAGAGGATACAGTTTTCTAAGCCGTACCATTTGGGGGAGCTTCCCCTAACTGACGCTTCCTTGAAGGCAAAAGATAAACAGATCGTGGGGCCAGCGTAAGGGCCGTGCTGTGCAGCTGCACCAGTCTCTTAGAAGGTCCCATTTGTACTGCCTTGGCTTGTTCCTCAAGCTCAGAGGGAAGGTTAAGTTGAAGTCACCTGCCCCCTGATTCCCTGTATATGCAGAACTGTCTGCAAAAGCATACTCCAGCCATTGCAAAGGGAGAGGCAGGCTCTGCCAGGCACGAAATTTTCTGTAGTTAGTCTTTTATAAGTTGAAAATAAAGGAAGAAGTCCCAGAGTTTTGTTTTCAGAAAAACAGTTCTGGGAATACACATTGCCCTGACACCTCCAAACACCTCTTTTAGGAGTTATCAGACCTGCTGATACCAATACCTGGAAGGAGAGAGCCTGGCTTTCCATTCTGAGAAAATCAACAGTCAGCACTGCTTTGGGTTGGTTTTGCTCAAGAGTGAACTGAGCAATGAGACACACCAACCCTTTCCAGTTCAGAGATTCTTCTTCACCACCATTTCCTACCCAGGTCCAGCACAGTGCATGTGTTCTCCTGTCCAGCCCTTCAAACCACGCATCAGTTTGTAGCCAGGTGAAACTTTCCAAGAAAATACAGCTTGCCAAATGTTACGTTTCCGAAGTCCCACTGTAGGCACCTTCACCCTGACCTCCCCTTTCTCTTCTGTCCCCTCGCGGGCACGGCAGCCTTACTCCTCCCCAGCAGTCCTCATGCCCCAGGGTACACTTCCCTGTGCAAACGCACTCCTTACGTGGTCAGGGAGGGTGCTAAGGAAACCATCACTGAGACTGCAGACAACTTAAGAAATAGCCTAGAAACGTTTCCAACCAGCTGCCCTCAGGATGCTCCAGAAAGCGCTAGTTGTGCTATGCTTCTTTTTGGGCACTAAGAAATGTAACAAAAGCCTCTCCAGGCTTACCTCTCTCGGAACTCCTAGATCTGCCCGACAGCTCCACAGCAGTTGTCCACCTAGCCCACTACTTTCTCCAACAGAGACTGAGTTGGCACCTAGGTAAGAGCAAGAGCAGGCCAAGAACATATTGTACTTCCCTCCTCAAACCCAAAGTATGTAGTCAGCCTGCAATTATTTTCAGCTGAAGAGATTTTTTTTTTTTTTTAGATGGCTTGTCTGTTTAGTAATCACCAACAGACCTTTCCTTCAGACACTCAGTACTGCTTTCCTTTGAAGACAAGTAAACACCTTGCACCCACAACTTCCTGTGAGGAGACGTTCTCCAGGTTCTACTACCTGGTACATCAAGAATCACCTCTCTTCATTTGTTTGAATCCTGACTCCCACAGTCCTCATTTGTTGGCCTTGAGTTCTTGAATAGTAAAAGATAGGAACAGCCAGTCCCCCATTTAGTAAGAAAGAAAGAAAGAAAAAAAAAAACAACAAAGAAAAGGAAAAAAGTGATGCACAAAGCAACTGCTCACCACCTGCTGACTGATGCCCAGTCAGTCCCCAAGCAACAGCAGCCCCCCAGCCAAACCCCAGTGTTACTGTTCAGCGTGACAACACTCGGTATGGGGCATCCCTTTGGCCCGTCTGGGTCAGCAGTCCTGCCTGTGCCCCCTCCCAGCTTCTCGTGTACCCCCAGCCGCCTTGCTGGCAGGCCAGCGTGAGAAGCAGAAAATCCTTGACTTAGTGTAAGCACTGCTCAGCAACAATTAAAACATAAGTGTGTTATCAGCACTATTTTCATCCTAAATCCAAAACACAGCACCATATTAGCTACTAGGAAGAAAACCAACTCTGTCCCAGCCAAAACCAGGACAAGGTCACTGGCCAAACTCTGGCCAAAATTCACTGTTAGGGTGGGAAAGCACCCAATCCCCCTCTGAATTAGCACTGCTTCTCCACAAGTGAATTTGACTTGTGCTTTCACAAGTAGAGAAACAAAACACAGACAAAAGTTCCTCTTTTTCAATCACTTTTCCTCCCTTTGAAATCAAAGGGAACACTCAGAAAGCAAAACTAATGCTCTTCTAAAGCACAAAGATCCCCTTCTCAGAAGAGCAAAACCAAAGATCATGACTCAGACGTGGGGCTATAACTTCCTCATCCTATTACTCAAACCTCTGACCTCCAACATTTCTCCATTTCTCTGTAAGGGTGTCATAGGTCTAGCTGATCTCACCATCTGTTATGTTGATCTCAGAGATCCTCAGCACTTTTCAAATAGAGTTTGGTCAAGTCAACAGCATGCATAGCAGCACTTAGGAATCTGAAAGTTTGACCTTGCAATCCTTACTTTCTTTTAAGCAGAGGAGACTTTGGGGAGGGGAGAGGAGATGGCAGGGCAGTGGCTGGGTGGAGAAGAAGGTGTTGTATTTACAGAACACAGCTTAACAGAAGCATGTCATAATCTCCCCAGCAATCCACACATTTCAGGGACCCCACCACCTCAAGGCAGGCCAGAGAGGTTTCTTGGCTAATGTCACTGATAAGTGGAGACGTATTTTGTCACCCCCTGGGTATCCTAGAGCAGTTCCCTGGGAATTAAGTCGATCAGCATGCCCATAGCCCTGTGATGCTTCGATATTAGATTACAACACTGACATCACCCTTAACTTCAGCAAGTCAAAGAAAATAGTTGTTGTTCTTCTTTATTTACTAAATTCAAGATAGGCAATAGGATTAGAAAAAAAAATTTTTTTTGAAAAAAAAAAATTACCAATTAGTATTTAGATTAATTGTGAAGGTTTCTTACACTAAGTATCCAAACCAAAACTGGAGTAGGAAGCCAGTTTTAATATAGCCTTCTACAGTAAGGCTGTGTTTGTGGCACAGGATGCCTCAGGAGGCCCAGACTTCCTTTCATAGCCTGAAGCCATTCAAGAATCACAAGGATTCAAAACAGCGTTTTCCCCATCACTCATTTCCTAAATCTCAGGTCAAATCTAGAAAGATTTTGGACCTTCCAATCACTAGATCACCGTCTGCCCTATCTCCTTCAGAAATATCAGCACCTCTCGCATGGTTATCCCAGGCCTAGGCAGTGAATGCAGCAAGGTTACCAGTGCCCAGGGCCTTGGTTGAGCTCCTAGGTGATCTCCGGCCACGATCATTCTCTCCCCACCTGGTAAAGCAGCTCCAAATGGGTGCCTCTTTCAGCAGCAGCCAGCTTATCCCCCAGCTCCTACACTCTCAGACTGGTCTTGAGACACAAATTCAGGTAGCCCTACAATGAGAGTCATGCCTGAAAGTCAGTGAGAAAGCTCTCAAGGTGAAAGCCTTTGCAGCTGGAACGAAATCACATTCTGACATACAATGGTGGTGGGAGATTCATTAAAAAAAAAAAAAAGAAGAAAAAAAAAGAAAAAGCATCACAGGAGCAAGAGTGAACAGCAGGAGATGCTTCTGAGAGTACTGCCACCAAAAGAAACTCTTAGCAAGCCATCTCAGCCCAAAGCCTCTTCATACACCAACCTCCGTGTTTCACATCTGGGTGTGAACTACCACTCTACATTGTACAGACATACAGAAGCCTTCAATAAACACAGCTCCTGACCGGTTTTTGGTTGCAGTAAGACACGCCTATCAGCCCACAGTAACATATTAGGAAAACAGGGCTGATGAGAGGGGAAGAGGGATGGTCACAAGACAGCAGTATCTATTCTAAAGAATAAAAGCCTTTAAAATGACTGTTTTTAGATTTCCAGATTTTAAGAGGGAGGCGAGACTGTTAATGATCGCTTAGATTGGCCTCCTGCATAGAAATATTATCGAATTTCATCTGATGTCCCAAAACCAAGTCTTTTTTTGCTGAGATAGAAAGACATGGTTTCTTCAGAGGCTTCAAGTGACAGAAAAAAACACTGCATCCTTTCGTAACTGCTGCCAACAGTTAAATAGTCACCATTAAAACCACGTACCTTATTTCTAGCTTAAATTTATCTAACTTTATGTCTAGCTGTTGACTCACACTATACTTTCATCTGTTTTTCATCCATGCTCAGGCATCACTTTATCCGATGAAATTCATCCCTGCATTTGCAGGCAGACCCAGCAAACGATAGCCAGCGGTTTGGGCCAGGAAGAAAAGGATGCTGCATCCTGCTGCACGTGTAACAGCGCGCAGAATTCATACAAGCAAGTCAAGAACGAACATTTGCTTTGTAATAAAGGCTTCCTCGTGGCAATAAAGCCTCAGCTCAGGACAAGCAACATGCCCCCAGCATCCTGCTTCTGAAGCATTCTGAAATGGTGGCCTGAAGCAGCCAGCCAGCAACGCTTGCTCGTAGCAGCTAATTGCTTGTAACATTGCTCTTGAATTACTGCCGTCATCAAAGTTATGAATATAAAAAGGAGTGCAATAAAAGATAGTGCATGCCATCAAAGATGGAGAGAAACATTTTGTAGCCATTCCCTGAGGGGAGACACAGGTAGGCATGGAGGAGGAGAGCACGCACCACCCAGCAGCTCTGCACTATGCAGTTGTGCTGCAATGTGTGACCCTAAACTTGCTGCTTACTGCTCTGTGTTTGAGAAACAAAGGTAGATTTACCCTTACCTAAGGATCTGGGCCAAGCATGAACAGTGACAGACTCCTACAACCAAAAGGTCTCATCCTGTGACAGACTTTCTGGAGGCTGGTGCAGGGCACAATAGAGTCAGCTAGGACCAAACTGCAAACTGAGAATTTTGAGAATGTAAATTAGAGCCCCATGGGACTTGCAAGGGCATAAAGAGGCAGAAAAGGAGATCCCAGGTCTCTCTGTGAACTGCAGTCCCACAGTCCTTCTCCATGGCAGGACAGCTATGCCATCCACAGTCACAGTGGGAAACATTTGTAGCAGCAGCAGTATGAACAGGCTGTCACCCCACACGTAACACGATGGAGGAAGCAGCTGGTGCAGCCAACCAGCACCAACTGGCGTAATCTTAACACACCGGGCTGTAAACTGTGTCAGAGGCGCTTTCTGCACGATTCAGTCACTCCTTCCATGAGGGCATGAATGAGCACATGGGGCAGGGCTGGGCAGACAGCCCCCTGTGCCCAGAAGATCTCTGCAGCTCCATACCAGCACCCTGAAGCAGCAGCTCCCCAGCAGACCCTGGGACACTGGCAAAGGACCGCTACAATGTTAGAAAAATAACCACCAGGCTTTGCTCTCCCAGTCACAGCCTCAACACAAGCCACATCGACAAGATGAGGCTTGACAGAGACGGCAGGTCTAGGTGTTGAGATCAGGAATTTCCCTTCTCTGGGGAGGTATGGTGGGATGGGGCAGAACAAAAGCAAAGGGGAAGCAGCCCCGCTACATTTAACTGCGCTGTTAGAACAAACCTAGGACTGTCAGATTTCCGGCACTGATCCATATTGCTCTCTTTCCTCACAGACAGAAATTCGCATCTGGCTCTTTGACATCTTGAATTGAAGCACGTCACAGCTCAGCAGTGAGCCTGCCGATGCAGGACGTGGCCCACGCCGCCAGTACTGGGCAGCAGTTTGGGCAGCCTAAGCACCACCGAAACCAGAAGCAGTGTCCGATTACAGTCAGACCCACGCAAAGAAAGGCAAGCTCTGTGCACTCCTTAACAAAGTGCCTCAGCATGACACCTGCTTACAATGTATGTTGCAAAGCAGTCTCATATTGTCTATAGAACAGGGGTATTTTCAAGTGACGGATATTTGTCTGTATAGTTTCACAGCCTGGAATAATTTCAACAAATCTGTTTTCCTTTGGTCTGTTGGCAACATCTGGAGGTGGTTTTGTTTTTGTTTTTGTTTCCTCCATAAAAGAACTGATAGTGAGACCTGTATGTCAGACACAGGGAGCAGGTCTCTCTCCTTTTCTGTGCTAATTACCTCCCAAACAACTCTCTCTTTAATTCCAGGTACTTCTCTGTGTAGAAGAGGTACCAGACAGGACCAAGGCGTGGACAGCTGTGACCCCCTGGAGCCAAGACAAAGCCAGTCCTCCAGGTAGACTGTGCGTCACAGCCTAGGAAAATTCCTGCTTTCTGCTGTGCCAGAGGCATGCATGCACACATCTTCCAGATGCAGCTGTAAAAGTTAGCAAACCTGCTTTAGTTGGGGTTTGGAATAGCAGGCACAGGAAAAAGGCAGAAACCTGACTCCAAACCCCTAGTATTGATTTGGCTCAAGCGTTCCCCTTTTCATGCCTCCAGACTTTCCCCCCTCTCACCCACACGCAGCCCTCTCTGCAACGCGATCACCAAGTAATATTCACCATCTTGTCTAAATAATCACCCCGTGTTTCCTAGCCTACTAGGATGGAAAACCTGTCTGACTGCCCAAGCTTCTGCAGGAAGCATGACGAGGTGCTAAGAAAATAATTGTGCTTACAAACTTTTTGGGGCTGAAACAGCTGCTTTTGTAGCTGGATGGGGTTTTTGGCTGGCAGTCAGCTCTCCCTACAAGTCATCTCACCAAGACACTCCATTTGCTTCCTGTTCCCTAGCAAGTCCCTGCAGGAGAGCAAAGAAACTGGGATTAAACATATACGGCAGAGTCAGGCCAAGACACACAATCTGAATTCCCAGACAAAGTACAAGACAAATATAAGCATCACAGAGGAACAAATACAATATGGGCTTAAGTCTAGCATGAGCCCTCTGTAAATGTGATCTGAACAGCAGGCTGCACCTTCCAGCCTAGTAGATTCTGTTAAAGCAAGGTCTGCAATGCAGCAGATCTCAGTAACAAGAGACAGAAGGCAGCAGGGATTCAGAAAGAGGCTTTGGGGATTCAGCATCACCTTGAATGACACCAGGACCACTACCTTCAAATGACGTTTGATGCACCAATGTAAAATGAATGGGTGCCGAGTCCCAGACCAGCTCTGTTCAGCTGGAGCTACAGGGCTTGAGCATCTTGGTTGGGAAAGGAAGAAATAAAACCAAAAGGCTGTCTGACCTGTCCTCTCCTGACCTGTCCTCTCCTGGTATGCCTGAGACAGGCACCCAGTGACCCCTAACACCATCAGAGCACCCAATGTCTGAGAGATGCTATCAGTGTAGCTCTGACTGCACTACTTGCTAGAGGTGCACCGACAACGGATTAAAGAAGCAATAACAGAGTGAAGCAATACTGCCCAGCCACGGCTGGTGTTACAGTTTTCCCCAAATAGTTCTCTGGGGACCTAGCACAATACTCCAAACATCAAGTTTCTTTCATAAGATTGACAAATCTAAAGGCTGCTTTCATCCATGAAGGATTTAAAGTATTAGCCACCAATAAAAACTTCAAGTGTGAAAACTTTGAGTATTTAAGTAGACCTTGGTCTTCACAGATTCCTTGTCTTCTCAGGAGGAGCCTTAGACTTGAGTTACTGTGCAGCTACACCACGTCCCCCTTGGTGCAGGGGAAATCCCACCAAGTCTGGCTGCATTGTCAGCCCAGCAGGAAGCAGAAATCTCACAGGAAAGGCTATTCTAGTGATGTTTCCAGGGCAGTTTTGTAGATCAGAGACACTTCTGGACCAAGGCCAAGGCAGAGCTGTCCAGTGCCTCCAAAAAGGTGGCTAAGTGGAAAATTTCCTCTAAAACAGTTAAGAGAGAGAGGGAGAGGGAGAGAGACTTTTTCTTAAGCTTCATTTACTGACAAAAGCAATGAGAAGTTTTCCTTGTTCCCCAAGATGTTGCATTTCTTTTGGCAGTGGGGAAAAAAAACCTCTCTCCATCATGCATGCACATTTCCCCACTACTGAACTGACAGAGCTTGCAAAAGCTGAAAAGGAAAAAAAAAATTCTGCCACCAGAGTCATGTTTTTAGCAAAGTATTTTTAGTATTCTTCATGAATAGGGAACACCAAAGCAACCAACTGCGCTTCATATATAGTTGACGCTTCTTCAGGAAACAACCGTCAGTGCCACAAGAACATTTTCTGCCATATCGGGGGGGTGGCGAGGTGTAGACAGCAGTTCAACGAACTCTATTCAAACGCTTTGCTGAACTGGTGTCTAAGCAAGGAAATGGTAAAGGAAGCCTGGAGCCAGAGCATTTCCCATGAGACAGTGAATCAAGACCTTCCTCTCCCCTGTGACTCAGTGTCACAGGAGGCAAACTGCAGATGACTTCTGGCTGGCTGAAGCCACAGCCATGGCATTGTGAGCAGGCTGGCTCCTCCGGATGCGTGCGTAGAGATGGAACGGAAGCAGGACAGGAGACCTGCTGGGGAGGCCCTATTTCGCAGCCGCTTCTGCTGTTTCAAAGCCTGGCTAGCAACAGTCACGCTGTGAAGATGTCCAAGGGGGTAACAGGCACCTCTGGCCTGTGCTTCATGTGTGAAGAGTAGAGGAGGACAAGAAAAAAATAAATAAATAAAAATCAAAAGATTCAGCAAAGAAAGAGCAAAGAGCTGGGAAGAGAAACGCATTCTGGCTTGCAAAGAATAAGCAAAGCACACACAAAACATGCAATTACCTGCTGCAGAAAAGGCAGCAGGATCATCTCTTCTCATGCAATGCACAGGTCCCTTGAAGAAATGCAGCCTTTCTGCCACTCCACCCTTTTTCAGAGGCTTTCTTTCACGCCTGTAGCTCTCCTTAGCCTCATGACCGATTCTCTTAACCCAGGTCTCCCATTTGTCCATACGGGGAGGAGGGACACTGCTGAAGAGCAAAACGGCTTCTGAGAAGCCTACACTCCTCTCTAGTGACTAAAACACCCCAAGCGAACGAGAAATGTTGGCTTCATGAAATAAAACAAGAGGGGAAAAAAAGGAGATGGTATCTAAAGCCAGCCAAATATTAGAAAGTATAGTGATTGCATTCACATATAAAACAAAGCCTCTGGTTTAGTGTGACCACATCAGAGCCTGCAAGGATTACTAACGGTTTCTGCATGGGTTTGCTGCCCACGCCCTTTCAGCAAAGGGTACCCACAGCTAAGAGAACATGTCATTTTCTTGCTCACTTATTTGGAGCTCTTGTTTGGAAGCTCAAGCCCAGAATACCAAGAGCAACTACTTCCAAATGTTACTTAGATGCTTATTCACACACTTGCAATATTCCATGAGCATTTGTCACTACCAATTAACTTAGCAAATACTGTTTGCAAAGCAGAAGTGAAGGAACGGTACAAAGACAAGCACTCCACATTCTGTCTTAAAACAGGTCTCACTGTTGAGTAACACGGCTGAGGCATATAGCCAGCCTCTTCCAAAAAGCTTCCAGGGACAGAGACACCACAACCTCCCCAGGCGACCTACCCATCGCTTCCTCCTCCTTAGCTGCTCTACAAAGCCTCCCCACTCCAAAGTTTCGCGCAGCAAATGTTGCATCAGCCACAATAACCTGCCTGAGAGTAGAGAGATGTGATGAAACGTCTGAAAAAAAAAAAAAAAAAAAAAAAAAAAAAAAAAAAAAAAAAAAACACATGCAAGGAAACCCTGCAATTTCAATCCACCTCATGCAGCTAGTCCGAAGAAAAGGAGGTGGAATCCCAGCCCTGGTGAGAACTGCAAGAGTCTAGCAATCACTTTAAGAGTAACCTCAGGTACTGCACTGAGGTGCTCCAATCTCAACCCCAGGATGAAGAGTGCAAAAACTGGATTAAAAATCCAGACTGAAGCCCACTGATCCCTGAAGAAAAAGAAATCCATGAAGGACTATAAGCTAAGTCTCCATCAACTCTCACTGCAGGGCCAGCTTCTATGAGCAGCCCTCGTAAACATAAACACACCTTGGACACCACTCGTTTCCCTCTCTTTCACTTCAGGAGCTCCCTGGCTGTGATCCACTCACCTGCTTGTGTGCTTTCATGCACACAGTTTCAGCAGTGGCAGAAGGTGCTGCATGCACGGCACTAGGAAGCGTGGTCTCCACTTCTTTGCCCACTGAAGAGGCCTGTTGCAAACTGCAGAAACTCAGGGATCCCAGGGACCCACCTGCAAAGGGAAGAAGCAGCACCAGGAGTGAGTAAACCACAATGGGTGACTTAACCTAACAGCTCTCAGAAGTGCTGGTCTTGATTCCACTGTTGCTCTGTACACTGATGTTTCTGGCACTAGAGATGCTTCAATGAGCCAATTCAAGCCACTGAGCCGGCAGAAAATAGAACAAAAAAAAACCACTGTGGCAGGGACGAGCACAGCTGCCTCCTCCAACTGCATCCATGGAGCACATGCGAGACTATTGCAATGATGTGCCAAAATCAAATCTTTTAGCTGAACAAGCACAGGACACTTATTCTCTTGAGAAACTCATTTTGTGCACGTGACTGACTTTGCTGGGTCCATTTGCCACTAGCCATTGGCCCACCAAAAGGACATCAGTGTTTTTCTGCACACAATCCCTTGTCTAGTTTGACGTGTTTTGTGGTTTAGTACAATCTCTTTCCATCTGTGTGTGCCCAGCACAAGAGGATCCCATGTCTGACAGGAGGGCTTTGCACATCAGGACAAACAGCAGCAGCAAAAAAAAAAAAAAAAAGCCCTGCTCTCTCCTGAAGAGCCCCATCTCTACGAAGAAGTGGTCACTCCTAGCTCACTGCTGGATGAAGACATTTTCTGCCTCCAGCATGAGATAAGCAGCAGAATCTGTGCGAGTCACACTTCCTGCAAGACAAAGCAGCAGCAGGTGAGGCCAGCGTAGACACTTCCTCATAAGGGGCATCACACTCCCAGCTCACGTGCTGGGAAAAACCGCAGTCACTCTGAAGGGTGGGGGAGAGTTAGCACTGTGAGGCAACATAAGGCGATAACGGAGAAAAAGAAAAATGTGTATTAATTCTGTTATTCAGGTGCAAGTTCCTAGAAAAGGCCTTTTTTCCTGGCCTGCAGCACTTGAATACCCTGCGGCACCATTCATGGTGTTTGGAGAGAATTAGCAGAGGGAGTCCTGTCTGCTCGCAGCCTCCTGCTTCTGCAAGGCACCTCTTGCCCCTCAGCTGCTGCACTGCCAGTCCTATCTATCCACAAGAGAGCTAGGTAACTTGTTTGGTTTTACAGAAAGCAGTAAATTCACTGAAAAATGTATGAAGCTGTTCAAATTCCCAAATAACTCCGGCATTTAAAAAGCCTGTGGGATAGAACCCCAACTTCTTTTGAAATAGCCTTTTTAAACCTAACTTGATTTTTTAGTTGATTTTATTTGGAGATAGAATATTTCCAGTTGAACGAAAGCAAAATTTGGGGCTAAGTCTCTCCTTCCCCATTTGCCAGCCCGTAAAGGGGGGATTTCTGCCCTTTCTGCCGTATTTTTCAGTCTGCCCATGAAACTGCATGTCTGTCCCTCCTGTCTCAGCCAGGAGGCTGACAAGCCCAGGCCACGGTTTTCAAAGAGCTGGGCCAGCTCCAGTTTTTATCAGCTCCCGCCATTTAGAAAAGGAGTCGTCAGCTGCCTTCTAACCTTACTGAGGAGGCGTCCAGGCCAACTTTCCCTTGCTGAACCAGGCAGATCTCCCAGCACACACAGCCGGAGGTTTGTTCATCCCGTGGTTACACCAGCTCACAGCAGCCAGTGCTGATCTGTAGATCACACTTACCTGTGCAGAGCAAGGGAGAGCATTACAGTCCTATTCCAAGCAGACAGGGGATAAAGGAGTCAGAAAACCTATCCAGTTGTCCTGTGCAGTAACCAGGTAGCCCAGAGATTTCCCTATCAAGGCTCCCCAGGATCAAAGCAGCTCTGTACCCTGACAGTAATGTCCCCTCCCTGGCCACTGAGGACTTACTCTCCTCTGGGGGTGATTTTCTAACAAGACCTGCACTTATGCTGCAGCTTGGAGTAAAGAAGAATCAAATCTCATTTCCTATCTACTGCTCATTTCCACAAATGAAAAAGAAAAAAAAAGCTGGAAGCTAGTGTCTTTGAGTTCTCTTCCACTTTGCCAAATCTGGCTGAAATCTGCAGGTGGGCAGCAATGACACAGGATGTACTTCTTCCACAAACCAGACTAAAAAGGACAGTGGGTAGGTGTTTCTACTGACGCAGCTGCAAAGGCGACTGAAGGAAGTGATGGAAAGCCACAGTGATCAACAGCCCCCTGCTCCCAACAGTCATCCCAAAAACTTACACTGGGAGACTGAGGGCACACCTCCTGGCTCCCAAACCGGTATTGGTCCACCTGACCCTGCTGTCCCTGACCTCTGGGTAAAAGCAAGGTTGCTGCTAAGTCTTCCTCACAGTTTCATGCTAAAAAGAGGAAGGCAGCCCAAGGTCTCTGTCACAGCTGCAAGTCACCGCAGTGTCACCTCAGCCCACGAAGGTACAACTCCACTGACAGGCTGGCATAAAAGCTAAGTAGGGAGGCTGAATCAAACCTGTGATGCTCCCAAAAGATATCCTGAAGTTTGATTAAAAAAAGAAGTGCTCTCCTCCTTTCTGCAGTTATTTTTAATCTAGGGTGGGCTGTGTCATCCTGGAACACAGTCAAATGAAAATGAGAGATTTAAAGCACTTCACTCTCCCCCTGCTGCCCCTCTGCTCTGCATCAGTCATTACTTCTTGGTTTGTAAACTCTTAGTGGGATTTGCACAGGGCCAGGCAAATCAGGCTCCTCCATTTACTGCTATCCAACAAATATATTCCGGTAACAGGCTGTTCTCTTGCCAATGCCTTCTGTTTTCCAACTCATTTCATTTTCTTTAGTGACTTTCTTTCAGAAAAGTGGACAACCAGAGCCTTGGGCTGACTCCATGTGGATTCTGTCTCTCGGTGGTGCCAGTTATTTCTTTGCAGAAATACTGCTTATGTAGGAAGCAGGTACAAAATCTCTCCCACTGCTGGACCCAGTTTATTTGCTCCTGTTTCCGATCCCTTTTCACCATCAGTCAAAAAAGCACTGACTGCTGCTCTGCCCGGGGCTCTCCCCTGCCTTTCCTGCCAGGCTCTCCCAAGCCGATAGCCAAGGAGACCTGCCCACACCTATGCACGCTGGGGCTGCGCCTTTGTTTTGGGCAGTGACGTGTGCTTGGGGTGGAGGCCGCCATTGTTTCAGCTCCCTGATTCCACAAAGGAGCGTTAATAATTTCTTACAACTGCAGCAACTGCAGTAAATGCAGGGTGGCAGCTACACCCCACCTATAATACTGTTTTTCCTCTGTTACCTGTTAAAAAGGGGGTTTCTTCCTCTTGCCGTGGGAAAGGCAGCTGAGTCACCTAGGCAGAAGTCACTAACCGTGACAGGATTTCTGTCAAACACACAGACCCTTGTGAGGCACAGCGGGGTCCCCCAGCCCTGAGCCAGGCTGAAGAGCTCCGTGGACCGTTTGGATCAGAAATTAGAAATGGGCTCCCTCCTCCACATGCCGTCGTGTCTCCCCTCCTAAGGAAGGGATGCAGTGGGTAATGAAGCTGCCATCTGTGGTGTTCAAACAAAGCAGTTTGACAGCGCCAACAGAAAAATACAACTGTGCTGCAGAAAGCAGATGCTTTTTCACAAAAATAAAATGACTCTCGTTTAGCCCATGAAAGGTATTTCTTACAGAGAAATTGCACAAGAGCCAGTCTGAAATCCTCTTATTTGTCTCAAGAGGTACCCAGCTCTTCAGGTGCTCTCTGACTTGAAGAGTGCAATCACACACCAACCCTTGGCTTCTGGAAGCATCACATAAAGAACAAAAAACGGTAGGAGACATTCCTCCCCCTGCCTTGTATAGCATGAACGTTACGTGCAAGAACAACTAAAACACTGCAGCCAGAAGTCTTATTTCGCAGAAGATAATGTCATTTTTCATATTCAGTGCAACATTAAGCCCATCCTTCCAAAACTCAGCTGTGCCAAGGCTTGTGAGCTGGGAGTGAAATGATCTCCAGCAGAAAAGTTTCATTGCCCCACAAAGAATGAGAGCAGTGTAAAACATAAACAAAACCAAACAAATGGTGAAAAGTAAAAGGAGGTGATTTAGACACATCCTATCTTGATATGCGATGTTTCAGTAACCAGGGTGAGGAAATGGGTTTTCCTTTTAAACAAGGGTGGGCCAGATCCTTGGCTGGAATAAATCAGTGCTGCCCAGCTCAGATCAGCGGACTGTTGCTGATTCACAGCAGCTGAGGGTCTGGCACGGTGTTTTCTCCTGACAGTATCACAGTAATTTAACTCTAAATTAAAATCATGTGGAGATGTTATTTTGATATGATATTATTCAATACCAAATATACCAAAACTGAACAAAACTAAACTAAAATTAATCTGAAATGAGAGAGAGTAAAGGAAATGCCTTTCCATTGTAATGTGGACTCAGAGGCTAGAAAGAACCACAAGATAATTTGATGAAATCCCTTGAAGCATTCTCACTGACTAATTAGTCTCTTCATTCTGGAACAAGGCCACTGGTGGCGTGAAGGTTTCAGGGTTTAACACATTTCCTGACGCTCACTAAGAATTCAGTCTAATTCCTGGAGCCAAGCACCAAGGATGCACAGAATGAACCGTTGTGCAAAGTGACCGTGCTCCCCGTTGCTCGTCCCCAACAGCACGCACAGCCCAGCGGGCCTGCGGCCACGCCAGGCTTGAAGCCAGTAAGCCCTGCACAGCACCCCTCTGCCAGCTAAACTGCAGCAATCAGCTGAGAGAAAAGAAAGGATATTCTTCAGCGGCAGACATGGAAGCAGAAAGCACCCTGGGAACCCGCGGCGCATCACAGCACGCTGGCAGGGAGAGGCACGCCCCGTTGCAAGTGCTTGTGCAACGCTGGCTCCATTCAGTCACAGGGTGGACAGGAGCACGACCATCACAAGCTCGCACACAGCAGGGAGCGATGGCCTTCACACAAGCACCCCCAGGCTCTCTCCGCCACTCTCCCTCCTCCTAGATTTGTCCTCCCAGCTACGGCAGTGACTTGGCCATCAGCCTTGCCCAGTCTGGCCATGCCCCAATCCTCCCTGATCCCAGACAACCAGGCCTCCAGCAAGCGCTCAGCCTCCTTCAGGATCAGCAAGGAGGATGCTAATTCACTGTTTAAGTGGGTGGAAGTCTTTATTATGTTTCAGGTCTGAGAAATCTCACCAGTGCACCGAGAACCACAGAGCTCCTACCTAATTACACAGCAGAGCACCGCATGATTCATGTCAGCAGCTCCCCGGCCCCCTCACCTCAATCCTTGCTGGTGTGACACAACAAATCCGAGTGGAAGTGATTAGCAGGTTGCAACCGCAGCCGCCTGCTCCCTGGCGCTACTAACAAATAAGGCGCCATCAATGAGCCGTCGCAGGGCAGTCAGAGGCCTGTTGAATCATGCTCTTGGCATTGCAACATCGGAAGTTGCACTTTAAAACCGATCGCCTGGGTTGCTCTCAGATTTCCCAATGAAGGAGGGAGGAGGATGGCGAAGCCAGGCTGAGAACATTATAGATGCATTTTTAAATTCCCAGGGGAGGTTCAAAAATTAGAACTAGCTCTGGGGCTTTTTGTTTTTGTTTTTCCCTTCCCTCCCCTCCACTCTTTCCTTTTGGTCTGATTAACTCTGGTGCCTGGCTTGCACAATTTTATCAGGTTGGGCCTGATGAATCACTCATCTTCAGCAAGCAACTGTGAGAGACTGCAGGCCACAAAGGGTTTGTATTTCAGTAACAAAGACAGCAAAGGGGAAAAAAAAAAAAAAAAACACAAGAGAAAGGGAACAGGGGCAGGGAAAAAAGACAGTGGGCCAACAGCACTCATGGACAGCTTTCCGATGTCTGGTCTCAGACAGCTAGCAGCACATTCATTTGTAAGAGTGCCAGACCTCCTAGGAAACCTAAAAGGCTGCTGTTATTTATAAAGCTAGATTGTAGCTGTTCCGCGTGCAAGACTAGCTCATTATATTTATAGGTACCTGTCCCATTCACCCACTTCAGGTCCCTCACTCCCATAAATCTATGAGGCTTGCAGGATCTGCCTTCAAACACTAAGATACCTCTCCTGTCTGAGCAGGGCCATTTGGAATTGCCTACCACCGCTGCAGGCAGCACGTATACGTAAACATACACCTGAAAGCCCCGTATTTCTGTCAGTGCATAGGCAGCCAGATTCAAGAGTTTGTCTTCCACATGGAGAGGACCAGATTTTGCATTTCATTTGTAAAAAGCTCTCAGTAAATCTTAACCACAAAGCTGTGATTTAAAGATGGTTTAAAACTGTCAGCTGGCTTCAGGAGAAAAGATATACAAGTCAGTACAATCGATTCTGGCAGCCTGGACTCTCAGTGCCCCTCAAGAAGGAAAAACAAAACAAGATCAACCCTTCTAGGTTTTATGCCTGAACTTCAACCCATCTGCGTATAAATCCAAATCACAGAGCTCTGCTGGTCAGACATGAAGAGCTCTGCAAACACAGCCCTAAGTGAAGCCAGGGACGTGGGCAAGCAAAGTCAGCCCCTACAAATTGCACTGGGGACAGGAAAAGCAGAAGATTTGGCCTTTCTAGTTTGTGGGTGTTAACATACAAACAGGAAAAAAAGAGATCTTGTCTTCTTTGGAGGTGAAAGGTTTATTTCTCAACAAAAAATATAAAAATGGTACAGCTCTCAGCTCCTACAAACAGAACAGACACAATTCCACTGCTGACACCAGCCAGGCTCACTCCTGTCAACCGGAAGCCTTGACCAAATGTGGATATAGAAACTGAGGCAAACTATTGCTTCTAGTTGCCCGCATTAGCAAACTCTCAAGGAGAACCAGGCTCTACCGGTCCCAATCCCAGCTTTCTTTGGCGCTTCAAATTGTGCTGTGATTTCGGGCACTGCTTACCAGTTGCTGGATCAGATCTGCAGTTTCACGCAGTTGTCCAGGCCTGGCTCCCTCAAGCAGTCACACAATGATGGCAAGAACCATGTTGGCTCACTGCAAGTAGCAACAGGGGGCAGGTCTTGAGAGCAGTCTCAAAGAGCCCCTCAGAGGCAGAAACTTTCACAATCCTAGGACAGATACCATTTTTCCTGCTTAACCTCTTGGAAGGATTCCCTCTTTCTGGGTTGTGAATTAAAAGTCATCCAGAGAAAAATATTTGCCCCTTTGCAATATATTTCAGGGACTGATTAAACTATTTGATGTAGCATAAATTCAAGCCCTTTTAAAAACTGAAGGAAAAAGATAAGTGCTCCCACTACTCAGAGTATACCCAACCCCTCACGTCTATCCAAGAAGAGCCAACAGTCCAATGCTGAGGGGGAAGACGTTTAAAGTCCTGTGGGGCTGGATCCAAAGACAGGAGCTTTCATAGCTTAGCTTGAGTGCCTGATCCCAGGCTGTACTAGAGCAGGTTTCCCTGTACACAAGAGGTAGCACAAGAATTCCATATCGGCCGCAAAAAAATTTAACTGAAATTTACATTTCTCCCTTAAAAGTCATCATCTACATAACACAGCATTTACTGACAAATAATCATCTCGTCAAAAGATTCCCAACCAGTTCTACTAGGAACCTGAACAATGCAGCTTTTGGTTAAGGGTGTGAGAGATGAAGCAAAGCTGACTCAAGCTGCTTCCAGTGGCTAAGCTGAGTGAAATGCAATAAATACAGAGCAAACCCAACTTTTCCCTTGCTGCTGTACACAATATTTGCAAGCAATTATACTAGCTGCGGCAGTTTAACATGCAGGAGAATAGTCAGGACACTGCATGCATTATTTACACATCTAGTTATGAAAGTTCAGACCATAAACTGAAAAGGAAGCCAGATTTAAAAAATCATTTCGTGCCTTAAGACATTCTTTACAGGGACAAATGGGAAACAGATAAATACACTCAGGCTCTTTCCTCCATGGTCTTCCATCCCACACAGTCGTTTGCACCTCTGCTAGGATTAAGAGCAGCTCACAGTTACCTTCTGTTTGACACATCATAGATTTTACTTGATCACTTCTGCCTTGTAATCCATAACTGCAGCTAAATTATGGCATGTTCTTCAAAAACTCTCTAGTCTCACTGTAACGCAGCAATGAATCTGTGTTCTCTGCTAAGTCAAGGCCGCAATCAGTTAACCTCCTCAGAGGACTGAAATGCTAACATGTGTCCTAGGAGAATGGAAAGGCAACAGCCCCTCAGAAAGGATGAAGAAAAAAAAAACATGCAGGGGTTATTTTGTTAACCTAACTTAACATCTCTAGTCTTAGAGGATACCTGAGGGCTTCTCTGGCACAAGACAGGGTCATGCTGTATGGCTCAGCTGACTAGTAACAAGGCAGGAACTGTGCACTCACAGTCCAGAGCTCCAATTTAGTGCAGGTAAATAGTGGCCTAGAGTCAGCATTACCTGAAGGCTGATCAGTGACCTGACAGCCATGGTTCAGCTCCAACAGGACAGCCATACCTTTCCCACATCAGCAGCAAATCGTGCCTAAAACCCGAGGAGACCCCTCTGTGGAAGAGGTACTTCCCCTCAACACGTGCATACGTGATCTATCTTGACATGACGGTGGCTACTCTGGGTCTGCACTCAGGGGTCATCCCTTAGGATACCTGACCTCTAGGTATTCCCCTGACTGTCGGCTCATAAGCTTTTAGGGAGCTGGAGACCAGCTACAGCAAACATCAGATCTTCTCTGGTGCGTCCAAAGGTCACTTCCCTGTCTCCAAAGCCAGTACAGATTTTCTAAGAATCCTCTTTCAAGGGGAAATCCTCTTCTCTCCCCTTGCCCTTGAAGAAATGCTAAACAGCCTTTGGAGCTTGCCAGGAGGGATGTGCAAGGGCTTGCTTTGCAAGAAGACTTTTAACACCCACACCAAGATACCTTATTTTTCAGTTCTGAAGTGCTACAAGTAAGATATATCTCAAAAAAAAAAAAAAAAAAAAAGGGTTGAAGAGAAGTTTAGTCCCTAACTCCTGAGCCATACTGAGCTCTGGCCAAGGTAAAACTAAAGCATCAGAAACAAAAACTCTTCCCTTTCTAGAGTCTGGGGAAGACAGAGACAGGAGACAGAGCCTGAAGGAAGAAGGGGTTCAGATACCACCTCCTCTCTCTCCTCATGGTGTCTGTCCGTAAGTTTCTCTGGCTGAGTCCTAGCAGCAGAGCTGAGCAACGGATGCTAGAGACAGTAGCTCTCCCAGGCATTTTGGGAACAACCCACAGAGTCTGAAAGCAGCATTTACAATGTTGGTTTGCAACTGGGAGAAAAATCACACTATGTTCCAGTAATCAAGCAAAGCAGCCAGAATCATAGAATATTTTTTAACCTATAATAAATATAGTTTCCTAAACTTTATTGTGGTTACAAAGTCAGAACTAAATTTGATAAAAAAATGTGATTATTGTACGTATAAAATTTTGAAAAATGTCACTAAATCCTCAGGGAAAAAAACAATGAATGCCTTTTTAATGAAAACCAAGCTTACGGATTGCTGGTTTCTGAAAGCAGCCTAGTAAATATTTTTGTTTTCCAATAAGCAAAATAAACACTGGAACAGACTCACAGTCCTTTCCCTTCCATTGCCCCAAACCTCTCAGTTTTTCAAAGTGGAATAAAGGATGCCTGTCCCCTGGTTTTAAAACCAGTGGGTCCCCAAAGTATTGTGACCCAAAAGGGGACAGTGCAGTGGAAAAAAAGCCAGGATACCCCAATGTACTTTGGGGATTGCAATAAACGGATAGCAAGGAGCAGAACCTGCTCCTGACAACACAGATTGGGAAAATGCCCGGAGATGAAGCTTATCATGCCACAACTTGAACCTCCCCAAGCAATTCACACACCCATGTCTCTACATGAAAGCAACGAGATGGGAAGGAAGCACAGTTAGGGTTTGGCACTGCTCAAGCCCTATGCAATTACAGGCAAGAGTAAACATCTTATTCAAGGATGAGCAATTGTCCCTCAAGGGAAAACCCTGGGGCTTCCAACCCTCCCAAGAAGGTCACAAATGGGTACAGGAAACAAGAGGAGACTTGCACAAAGGGAAGAAGCTAAACCCCCTGCCCATAAGCAAAGAACTGAACAGACAGGTCCATGCGCTCCAGCACTGGGCACAGATTTCAGAACAAGCGCATGGGAAGCTATGGCGTCACTTCACCTTTTGCTTGTGAAGCTTTAAGGGCATTATTGAAGTCTTTCTTCCCAATACAGCAATTCCCATCAAATCTCTAGTTTTGCAGGAGCACCTAATTCAGGATGACGACTCCAAATCAAGCTGTGGCTTGAAAGAACAGTCTTTAAATCCATTTGCCATCAGCTTAGCACAGCCAAGTTTACTGCCCTTCCAGATGCCACTTCTCATTCGCTAAGGCTTAACAAGGCATGTGGCAGTAAGCTGTACAGTGTCTGACCCAAAAATTTCATACTGTGAAGACTGACTTACTGGTGGCTGTTCAGGGAGCTTCTGCAGAGCTGTGGGGGCTTCCAGGAAACGAGCACATGCACTTCTCTGTAGCCACATCCTTGCCGCAGTCCCACCCTACTGGGTTACCCTTGTCAGGCTCAGACATCTTTCCTCTGTGGCAGGAAGAAGAGGGGGCACCATGAAGTCGTCAGAGGAGCTGTTCCTTTGCTGAGGAAGGGGATCCTGAAAATATACCCAAACTTTGCTCAATCCTCCCTTAATACACCTACATGCCCGTTATACAAGCTTCAACAGGCGGCTCAGGAACTGAGACAGTTAACATACGCCAGCACACCACACCTAGGCACCAAGGGCTTGAGGAAGAGTCCATTGAATTCCTTCAGTGGGCTCAGGAGAAGGCAACTGATAGCTCATTTGTTGCCATAACTACTTGCTTCTCAGATGCCAGGGCTAGGCCAGTCGACGCTAGGTAATTAATCTTCCTGAAAAAATGAAACCACCTGGCTGTACAGTAACTACTCTGCCTGCCTGGGTTCAGAAGCCCACATGGCAGATCCTGGAGAGGCCATGTCAAACATCTGCCTGTACAATTTATCTGTCATTGCCCAGGTCCTTTCAAGGCCTAAAAATGCAAATTCCCCACAGCCATCAGCAAAGCCAATGCTGTATCTGGGCTTTGAGGGAGTTGATACTGCAGTTGGGTTAAGTCACTTCAGTTCCTTTCTGTTCTGAAAAAGCAGCACTGAGTTTGCAAGGTGAGAGGAGTGTGAGATGCCTGACCCCAGTCACTCAGGAAGGCTTTAGGGCAAGCCGGGGGCTTTGCTGTCTTCTGGACCTTTCAAAAATATCACATCTCCCCTTTGCTCCCCCAAACACATGTACCATCTGCATGTAAAAGCCATGCTGGGTGTCTGGGAGAAAGCAGCGGCTCATTAGTTTTAGGCTAGATGCACATGTTGGCTTGCCAGATTAAGAAAAATATGTGAGGCAAGGAAAGATGAGGGGGGATTTACTGCCATTACATGAGCAAGCATGGCAACTACATACTCATTGCTGCTGTCATACAGCCCAACTGACTGCTTGGGAAGTCCAGGCAGCCACCCAGCCCACAGATGTTTCCTTCCTGTGCTCGGAGTCCTGCTGCATGGAGAGATCCTCACTCATCCAAACATGCAGTCTAAATGTGCAGCAAGGGGCCTCATAGCCACGGTGGTCTGAGCCAGACCGGGGGCTCGCTGGCATGGAGGCCAGGGCAGACCCTTTCCAGCACAGCCTTTTGGCTGGAAACTTACGCAGCTCCGCTCAAAAAGAGCGGACCCTGAGGGGAACAGGGGTAGCCCAGCCACCTCCCAGCCCACGCGCCCGTACTGATCCTTGTCTGTGATCGCTGGCTTCTTTTCCTCGGCTGGTTTCCTGGCCTCTCAGCGAGGAGGAAGAGCGAGCTTCCTGCTCTGCAGAGCCACAGTTCGACAGAAGCATCCGCAGCCTTCATGGCCCTGGGATGGCCGTCACGAGCCCTTGGCTCTGCCCTGCACAGCCAGTCACGTACCAATCCCCAAGCCAAGCGGCAGCCCCACAGCCAGGCTTACAAGGTTGACAAATAATGTGCAGTAATCACCAATTTTCCTTTCTCTAGCTGCTCTTGCTCTTCCGCTGCTGCTATGGGCAGAGGCAGGGAAACCTCAGTGGAGGGAACAGGCCTTTCCTGGGGAGGCCCCAGCAACAAGTGATCAGCAACAGGTTCTGGAGGATGTTCAGACCCATGGCCACCAAGAGGCCTTCAGAAATGCTTTTGCACCCCTTATGCTGTTGGATATACCCACACGTAACAGCTTTTTGTATCGGGGCTATATACTACATTTCAGGCCACACCAGTGGTCCATTAATAACATGGTACTCAGCATTAAGCTTTTCCCTTGTTAACTGAAACACATCCCATCTACCATTCTTCTTCTTCAATAAAAATAAAAAATCATTAATGAAGACAAAAAACAAAGTGAGGGGGGCCAACACATTCCCTGAAGGAACCACAAATCGTACTCTACAACAATCCAGCAGGATAAGCCGAGCTGTAAGTCAGGGGCCACACGCTTCCCGCAGTGCCATGCGGGCAGCCCACACCAGCTGCCTGGATGGCCTCATCCCAGACAGCTTGCAAAGGGCTTCCCCAGCACAGGGCTTTGTACAGGGCTTGTGTTGCAGTATGGCTGGGAAACGAGAAGTAATACAAGCACAGAGAGGCATACAGTCCGCCCCCAGCTCCCTCCCATGCTTTCCCCTGCTTGGAGGAGCTGGATCTTTCCCTTTGGTTTTCACCAAAGGGCAGAGAAACTCAGTTCAAGGCGGATAGAAAATGGCAGAGCTTTATTTCAAGTGTGCCTGGGTTGCTCAGTACCGTACAACCACAAGAACTGGGAGGAAGAAGGAGAAAAAAAAAAGGCTTTGTGGTTAATTATGAGTGTGCTAAGTGAAAGAAATAGGGGCAGAAAGGATAACAGAGATAATCACTTGATGAGTTGCATTTCCCTTTGGACAGGAGATAATGAGATATCCTTCGCCATGCAGAAGAGGCTCCTGCCAGAGGAGAGGCATGCTCCGGCTCCTGCATGACAGAGCTGCAGAAACCAACTGCCCCCTTACCAGCACTGGCCAAAAAAAGCCAAGCTTTTGCGGCAGTGAGAGAACAGAACACAAAATTAACCGACTCCTGAGAAAGCAAGTAGTTTCCCCTTCTCCTCGGGCACCACCCAACCACTCAGTATCCCCAGCCTGCGCAGCTGCCCAGGTTTCTCTTGGCCCATGGAGTGATGCAGAGGGGATGAGGGCACTCTGCTGCATTTCTGGAAGCTTGGGCAGGCAGAAGTCAGCTGCTCATGCTGGGAAGCTCCAGCAGACACCAGGGAAACAAACAGCATTGCATGAAGCTGTTCTGGAAGTGCCGCTGCGGAGCAGGCTGCAGCTCAGGGCAGATTATCCTAAATCCCCTTGCTTCTGTGAGCCAGGGACTGCTCCATCCCTGTCCCCTCAGAGCCAGGGCTGCTTTTCAACACTAAAAGCCCCCAGGGGCTGCAAGTCCTGCAGCCTTGCAAGGCCTGCACAGCCCCTTGCCTGAAACTGCTACAGCACTCAGCTGCCAACAGAAAGCTCAGTGCGAGAACATTCATTCAAACAAATCCCCCAAACTACAAGGGCAAAGCCACCGTCAGGTGCACAGTTGCCATCTCCAGTCAGGGTGGAGAAGCCACTTTCTGCAGAGAGCCGCAGACAGAAAGCATTGCTGGTGCATTGCCTTGCAGGTCCCAGATAGGCCTGGAGCCGACAGGGAAGCAGGATGGAGTTCTCATTTATTTACACCTTGAATCCACCCCAGTACCTCTTCCCCAAGAGCTCTTTTGCTGATCAAGCAAAGTTCTAGCTAATGAGACTTTATTTTTAGCACCAAGCAGTAGGAGAAGCTGAACCTTTTAACAAAGCCTCCTCAACACTGTAACGAGCACATTATTGCTGATGGGAAAGAAAGAAAGGAAGAAAAAAGCTGGGGGCAAGCCTGTATCTAGGTCAGCATCAGTGTCTCTGGGTCACCTATAGCCTTGTTTTATGGGAAGCGGGTGGATAATAAACGCCGATTATGGAAAGTGGAAGGGAAGAGGCAATCCTGAGAAATGTACAAATAGGAGAGAAATCACATTAATACGAGATAATACGGAGCTGCAAAACTGTTGTAAAAAAGCATTAGAAGAGCTCTATAATTGAGGTTATTAGACACAACTACACCAGGCTCCCCCCACACACACACCTTTTGGGTGCATGTCACTGTGATGAATGTCACTTTCGATAGCGATAATAGCAGTAAAATATCCATGTTAAAGCTGAGTACTTAACTTTTACGTTGGTGTAATTTTACTGCATTAAGAGTTCCCATCATTGAGGAGCTAAGACAAAATGCTCTTCCTTAGGATGTCGATAACCATGCATACACTTTACAGGAAGAAGTATTTCTTTAAATATCTACTATATGTTAAATAATTCTTCTAACTTTCCATTACTTTTGTCGGGAAAACACGGACCAGGAGAAAGGAGTAAGCAATTCATACTGCTAACATACACTATGAGCTGGATTTGCCATTCTCTGTATCCGGTGAAGTCATTCACAACTACTTTTCCAGCCACACATACAAGAGATGAGTTTGCTGCACAGAAATGGACAGAATGGACTGGTCAGTAGCCACTATTTGTTTTTACTTTTTTTNTGCCATTCTCTGTATCCGGTGAAGTCATTCACAACTACTTTTCCAGCCACACATACAAGAGATGAGTTTGCTGCACAGAAATGGACAGAATGGACTGGTCAGTAGCCACTATTTGTTTTTTTTTTTTTTTTTTTTTAAACTACACATGCATAAATATGCTATTGAAGGTAACACGGTTGCTCACCTGCCAAGAGGAAAAATAGATTCTCCGCAGAGAATCTGCTAGCAGCCCTGTGCTGATGCACAGTGTGATTTGGTAATGGGAAGGTGGCATCCCTACCTCTCAAAGCTGAATCACTGGTGTACCTGCTACAGCATTACAGCCAGCAGCACTTTAGATGCTGTGAATTGTAAGTCAAGCCCCAACTTGTTTCTAGCTGTCCTCCATTTCAGAAGCTAGAAGATTGCTAAAGGAACAACAAACTCGTTTGTTCCCGTGCTGTAAGTAGAAACTATAGCAGCATCACCACCACAAGCACCAGGTCAGGCTCGGGCTCTGTGAGGAAGCAGGGAGGGGTGCCGGCCCCTGGCTGAGCCTCCAGCCCCAGCAGCAACAGAGCTCCGCGTCAGCTCTCGCCTGCCTCCAAGCACCTCCATGTCCCTTGGCAAGCCACTGCTTCCACTATGCTTCGCAAAAAGTGAAGGCCTCCAGCTAAACACTGTGATTATACAGGGACCAGCGCAATGAGGACTTGAGGGGCTGCAGCAAGAATAGTACTTGCTTCAAGATAAACTAGTTTTGAGGTGGTGCAGAGCTATAAAGGAGACCAAGCTACCATCAAAAGCTAAAGCACTCCTAGAGAATCTACTTCAAAACTGCATGGAAGAGGACTTGATACCACGATGATCTGAAAACCAGAGTGCGCATCTGGGGGCTGAGCTACAGCAAGTTTTAATGCTAAAGATCACAAAAAGACATCTTCCTTCTTTCTGCAAGTCAGACCATATATGCAACGCAAGGCAAGCATCACTGCTTAGGTGGGCTCCTGCTTTCACACCACTGCTCCCAGTGTCTCTTAGCCCAGAGCCCATGTCCGTAACAGAGGTGAGACCGAGCAGCTCTCCCCAACTGCTTCAGCCCTCAGGGCCAAGGGCTTTGCCGGGCACTGAACAAGGTGCCTCTGCTCACATTCAGCTTGCGGAAAACAATCAGCTCGCTGGCCTCCAAAAGGGGGGAAGAGTGCCCAGCAGCTCTCACACCACAAACACAAAAAGCCTGAACAGGCTTGTGTGCAGCACAAGGAGCAGGCACTGGGAAATGCAATCAGCTCCCCCAAGCTGCACTTTCAAATTGCAAATTACAGATTAGCTTCAATGTTAAGAAAGGAGCAAACAACCTCGGTTTGTTTCCAAAACAAAATAATGCAATGTGTCATTACCGAATGCCATCCCACCCAAATGGAATTCAATACTTCATTCAAGCCCAAACATTTTTCTTCCATGTATTCAGCTGATTAACTGAGGATTCAACTGTTTATGCCTTGCTATGTGCTTGGGTTTGGGTTGTTTTTTTTTTCCCCCCTTAACAGTAATTGCACTTGACCGAAGTGACTCACCTACACACATAAAAGGCTTTAGCTGGTACCTCAGAAGTGAGGCAAGGCAAGGCAAGGATTCTCTCCTTCCTTCACCTCTGAGTGAGACCAGCTCACTCCTACTGACGAGTGGCCTGGATTCATGTCAGATGTCCCAGCCACCCTACAGTCCTGGAAAACGCTTTTGTGTGTGTGCCTCTCTACAAGCTAGAGAAGCCTGTTGCTGCTGGCTTCACTGGTGTTATCTACCCTAGCTCTGTGGTACTGGACCTAAGATACCCACAGACACCTGCCACCTCCCTGCCTTCCACTGTTTCTTTCACAATGGTTAGGCTGCTGAGAAAATATTTACTTTGCATTTGAAAAAAGGTCATTGGTGGTGTAAACCTCTCTTCCCCCAAGACAACAGAAATGGGAGTCAGATCCTAGAACAGAAAGTCAGCCTGGAGTCTTTCCTCCTCCCCTGCTTCCTCCCACATCCCATTCAGACAGCGTGAAAAGGCTCTGAGTGGCTCCAAGCCCAAGGAAAGAAGGACATATTTCACCTCCCTCATGGAATCTACCTCTGTTGGTCCCTTGTTCAGCTCTCAGCAGGAAGCAGGGCTCGCCCTAAATAGAACTGAGGTGGGTAACAAACAGGAAGATTCATATCCTGTAGCACCGCGGGGCTGGCAGGAGCAGTTCCCCATCCTTGGCATGCTTTCCTAGGACAGCCCTCCAAGGTGGCACAAGCAAGCACATGAGCTGGAGCAGGGGCCAGTTGCACTTTCCAGACCTCGCCTTTGAAAAACCCTTTGTTAGGTGTGCTCGTACACAGCTGAAAAAAGCAGTGACACATGAGGACATCAGCATTGTAGCACAGCAGAGGATACAGGATACAAAACTAGTTTGGCAGCATAACACTGTCAAAGGAAGCAATGCACTTTCCTGTGCACAACAGTGTTCTGCGTTCATTTTAAGTTCACTTTTTACCAGTAACTCTGTGGTTCCTATGTGGTTTAATGTACACTAAGAACACAAGGACATAAGCACTCTAATTTCAATGAAAAAAATCTCCCAAAGCTGTGCAAGGAGCAATAAAGTTAATAAACTATGTAATTACAGTTCCAGAGTACACATCTGTCTGTACCCAGTATCCCCTAGTACTGTGACCAACCAGAGAGAAAACCTGTATCCTGCAAATGTCACTTTGCCTAAGTAACATCAAGCCTAATACAAAGCCCATTAAACAAAACATGAGCCTGGCTGTTGGTCCCGGCAGCTTTGGACCATGCCACTTCAGCACATGAATAGTTTCGCCATTCTTTGCTTGCATAAGGATATATCTGTCCATTCAGAGCGGCAACAGCTGTTTCGCATGGAGCAGTGGTTGGAAAGAGCAAACATATCAAGGAGGTTCATGACTGAAAGAATATATGCTTGGGGAACAGAACAGGGGGAGAAAAGGGGAATTTTAACGAGGGTGAGGAACGCTGGTGTACAGATCCTTATCTGGCTTTAAGCGACTTAGCTCCAATGCTGTAACAACACAGCTGCAGCGGCACGGCTTTAGCACGTGCAGTTCTTCCTGCTCTACATCTTAAGGATGAGGTTTCACAAGATGACTGATTCAAAGTAAGAACTCATTTGATTTCACCCCTCTGCTCCCTGCAGCATAGCCTCACTCCTCCCCCCGCCGTCTGCAATGCTGGTCTGATACCCTGATGAACTGATTCATCTGAAAAAAAAAAACACAGCAGTAAACAACCCACTATGGAAAGAAATAGTTGCAGTTTCTGGCAGAGTGTGAGCAAAGCCAATTCACAGACAGGTAGATGAGTACCCAAGCAGCTGACTTTTTGCAAGTTAAGGCCAAGTTCTTGCAGAAAGGACCAAACTTCTCTCATTCACCTCCAGTCATCCATCCTCAGTGCTGCTCACAGGGTTTAGTGCGCGCACACTTGAGGAAGGGACATGACAGACAACAGTCTGCTGAGGAAAGCATCATGTACTGGCTTCAAACACAAACAAAAAGCAAATTGTGGCTGGGTCAGGACTTCTTATTACTTACATGCCTTCATGTTCACCAAACGTGACATTTCAAGCACATCATATTCCCTGCTCTGTGCTCCAGTCAGCTTCTCCTTCCAAGAGGCTCACAGTCACTAATGGTTACGCCTTTTTATAGAGCATTTACCAGCAACTCGGAAAGGCTGCAGCACCACCTTGCAAGCGTCCCCCAAGGTTTTGCTTGCAGCCAGCTTTGTTGTACCTGAGAAGGATGGAATGGAGGGCTGGCTTGCTGTGCATGCCCTTTACCCAGGGGCCTGACAACAAAACAGTCAGGAAGCTTAGAGAAAGGACAGCCGGAGAAGTTACCAGAATTAAAAACTAAGGAACAGTCGCCACTGCAATGATTTGTTGCAAGGTAGAGCCCCCACAGAGAGCTTTCCTGGTGCAACAAGAGCACAGGGGCGACTGGAAGGCAAGTGCTTTACCCTTGCTTTGCTCCAGTTCCCTAATCCAGCACAAATGCATTTGGGGATTTATGGGTTTTTGGAAGCTGCCAGCAAAGCTCAGGGCCTATTCCTTGGGTTATTGTTTTCCCATCTGTTTCTCTTCATTTTATTCCATCACGGAGGCCCCATCGTGGAACACAAGAATGTGACCGGAACAATAGGCAGAACTTGCTGCCTCCAGGACCGCAGCAAGGGCAGAGCCACCATTGCAGGACGGGAGCCAACGGCTTCTATATTTAGCCCTTTCTTGCTTATTCCAGATCACATTCGCACCCCACACTCGGGAAGTCAGGAGGCTTTCACCACAGCACTGTCCCCAAGCACTATGCATCCAGCAGGGCCCCTGAACATAAAACATTCATTTCCCTTCTAGTAATGCCAACAGGAAGACTTCCTGCTCTCCCCTCTTTTCCAAATCCCTATTTTGACAGACTTTTTTTTTCTGTATATAAGCAAACTAAACAAAGCCATCCTCTCCTCCGCAAGGCTGCGGCTTCAGAGCAGCACCAGGACTCCAGAGCTTGGACTACACAGCACTGCCCATCAGAGCATGGCCCTGCAAAGAGGTGGAAATGGTGGAGCCCCCATGTTTGAACCTGAGCTAAACTCCCCAGCCAACAGAGATGTGCCCCAAGCCCACACCACAATACCTGAGGGCAGGGAAGACAAAGGAGAACTGGGTCTGAGAGCTCAGCTGGACTGCTTTCACTGCAGTGACACTCAGCACTTTACTCATTTACATCAAAGCAAGGGGATCCTGCAGAGCAAGAAAAAAAACTACATCATTTTTCCAGAAACATTTGTGCCCCTTGAAATTGGTTCAACAACATACAAGACCTCTTTCTGCCCCTTCCACAAGGTTTGTAGATTAGGACCACTCCGCACTAAGTCCCCTTCTGAAGGGAGGAGTCGCTTTCAGAGCATGGCTGGAGGGGAGGACACAATGCTTCTTGGCACAACAGCCACAGAGAAGAAGCTTTTTGTACCCACCACCCGCAAGACAGAACACTGGTGTGCATGTCCAGTACCTCTGGCTGGTCCACAGGCTTTACACAGTCACCCAACCGTCCTTTTAGACCAACTCTTCCTTCAACAGAGAAGAAAGTATCCAAAACTCAGATTTAGAGCAAGAAACAAGAGAACATCCTGGGTTTCAGTGCCTACTCCTGGGACTACTTCTCTGTTCTCAGCAGCTGACAGATAACATCCAGCGCAGATACTGAAGGAGCCATGCAGGAGGCTCACACTTCAGCTACTTACCTGAAGTCTGGAGACTCAGTCATCCACAGGTTCAGGTGACCCCCTGCACTTCATTCACCACAGGGGTTTCCATACCGTGGTGTGGGATTTCCCACCAAGGCTGAGGATGCCTCCCACGTATGTCGTGAGCATGCTGAGCAGCTGATCACGCTACGTCTGACTAGTGTTTTCTGAAGCACAGCCAGAGCTGCTTCAGGACTGGCAGCTACCTTGGACATTCCCAGCCCTCAGCATCCAGCCAGAAGACACTGTCAAGGTGGGAAGTAAATGCACACAGGGAAGCATGGATACGCTGCGGTCCTAGGGCAGCCACATCTCTGCCCACTGACTCCTGCTACAGACACCTCACCGGGAGGTTTAACGCTGCCATGTAACATCACAGAAGGGGTGAGGCTGGCAGGGACCTCTGGACGTCATCTGGTCCAACCCCCCACTCCAGCAGGGCCACCCAGAGCTTCTTGCTCAGGACCATGACCCAGCAGCTTCTGAAGGGCTCCAGGGCAGGAGACTCCACAACCTCTCTAGGCAGCCTGTGCCACTGCTTGCCTGTTCCAGTCCATACGTTCTCCTCACAGTTTGTATTTAGTTAGGATTTGGCATGACCAAAGAGCTGAATTGTTTCTAGGGAAAACAGAGGAATTTCAGCACCTCAGAAGCTAGGTAACGTAACATCTGCAATGCTGGACATGACCATCTTCAATATGAGTTAAGATCCTGAGGAGTCCCACGCTGCACTGAATTTACCCTGCGTGTCCATCCTGGGACAGGTCAGCCTCGGCAAAGCCTTACAGGCAACAGCCTGTGATGGCCAGAAGCTGCATACTCCCACCAAGGGGGGAGCATCAATCCTTCTCCAAAGCATTTCTTAAATATCCGTTCTGCCATAGGCTGCTGGAGTCCCAGCAAGAGGTTTGAACACACAGGTACCCTTCTGGTCTCTGCTGCCACCCACGTCACTGCCCATGTCCACCAGCACATTTCTACACCCTGCCTTTCCTCCTGTAGGCATTCCCACCACTGCGAGATCCCTTCTGAAAGCCCTCCCTCTGCAAGCGGTTATATCATGGACAGAAGGGTGATGCTGGATGGGATGTAAGAATTACTTTTTCCCCTTAAGTATGTCTTTTCCCTGTGAGTTAGTAGTCCTTAGCACTGCCAAGGCATGGATGGAGAAATGACACCTTCCAACTGTATCACAAACCACATCACTGATTTGCTTTGTGGCCTCAAACTTGCTGCAGGTTAACTTTTCCTCCCCAAGGTATTTGCTCCTAGGCAGGGGTGTCTGCTAAGTGTTTGGAGAAGCCTGGACAACAGCAGCACAGTGGTGGGGCTGAGCAGACCGTCTGCCTGAAGCTTGCAGTCAGCCCCGTTCCTCTTGTGTTCAAACACCTTGACCCTGCCAGCACAGGCACGTCAGCTGCATTCACCTGCCACACAAATCCCTTCTCCGTTACTTCTTTTGCGTCCTGGAGCCCAGCTTCCCTCCGCTCATGCCAAGGAGGCACTGCCAGGTCAGGTCTCTGAACATTAACTGGCACGTGCCAGCAAGCTGTGAACAAGTCCTGTGCATCCAGTGGGTCTGAAAGGAAGGGAGCGCTTCCGTTCGGCACTCCTGCAGGTCTTGAGACAGAGGTTACTTACTGAAGGCAGAGGAGAGAAGTGGGCCGGAGTTTCCAGTGGAAGAAGCTGACAGAGAAGCAACAGCAGCACTCAGGGCCTTACTTGACCAGCAAAGCTCTGAATAAAAAATCATGCTGCTCCACCTTGCAGCCAAAACCTTCCCTCATGTTTTCCCCTTACCTCCCAGATGTGCCTCCCAGGAGAAATTAGATGAAGCTCAGACTGTTTGGAAGCTTTGGCTTCCACAAGTCTTTGAGTTGTTATCACTTCAAAAACAGGGCAGTGTTCAGGCTCAGGACCACAGCAACAACACGGAGCGATGGAGGATGCTGCCATGGTGTACGGTGCCCATCTAGGCAGGGCCATACACCAGTGAAGGACTTCCCAGGACATCAGGTCAAAGCCCTGACAGCACAGACAGCACCATTTCACAACCAATCCTCATCGAAAAGTGATAAAAAAAACTCTCCCCACCAAGTAATTCAGCTTCTCAAATCTCTCTCACTCTGCTCCTACTGGAGGTTGTTCCATGTCTTAGCACCACGGTAAATGGGAAACACCTAACTTCAAACCTAGATCCTCGCTGGTCTTATGCCACCTTCATCTTTTAGTTTTCAGAGCTCTTCTTCTCTCCTATACATTCACAAGAAAAGGGGTAAAAAAAAAAAAAAAAGAGGTTGCTCTCCTGGAAGTCATATACCCTGCCTCAATATCCCTACAGAGCTATCCTTTCAGGGAGCCATAGAAAAATCACGACCTGTTCTGGATCCCCAAGGGGAGGGTCTGTGTCCCCACCCTGCTGCTCCACCATCATCAGCCACCAGACCCCGAGGAAATCACTTATTTCCTGCAAGCACGGCTGGGCAGCCAGGCCCAGAGCCGCAGCAGCTTTCCAAGGGGTGCAAGGCACAAGATGATAAAGACCAGCATGCTGCAGGGAAGGAGGTGGAAACGGGCTTAACAGAGCCTTGCAGAGCACAGACACAGAATAACAAGCAGGCTTCTAATACCAGAAGCTTTGACTGAGTAAGGATTATAACTTTACAGATAAGTGCAATCAATGCATATGCACAAACATTTGCGGTCAGCAGTGCAATTTCATCCCTAGCTGAACGATCCACCGGGTGCACATGTTCAAATGTGCACAACACCATTACTGCACAACTAAAAATCCTTTCCCATAAAGCCACACAGACTCCGTTGGGCAGAGGCCAAGCAGTTAAATAAAAAAAGTCTATCCAGAGTGAGAGCTCTTCAGAGACATTTCAGCATCTGGAAAGAGGAGGGGGTCTTACTCTGAGAACGCCTGGAGAGCCCGACCTACCGCGGTTAAACGCGTGCCTCGTCCAATGTTAACTCCTGGGGAAGAGCATCACATCGTTCCCACCACCTCGTGCGGCAGGACCTGCAGCGAGCAAATGGCCCCGAGTCTACCCTGCTCTGCAGACAAGAGCATAGAGCCAGGGCCCAAGGGGGTGGCAGCTGGCCACTCAGCATTTGCTTTTTAGTGAGGCCAGGCTTGCAGTATTGTTGGTGACAAACAAAAGCCATTGCTGTTAGCATGGGCTACTTCATTTCCTTTTATTACATCTCCACCCGTGTCATGTAAATAAAGCTGCAGGCAGCTTCCTTCGAAGCACTGGGGCTGTGAAGACTGTATTCAGCTTCAGGAGGGAGCACAGCCACAGCCAAGGTGAAGGCACTACCTCCTTCCACCATTCCCCAAGAAGACCAGGCACTTCCAGCAAAAGGGAACGAGCACTTAGAGCAAAAAAGATCACAGCGCTCTGCTGCTCTTCCAAGTTCCTTTGCTGGGAAAAAAATACCTCTAGTTTTGACACAGTGTCCTGGATATCATCTGACCAGGATGGGGAAGAAGGAGAGAAAGGTCTTCCTCCAGAATACAGAGATGGAATTGGATGAAGTGACTCTGATCAATTGTGCTGCAGCATCTGAGATGGTATTTTGATTCCTGTCCTATGAGAGACAGCATGAGGCCAGGCAAAGGCAGATTGCATGACCTCTCAAAGCTGCCTTTCACTACAGCACAACACGTCCTCTGTGTTATTAGAGGGCTTTTTTGGGCTGAATGAAATAACACTCTAAAGCTCTTGATTCCTACCTCAGGGCAGCACAGCATCGTTCCAGCCCATCTTTCTCCAGGGAGGAGATTAAATATCCAAGATGAATCGAAATGCAGTCAATCAAGCAAGGCAATCTGCCAAAGTAGCAAAAAGGAGACGTGGGGGGAAGAGAAGGGTGCCTGGGTACTGAAGTGACCTGTTTAAATGCTGCTGACAAGTGCCAAGCTGCTGGCTCTCTCCCAGGCTCTGAGACAGAGGAAGGGAATACAGAAATGGGAACCTTCCTCCTACCCTGGGAAGATGGGGACAAACACGTCACTTCTTGAGTACCAGCTGTGCTCTAAGAAAGGGGCAGACAGCTGGAAGAGCTGAGGCACAGTACAAGCCCAGTCCAGCCTGCCAGAGCTGACTTCTCAGAGCCAGTGATCTAGAGAGGAGAATGAGGCTCACACAAGCGCCATTTGCAGGAGCTGAGGAAAACGCACCCCTCTCAGCCCAAAAGATTACGCTGCTCCAAGGGCCTTTGGGAGGTCCCAGCCCATGAGACCCAATTTCTCTCTCAGATCAAGCCTCCAGACCCCCCGGCCCTTGATGGCTGCCTCCACACTGGGCGTTTCCACTTTCAAACAGCAGTAACATAGCTGGAGCCAGATCCTTTGGCCACAAACACACAAGCTGCTGGGGTTGAAAGCAAGAGAGGCTGTTTTAGTGCTTCTCTGTATTTTCCCAGGCTCCAGCTGTCTTTGGCCTAATGTGGGTAACAATTCACCTTGTGCTACCACGTCAGAGTCCAGCTTCGAACCAGAGCTCCGCTGTGCCAGAGTGCTCTGCACAGACACAGAGAAGGCTTCCCTCTCCTAACAGCATCTGGCTGCACTGGGCATTCGGGTCACCGGCAAGCCACGGCATCCACGCTCCAGCAAGAAACTGCCAACACTCAGAGAGCAGGCTGATTTCAGAAAGCACTGCAATGTCTTCTTGGGCGTGCCTGAAACCCTAACTACCTCAGAAATCCTGTGCCATCAGGATGTGAGGCCAGAGAGCGCAGGTCGAGGTTCTCAGAAATGGGTTGTTCAGTGTCATCTACAGCTTCACAGCAAGCAGCAGCTGGTAAACCACAGCAGGAGGGGAGATGGCAAGGCAAAGCAGCACAGCACCAGAAACTGTGCCGGAAGGATAGAGAAACCACACCAAGAGCTGGAGAAGCAAGCTGTGGGTCTCAAAGGTGTACACGCGCCTGCATACGCACAGTTTCTTGGACTGTTTATCAAGTTCAGGAAGGAAGAGGGATCAGTCTGCCAGAAAGATCAGAGATGCTGGGGCTGTCATATGATGTTCCCTTTAAGAAACAAAACCCACAGAGTGTGCACTCACAGATAAGAGGACGATATGAGGAAAGCCTTGAAAACAGCAGAGGACACCCTAACCCCACCCGAGGTGCTACCTTCAACTACATACAACTCCAGGGGGCAATTCTCTACATTCCCTGGCTCCCTGCTCCTCCAGCACAGCAACTGAACAAATCCTTCCTCAGCCTGGCTATGTGAAGGACAGGGAGCCCTGCCCAGTCCCAAGCCTCTCCCATGGGTGCCCAGCTCCCTTTGGATAAAATACCTCCTTGTGCAAGTGCACAAACATGCCGAATATCCCTTCCTCACTCACAGGAGCTTTGACTCCAGGTGGTATAAAAATCAGTAGAGTCAAAGCAGCCGCTGGCTATGGATCCAGCTAGAAATGGACGAAGGTTTGGCCAGCATCATGATTTTACCCTGGCCCAGCCAAGAGAACTCACCTCTTACACTGGCAGTAAAGCCCAATGCAAACTCCTTAAGCAGCCCTAGCCTGTTTACAAGCACTGCAGGAAGAGGGAAGAAAACCCTCAGCCAGTCGTTAAGAGAACATCGGGGCACGGCTGAGACTCCCATGCCTGCAAAAGCAGGGACACCCACGGAGGAGGACCAGAGTGGGAAGTATCATCACAAGAGCCATATAGTATCAGATGCTCTCTTGCTCTTGGTTTTTAACTGCTTGCACATGAAGCCCAGATGGTTTTCAGAGTGAGGGAGAAGGGTGTGTTGCTTACACAAGCAATGCCATATTTCAGTAAATATCATATGCCATCCAGACATTTTGGACTGGATCCAATTTCCGTTAGGCTTTGCTCAACTGGGGACCTGGCTCCTCCAGCAGACAGCAAACTCCATTTGTGCTCAGTGCATGTCTAAAGCAGAGCCGTGCCTCAAGCAGACACATTTTGACCAGATGATCATTGTTACACCTGGCACGAAGAGAGGATTTCCAGCGTTCAGCCATCCAACCTCTGCTTCCAGGCTCAGCTCAGGCAGAAACAGTCAACTCTTCCTCCTGTACACATAGTTCCAAGAACAGACTTGTCCTTGATACAAAACTCAATTTAAACAAACAAACAAACATGATTTTAAAAGGTGGTCTCCCCAGTTCTCGTGACTGCTTGCTGCACAGGCTAGAGCTCGCTAGGACGTCTCCAGGATCGAACAGCTCTGAATAAGAGCACAGCTGACACATCCATCCTCAGAGTACAGCTCCACCTTCCAAGTCCACCCGCACGGCAGAGCAGGAGACTTGGCAGTCACCTCGGCTCTCCCCTCACACCATCTCCTCCTCACCGCCATCCACAGCTCGCGCTGTGTGGAGTTCAGCTGAAGTCAGCAGGAGATGCAGATGCTCAGCACGTCCGCCCATCAGTCCCTGACGGTCACCAGCCGAGTTATTCGGAACTGGACACCAACAGCCCCACCAGAAAAACAACTCCACCCCCCCCCAAAAAGCAGCTCCTTTGGGGGAATTTGGCTGCAGGCAAACAAACCCTCCAAGACTGAATTGTTTTCTTTATTACCAAGGCACAAACACCCGCACAAGAAGGGATTTCCTGCCAAGCAGTGTCTCAAACAGCCTGAACAAAGACACCAAATGGCTAAAACTTGGAGGCTACGTGTGACCCCCATCTGCACAGCCCTAGCCAGGGGTGCCCACAGCCGCACCCAGCCCCAGCCCCAGGGCACCTCTCACCTTCCAGGAGGCTCGTTTTTAGTAAGAGAACTAGCAGAAACAAAAGGAAAGAACTCCAGAAAACAGCAATAACAAGCAGGGATGGCAAAGCTTTGTTTCTCCTAAGTGACATTTTGACAGCATGAAACAGATCCAGCCACGGCTGGAACCCATGCAAGCACACACAAGTCCACAGAATCCTACCCCGGGTGAAGTCCCATCTCAACAGCCCTGTCAGCTCCCCACACAAGGAGCCAGGGTACGCGTCCAGACTGTTTGTGCAGGAAGAAGAACCAGCAAGAACTCACGGATGTAGGGTAACATAAAGAAACTTCAAGCAGACACAGAAATGCAGAGGAGAAACAGCTGCACAGCACACAGCAGTGAAAAGCAGAACTAGGGTCCACTTCAAGAGCTTGAGAGAAGAACTGGAACACAGCTATGAATCTTCTCAGTCACCCAGGGACCTGTCATACCCAGCCACCCTCACGATGCCCAGCAAGTCCCCTCCCTCATTCAGGCAATAAGGTAAAAAGGCAAAGAAGTCGCCTGGCTGTAGCCAGCTACCTGGAATGCGTGGCAGGGGGTGGATCTACTTAAACACATTAGACCTGGACTGCCCATGATCCCGTGTGCCCCAAAGAGCCCACGCAAGTACAGCAAGGACCTTTCTTAAAAGGCACATGCTGGAAGGACTATGTAGCTTGTTTTTGTCACTAAATTTTTACCATTAAGTTGTATATAGCCATTTCTTCAGTTCCATGTTGATATTTTGACTCCTTAGGAATCGAGAAATAAAATTTCTGCAGAGTAGAGAGGGAGGATCCAGGCTCAGAAGCCGGAGCTAGGAGACCCTGGCTCTGTCTTGCGTGCTCTGGGACTTCCTGGCAGTCACTTCTCCCTGTATCACTCTTTCCTTCCCTCACCCACTTCCCGTCTCCTGGTTCGAGCTCCCACTCTCCAATACAAGGCCACTGCTCAGGTGCACAACCTCCATCTAGCAGGCTTCAGGATCTCACGCTGGCCAAGACAAACAAGAGCTCATCTGAGCATTTCTTGCAGGCTTGCTTTTTAGCCAAACTCACTTTTTCAGGGCACAGTACTCCAAATACTGGAGGCCCTTAACATGCCAAGGGGCAAATGCGACGAAGAAACAACAGCAGTAGTGGGAATCAACAAAAAAAGGCAGGAATCATTGCCCCAAAGAACCAAGCTATGCCTTCTCTGACCAGAATTTCAACGCTTACTTCCCTTTTAGAAAGCACGGCATATCTTCTAGGCAGTTTTACTCACACCCTTCCTTTAAAAATCAAGCAAAAATCTTGCAAGCCTGCCCATCAGCCAGCACTGAAGGGAATCTAGATGTCCGGCTCACTGGCAGAGATCAGGAGGTGAAAGCCAGGCTCCCCTCCCACAGCCTGCATGCACGAGACACACCATAATGGATGACTTCTTTGGTTCAAGCCAAACCAGAGACCTGATAGCTTTTCTGGCATTTCTTTTGGCCACAGAAGCCAAAAAATACACACTCGAAACAGGATGATGTGGGTTTAACGCAAAAACCAGCGAGCGAGTTTTGTTCCACTCAAGCTGCGGGTTTAGGGGGGGTTTGCCGGCGTTAACATACTGGTCACGGCACAAGCTGGAGCGGCTGCGCAGCCGCTTCCTCCTCGCACACATCCGATGGGCTGAAACAGGAGGTGGGCACTGATAAAGCCACGGCGAGGCAGCGCGTTGTTTGCTGAGCCCGTTCCTGCCTTCGTAAGGAGCACTAACCTCAACCTGCCAGGGCCTCTCTAGCTCACGTTTCCTCTTCTGTGACTTCCTAACTCACTGCTGCGAGCCCTTCCTCTGCCCAGCCCTCCCAGACCCCGCGCACTAGACAACCCCTGCCTTTGCAGCTAAGCTCCCAAACCGAAGACAACATGCTGGTCACAGTAAAGCCCCAGAGAACAGCTTCTCTCTGGTAGCAATGGAGGTTATTTTAAAAATACGAACCAGATATCAAAGATACAAAGGAGCTCTCACTGACCAGAGCTCCAGGCAGGTAGGCTCAGCCCATGAGCCCCGTTTTTAGCTATTACACTGCAGAGAATACATAACAAACCCCTACCACAAGGAGAAACAAACCAAAAAATAAAGTCTCTTAAATCAGACCAGTGGGTCACATATTCCTAAAAGACTTGGACAAGTTGTAACCTTGAGTTTTATAACGCACACACCAGCATGCTGCAGGGCAGCTCTCCAGTTACATCCGTGGCTTTCTCAGCATCCTGGAAGCTGGTGCTGCTCACTTTGCTCAGTCCTTTTTCAAGCTCTGTATGTCTGTGTACGTGTCTCCCACGTTTACTCGTTCACGCTGTGTATCCTAGTATGCTACAGCAATTTCCCAGTCTAATCACACGCCTTGTTGCATTACCACACCAGTGATAGCTGGTTGAACCACACACCACATCCTTGCAATTGTTTCTATTACTCACAATTGACTTATTTATTAAATTTCAGCTTGCTTGGCTTTGCCAGAAGATGAGCAATATCCCCGTCACCCCTCCTTGCTGTTGATCAGAGTGGCAGAGGGCAGGTGAGTAGGCTGCGAGTTTGAGCTGTGAAACAGTCCCAGCAATTTTGCAAGCGCTTGCTTTCTCCAGCAGGCAAATTTCCTTACGTGGAAGCACCAGGACTTGAGTCCCGGGAAGTAAACTCTTGAATTGCAACAGAAATCAAAAGGGAAAGTATATGCAAACGAAGCCTAAATTAATTTGTGATTTTAAAGCACCCAAACAAATATTTCCACAGGCTTGCTTGTAGCACAACGCCAGCCGCGGTTCCTGCACGCGGGTGTACCTCTGCACCCACCCTCACTTGGGGATCTGCTTAACAGCAATCCCTAACAAAAGAAGTGAAGTGCCTCTAGAGCAAGCAACTCTGCTTGTGGGGGATTTCCTAGACTTGGAACAAACACTCTGATGGCTCCTGGCTGCTTCGGAGGCCCATCCCACCATCTTGTGCCTCACAAACACTCCTCTGACAAAAGACTTTGACTCCTTGCTTTCAAAGGGGAACAAACAGAAGGCAAGTTCAGACAAGGCTCGTGGCTGCTTGCCCAGCCAGGCCTCAGCTAGTCCTTCATAGTAAATATTTGTTCTTAATTACAGTGCCGTTTGCCCCAGGAGCTTGCCTGCAATCTGTAGGAGGGAGGGGGATTATGTTGTTGATAGGTAAATAATAGCTCTTTCATCCAGAGAACCCAGAGCATTTTCCAAAGATGAAAGCCTCCTGAATACTTGCTCCATGGCTTAGGGTAAGGGTTTTAAATCTTTGTCCCACTCTGGGGCATGCCGGAAACTCCCACCAGCTACAGTAGGTTGCAAGAGGGAGACGGGAGCTTCACTGCTGCGGCTCCACTCCAGCCCTGCTGCAAGCCACGCTCAGCTCCACCAAGTCAGACAGCCACGGCACTAGCAACTGGGAAGACTGGCGTTCAGCAGGACCCGGTCTGCCATCGTACCACAAAGCAAGGGCATGGTCTGCTTCTGACAGGGAACAGCAGCATGAAACACCTGCTGCTCTGCCAAGGGCTCCTCCTTGTCCCACCAAGACATTGTAGCCAAGTGGCTGAAGTTCCAGGGAGCTAAATGTGTGATGGAGCCAGGAACAAGCTCCTTCCCTCCTGGTCCCCAGAGTCTGCTTCAGCCCAGCAGACAGCCCTGCTCCTTCGTGCCCAGCTCCTGCAGGGAGAGCTCCCGAGGACCTGGAGCATCTCCTAGGGAAGCACAAGGCACTGCCCAAGCAGAGCAGCCACATGAAGCCATCCCACAGGCGACACGTGGGAAGCAGCCAGCTCCCACTCTCCCAAAAAGCTGACAAGGTTGAGTTTTGATCTTCCTCCACTCAGCTTCCAAAACATCAAAAATACAAATATTTATCAGCAAGACTAAGGGAAACATAAGCAAGACGGCTGACCTCTGCTCTGTCTGAGGGGGAGGTGAGAAGTGACATCCTCCCACCCACCCTGAGAAAACCCAGCCAACCCTCTGGGAGGCAATACAAGCATTCCCCTTCTCCCTGAGCCACCTAGCTAACAATGTCACTGCAAAAGCATCCAGCATCTCAGAGTCGGGCATCGGAGCCAAGCTAGCTCCAGCCGCTAACACGTTAGCCATTTTTCCATAGGGAAAAAAAAAACAACACATGAAAAAAAAAACAGAACATCCATGCAGCCAAAACCACTATCTGTCCATGCAACAGTTCCTACATTCCCCCTCCGCTCAAACTCGGCGCAGACAGCAGACAAATGCCTGTTACCACCAGAGAGGAGCCTTCACAGAGCAGGCCCTGAACTTTCAGGGGGAAGTTAGACACGCAGAAGCCTGACACTGTAATATTTAAAAACCCAAGAGAAACTGCACTCCTTTCCTCCCACATTCAGCCCATGGCTCACGAGGTTTTTTTGCAGGTTCCTGCTAGGCTGGAGCAGCTACAGAAACGATGCTGCACTTTTAATACAAACCCTCCAGCACCATCTCTGCTGCTCTCCCCCTCCTTGTCTTATTTCCAAGCAGGTTTGCTGAGCTTGGTTTTCCTCCTCTTTCCAAATGCCACCAAGCCTTTTAATTTTTTTCTTTAAGCTCTGCTTTAAAAAGAAAATAATAGTGCCTTTCTCTCCCCCCAGCTGTAACGGACTGGACTGAAATCTGTTGCCAGCATGCAAAAAATATTTTTTACAGTTCTTTTGTAATTTCATTCATCTCTCTCTACTGTAATACTTGAATCATTTAGCATTTTCCCCCTCTTCACCACGGCCTTCAACTTCCTGGACAGAGATTTTATTAAGCCTCTGAAAACACCCAGCCCAATATCCTCTACTAACACTCTCACAGTGAGCTGGAGTTTTTCAGCCTGACCCATATCTGAAATCAGCTGTAGTGCAAGCAGCATGAGAGAAAGATTTGCTGCATACATCCTCCCCTCTGCTGAATTACCCCCATAGTTCAGGGACAGCCAGTCCCAGGCCTCACATCTGCTTCCTTACATGAACCCAGACTCATGAGCAGTTAAGACAAATGTTTCATGGCATTATGTTTAGTAAAGGACTGCACTGGAGCTGCGGGACCAGAAATGTAACTGGTGTCAAGCCTTTCCTCTGGTACATTGTTAAGTCCTACCTTCCTCAATCTCTTTATTACATCCCTTGGATGTTTACTTTGCTTCCTGCCAATAAATTCATCAGACAGGCTTCCTTGCTATTATGGTAGTCATAAGGTACATGGTTAGAGGTGCACTTTATAGGATGCCTAAACAGGCAGTTAATCCTATAAATCTACGTATATCTCTAGCCTATATAGGTTAAAGCTCGTAAAGAAGCACAGTACATTTAGGACCAGAAGTCAACAAGGAGGGAAGTTCTAAACAGCCACTTTCATAAGAACCTTTTGCTCACTCCTGACTGAGGCTGAGCCTTAACACAAGTCTGCTGCAAGCCCCAAACCTCACCTCCGCCTGTAAGAGGAAAAAGCACCTCAAAACCAAAAGCATCACTGGGTCCTCGCTGCTCACCCAGAGTCCCACACTCCCGAGCAGTCTGTGCCTCCCAGACCCAGACCACCAGCTTACAACCTTGTCAAAAATGGAAGAATGTGGTTTTGGGGTCAATGTGCCTTTTTCCTTTAGAAAGCATTGTGGGGCGAGTGGGGGGAACAACAGGCAGCATAAGCAAGCTTACACACACACACACACAGTTGAAACCGAAAGAAAAAGCATTCCAACAAAAACAAATGATTTCCAGATTAATGCTTTTTCCTGTCCTGGTACAGGACAAACCATCTTAAAGTGCTAGCGAGATGTGTTTCTCCTAACTTTGTTCTCCAACAGATGCGAAGTACTTCTGGGGAAGCAGAGAGTGGGGCTGTAGAGATTCCTTACAAAACCTATAAACCTGAAAAGAGCCAAAGTAACAGCTAGCGGTGACTTCTTGAATGAACTTGCCTTGAGACCAAAGCAAAAGGCCCTGGCTCTTGATCCCTAAGGACCCTTGAAATAACGAGAGGAAGGATGCACATACACCTAAGTTAATTTATTCAAAGTTTAGGCGCACACCCCCTTACCTTTGGCAACACACAGCATAAATATTCACTAGGGAATGGAGCAGGGCAGGGGAGACCAGAAGAAACACTACACATCTTGTGAGTCACAGCAAGCCATAACAGAGGATTCATTAACTGGATTCAGGTGATCCTATTAGCTTTGCAATTGCTGCACATCAGGCTGCAGAGTAATTAGGGCTGCAATTCAGAAGGATTTACCAGAACGTTTTTTTTATTAAAGCACAGTTGTTGTTAATCAGCCTGACTAAAGTCTTCAGAACTATTGGCCTGCTGCACAGGAGTCATAATTACTTCATCCACTTGGGAAGAAGGGCATCAAAGAAACTGCCTGGGATCTTCGACACATTTAGAGGAGCAAAGAAAACCCACGGAATTCAGTGGGACATCTCCCTTTGACATCACCACAGGCTTTTGATCAGGTTTCCAAGTGGAACATTTGGGAGGCCAGCAGAGAATGTAGAAATATCGAGCCTACATAGGAAGGATTTTCCATCGGAAATATACCATGGCACCACCCAGATGTATTAGTTGACTCAGAGTTACTGCATAAGTACTAATTGCTGCCTAAAAGTTTAGTGGTCCACCTGAATTACATGATCTCTTATCTGCTGAGGATGTTTGGCCACCCTGCAGCATCTCACAGAAGCAGGGCCCATATTTCCTCTTCTGGAAGGCAGGGCCTTTTCCAGTGCAGACAGACCCAGCCACTCCAGACAGGCACAAAGGGCACGCGTCCCCTAACAGAGGGCTGGAGCGAGATCGGCTCCTGGTTTCTCAGAGCATGGCCAGCCGTGGGAACAGGAGGACGCATACTGGCTCCAGTCCCTCACCTCACTGCCACCAGGTTAAGGCGGGTGTGATTCAGGTGACAGAGAACTGGGTTCAACAAGTCTGGCCGCAGGATTGGGAAAGAGGGAGGCAGCCAGGCACCTGCTGTCCTGCAGTGCTCCCGCGGATGCTGCACACAGTGCCCTGCACAAGAGCAGGAAGGCGCGAACACACCAGCAGAGGCGAGAGGAGAAGCGGTGTCCCTCTCTGACCTCTCAAACCAGACTTGGTGGGTGTAAGATGGGCTCTGTGTGTCAGGCTGTCCCTCTTCCACCAGCACTGCCTGTTCCCCTTCCCAGCCCCCTCTGCTCAAAGGGTTACCACCAGTACACATTGCCCCCTTTCCCAGTTTCATCCCCACCATACCAGCTGGCATCTGCAGCGAGCACGTTCCTGCCAGGAGGGAACCAGCAGGCCACACTGCTCGACTGTTAGACCACAAGACTACACTTCAACAACAATAAATAATTCCTGTGCATCTGGGTACTCCGTAATAAACCTTGCCAGACCCTCCAAAACCAAACATTCTCACCCGTATTAAGCAAGACAGTTTATCAACAGTCTAAAGGGAAGCTCAGAAAGGAGAACATGAGAAAAGAGCATGTAGAAACATGCACGTACACCCAGACTGTGGGGACAGGGAAATAACATTAGAGCAATAACAAGGAGCCAACCATCACCACAGGCAGAGGAAGGGAAGAGAAGAGATCCGTTTGTAATTACCAGGCACGTTCAGAAGAGATACTTGGAGTTTTTGCTCTCTGAAGAGCAAAGACTGATGCATTCTGTTTTGCCCAAGGTCTCCAAATAACTGATTTGATGCTCCCTGTACTGCCTTGTCCAAGCCTGGGCTCGGTCCCGTGGGAAGTATGTGGTGGATCTCTGACAGGGTCTCCCTCAGAAACATCCTATTCAAACACATGGCAGAGAAGACAGAAGGGAGACTCTGACCAGTGCAGGAATGCGATTCTGAAGATGTATATTTTGTTTCAATAAACAGATTAAATGAAAGCATTAAAAATCTTACTATTCCAAGCAGAGAGGATAGGGGAGATTTTGCCAGCTCGCCCTCCTTGAGCACACGTGCCCTACAGGGAAGGGATTCACTTCCACAAGAACTTGGGTTCAGTTGCCCAATCTTGTGGACTTTCCTGAGACGGCAAGCTGGGAGAAGAGAGGCCATCCACTCATCCCACAGCCAATATGCCAAGACAGTTTGGGTGATGTCCTGAAGTGATCCTTTCGCTCCACTGATGTAAGGGGAGCCTGTACAGTGTCTAAACCTAGCATAGGTTTTACGTCATTAGCCCCATACAGCACCTAGCACAGGACTAATGATCTAATGCAAATAATTAAACACAAAATCATGGTTGGCAGTTGACTGAAGAAGGGAGTTGGCTGGAACAGCTCATAGTGACAGTTTGTTCTTCCCTTGCCCTGATTCAACTTGCAGAGAGGTGAAAAGTGCTGTCTTGCCTGGCAGGGATCCCTCAGCATCTCAGTACAGCAGAGACAAGGTCCCCTCCAAATTCCCAGCCCAAATAAACCACCTGTGAACTGTCTGACCAACTGCAGAGGGGATAACTGTTGGCTCTGACCTGCTGGCATCCTTCCAAAAAGGGTTAAAGACAAAAAGACACTCCAAAAGCTTCTTTTCCAAATAAAGCAATAATAATAAAAACAGACGTGATCTTCGTAAGTCATCAGTACTGACCTTAACTAAACATTTTGTTCTTTTGCAACTGGACAGCAGAGCTAGGTGTAGAGCTTGCACCAAGCGCTCAAATGATTTAGCTCCTTTCTCAGTCCACGTATTAGCCATGAACAGACTCCAGCTTTGGTGACTTTACTTATTACGTTCAATTATGCAGTGTATGCTTTATGTGAACATATTTAAGCCAACAGATAATTCACAAACGATTCCTTTAGTCACCAAATCACATGGTGACTTCCAAATCCAAGATCACCTAAATCACCTACTGAATTTGTATTCCAGTTGGAGACATCCTTAAGGGACCTGGTTTTCTAGGCACTGCTTATGGGATATCTCAGCACAGGTGTGGGGGAACTTCCTTAGTCACTTTTTAAGATCTAGGCCACATTTCTCTTTAATTTTAAATCTGAAAGTCATGCAAAGTTTCCAAATTACAGACTTGCATTCCACAGACACTGCTGAGAGTAAACTATTAACATTCCCATGAAACTCTTGAAAAGTGCTGCACACACAGCCGGAAGCTCTATGTGCTGTTTCCCTTTGAATCCTTTTTAGTTCTCACCCCTGCCCCCCCAGGCTTCATTGAGCTCTACTGGACATAAACAAGAGTTAAACATTGCCTTTTGTAGTGCATCACACCACTTGATACTTGATTCACAGACCCTCCAGGCCTAGAAGGCTTTGCGTTCTTAAGGGACTATGTCTCCAAAATGAAGCCTTCTTTGTGTGTTTTCCTGTTTACACTTATTGTTTGCAGTCATAGTTTGCATCTTTTTTTTTTTCTTGCAAAGCAAGAAGCAGTTTCAATTAAGAAATTACAGATTCCTGTAAATATTCCCTACTTGGAGAGGGTAAAGGAGAGGCTTCTGTGGCAGAGGAAGAGTTAAAAAAAACAGAATAAGAATTATAGCCTGTTTCCTTTTCAGATTTAAGTGACTACTTAAAATCCCTTGCATAGAAGACACCTGTCTTCTAGTACACGCAGCTGAAGCAGTTACACGAAGAAGCAAAAGGGGACACGCTGAGTCCCAACAGCTACTCAAGAGCCGTGACACTTGCTAAAAGCTATTGGCCGTTATCAGAAAAAACGGCCAACAGCACAACCACCCATTCCTCTCAGTCTATGTCTGCAGGAAATGTGATAATTTTTTTTTTTATATATATACCAAAATATAAATAAGGACACAGGACTTCTCAGCTTGTTATTTCACACAACAGCCCTGCCACAGGGGTGCTGGCCGCAATCATGTCCCTGCTAACTAGGGCAGTGAAGAACGGGGAAGGAGAAAGACAGTGCTCACACTAAACTGGTTCTCACTGCTTATTTTGAAGCAACACACCTGAAAGCATGTTTAGAGCCAGGAAAGAGGAAGACGTAAACTAGAAGTAGGCTGTGCTCTTCCAGTCAAAGCTTTGCTCTGCTCACCAGGAGTATCTGACTGCAGGCAATTGAAACTGACTCTTCGGTGTTGTTTGGTACTTCGTATTCTTGTCTGTGGCCAGTGGTAACCTACATGACAAGACTCCTTGCCTTCCCCACCCCGCTCTTCCAAACATGACAGTTCACCCAAACCCCAGCACTGGGCTCTCACTCACTCAGGAAAGGCCTCTGCTTTCAGGAAACTGGTTACTTCCACCAAAGCTGCCCTGGTAACAAGTTTAATGAATGAGGAATGCCCTAAGGAGAAAGGAGACAAGCGAGAGTTTGGTGCGGCGCGTCCTCCCCGCCCTGCTCATGGAACACCCGTCCCTCCCAGTGCTGTGAAGAGCATTCACCAGGGCTCCCCAGAGCTGGACCTGGAAGTCAGGCTGTCCTGAAACACCACCCTGAGATCCTCCTGCATACTCTGCATCTCCTCCTGGACAACTGCCTGTGGCTTCTTTCTTCGGGGCTTCCCACGTAGCAGGATGCTGCTGCTGGCACTTCTGCAGGGGACACCTGCCCGGGTGGCGATGGCTACAGATCAGGACTCCAGCAGCTGGGCAGTCTGGCACGATACCTTACACCTTTGCTTACAGCAGGCATTGCAGAAGACTGGGCCACAAGGTTCTGGTGAAAGCTGGCTTGTTAGAAGCTCTGTTCTTCTGTTCTTTTCCAGATTTCTGTTGGTGGCTAAGCCCAGGGGCTGCTCAGAGCCTGCACAGGATGTCCCCTTCCCTCCATCTCCTGCCTGGAGGAGCTCCCAGCTTTGCACAGCCAGCTCACAGCATGAGGATTCCCCTTCCTGCAGCGGACCAGATCCCAGCAGCACACACAAAACAAGTGTTTTCCAATCCATCTTCTCTCCCCAGCAAGCCTAACTCTCACTCCAGTGGCACCTTCCCAAAGCCCAGTGCCACTTGGGGCTTTACAAGAATGCTGTCCCCTTTAGCCTGACAGCTCCATAACTGCAGGGCATCTGCTCTCTGAAAAGGGGGAAGTATCACACAGTGGCACCTGGCTAGCAAAGGATCAGCATTGAAACATCCATGCTACCGGAGATGGCCAACTCAGGGAGATGTCTAACAGACAAGGACAGGATTTGACCCGAGCAAGGGAGCCAAGCACCTGCCAAGGAAGGACAATGAAGGCAGCAAAACTCAGCAAGCCCAGAGACCAGGCAGAGCATTTCAGTAGAGACCGTGGAGCAGAGTCAGTGTTTCCAGACCTGACTGGCAAGCAGGCAGGATTAAAGCTCCACTTATAAAATTACAAGGTTAATAGATGTTACAAGCACATTACCAGGTGTCGTGACTTGCTGGAAGCACATCCCAGAAGACAGCAGAAGCAATTACAAGCACTCTGTTCACTATCCAGCTGCATCAACCACCTGTAGGCACTACTTATCAACCCTTTATTGATGTAAACTTAGCACAAAGGAGGATCTGATGTGTCCAAACCATGGCACATGTCCTTTGAGACAGCCTTGCTCTGACAGAGTTCATCATAAACACAGCCCAAACACATCAGTCATTTTAAAATTTATTCAAAAAAGAAAAAAGCAGCCATCAGAGCCAAACTGTGCACTGTTTGTAACAATGTAGACATAACCTGCTCCAGCGACAAGAAAACAGCAAAGAAAACCACTTAGGTAAGCAATGGAAGTCCACATGGCATGACTCTTCTGCTGACTTTCAGGCAAAAATCAATCATCTTGGGAGGGCCAGAAACAACAGGAAGTGGAAAACTAAAATATGGGTAGGCTGAAAGGTCTTGTCCTAATGCACACTTGGAATGGGGAACTACTGTACCATTCTTCTTAGGAGAAGCCTAGTGAGATCTCCTGTCTTAATCTGGACTATCTAGAAGGGACAGAAACCTTCTAAGAAGCGGCAGGGGTTTTGTACATCCCCTTAGCTTCACAAACTTGGTCCAAGACAAAGCCTGTAAAGTTTCTGAAGGAAGAAGCAGTGACCAGCCCAGAGCTGGGCAACAGATAAAACAGCAAACACCAACACAACCAAGCACCTGTGAGCAGGATGGATAGCAAAAAGCCAAACTAGTCCAAACCCGCAAGGCCATGACAGCATTTTCCAGGAACTTGCAACACCGCCTTCAGGGTGGGGATGAGCAACCATTGTCCACGCCTTGTTGCATTGTAGTCATTTGTACGGTTACCGGATTGCACTGGAATACCAGCTCCACGTGGATGTGTGGGTAAGGACCCTCACAAACCCCAGCAAAGGCAAATCATTTCTCACAAATACGCATGTTTTCACCCTGCTTGCAAATGAAACGCACAGAGGCATCGCAGGCTCTGTGCATCGCGCCGTGATTTGGATAAAGACAGGAGGCACCTCTTCATTTTAACAGGTTGTCTGAAAAGGGTTATAAAAGCAACTGTCTGGAGAGAATTCCCCACCACAAACAGCTTCAGCACACTCCACCCAGCCCACATAAAAGGTGAGCAGCAGGGACAGGCCAAGAATCCGACTGCTACAGGCTCCAGCTCTGGGTTTATGTAGGAGAAAGAAACCCCACCAATGCTCCCCAGCTCCCTGCTCTCCCCCTTATGCCAAAAGAAAAGACTTGTGGTCTTCTGTATTTTCAGCAATGTCCTTGCGACATTAAATAGCTGATGGATATATTAGCATGCGTGCTTCAGGAAAAATCACACAGCCCTTTTCTCTTCCCTATGTAGTGTTTTATCCAAATCCAAACTGAGAAATAAAGCACTCCATCCATGCACTGCAGCTTGAATCAGTACAAGAGTGACAGGAAATATGGCTTTTGAAGACACTTTTCCCTGTCCTTTCTCAGGCTACTCCTCCTCTGGAGACACAAAGCAGAATGTGTCTCTTCCTCTCTGCTGAAGCTGAGATCAAACAGCAGCTTTACCACATCACAAGTTACAATTAAGCCTAATCCTGGCAAAAGATGATTCCCTCACCAAATGCTAAAGCTCTCCTGGCATTTCTCTTCCTATTGTCTGCATCTAGCCCTGTATTTATAAGATTAGCCTCAAATTAGGACAGTTTCCTCATTCTTCTTTCACTCTTACTACAGCCTGGTTCCTGGGAATCTGATCCTATCTTCCACAGAGGTTACTCCCTGTTGATAGGAAATATCTAGTGTATGTGGGCAGGAAGCACCAACAGAGGATTAAAATCAGGATTAAGAGAGAGCCCTTGTTACAACATATCTCCGTAATAGATCAGGAAACCCAGTGGGCCCATTTGATCAACAGGAACACTAGGAACCTGTCTCACTCTTGTGCTTCCACACAGTGTCTCGCCCCACTGTGGCATGGGTTAAAGTAGCACACGGGGGCTTTGGGGCATGACAAGTTGCCCTGGCCCATCCAGCTACTTCTATGTCACCTATTTCTCCTTAACCAGAAGCACAGTACTTAAGAAGTGATGGGAGAGGACAGGTCAAACAAAGCAAATGCTTTTGGAATTGGTGTCTTGCCCCAGCACTACTCAGAGGAGACAAGAGGCAGGTTTAGTGACCAGGGCAATGGCTTTCCATCACCCAGGGAAACTTCATTTCAGGGGCTGGTGAAGAACAACATGTTCAGGGTGTTTGTTGAAGAAAAGCCCCTCTCCCTGCTTTGGCTGTCCTACACCAAATACAAAGCACCAAACAGCACCAAAGAGTCAGTTTCAGTTGCCTGCAGTCAGATACTCCTGGTGAGCAGAGCCCACCTATCGCAATATCCCTTTGAGAACAGACGTACAATAACCTCAGGAGTTTCTCTCCTCCAGCCACGTACTTTGGCATCTTTCTTCCCCAAACAGAGAGGAAGAGCAGCATCTCCATCCTCCATAAAATCTTCTCACATACACGCAGTAACAGTGGGCTACATATGGCTTATTCCAGGACAGTATCTGCTTGGAAGAGCGGAGGAACCAGAGCCACTAAGCTCAGCTGGATCAAGCTCCATCCTGTCTGTCTCCAGCAGTAGCTGATAGCAGCACCTAGGGAAGAATGTAAGAACAGGACAAGAGTGCAGCTACGTTTCATTACAAATGCTTTTCTAGGCTCCAGCTATTTGCACCTCCAGGACTTTCACAATCAGAGACTGTGTATCGGTACAGCCCTCGATGGATTTTCCTTGCATTAGATGCTCCAGTCTCCCCCAAACCTGCATAAACTTTTGCTCACCATAGATTTACACAGTGCACTTACACGGTTTGTTCTCAGGGTGTATTCTTCCTAGGAGCCAATTGTTTTTTTGTTTAAAACAAACAAAACTTCTCAGCACCAAACCTTGTTCCTATAGCCCAGTTCACTGTGCTTCTGAGATCTTTCTCCCAAGTGACATTACCTGTTTTGAGTCCATCGAACTGCGTCTTAGATGAAGATGGCTCCCTCTCCCTCCTTGATTCCTTTGTTTCTCTCAGCATCATACAGCACAACCCCACGTTACATGGACTTTCTATAGCTATTCACTGTAGCTTTTGTTTTTTGCTGCTCTGAACAGTGAGCAGCAGACTTCATCTGCCGTATACTCCTCTTTATCACTAACAGACCCACTCAACAGCTCTGGCCTTTGACAGGCCCTTGCCACAGCTGACCGATGTCAACTCTCCATCAGGAAAGCTGGCCGTTCACCTTTCAGTCTTCATTTTCCATCTTTCAGCTTATTATTTACTCATTAGAGACCCCCAAGAGATATCTTGAAACCCTGAGAGCATAACAGGACCCCTGGCTTCCCAGAGTCTGGCCACCCATGGGGTATTTTCCCATCTGCTCTCTCACTTTACTCCTCAGCTTGCTGGCCTCAACAACATCCCCCAGGAAGGGTCCCATTTGCGGGTGTCTGTGCCAGCGAGGGAAGGAGAATAGCTGCACCCCAGGCACAGCGCAGTCGTAGCATTTAGTACAGACTCACACAATGTGATGGCAGCAGCCAGGCACCACCAAGGCTGCTCTCCTCAGGCTCAGCATCCTTGGCTCTGTGAACTCAAGCTATGCCAGACCACTGCAAGAAAATACTGGAGCTCAGTTTTTTTTGTTGTTTGTTTTGTTGTGGGTTTGGTTTTTTTGTTTTTTTTTTGGTTTTTTTTTTTGGCCTGAACAGGTCCCCACAGAAGCACTACCAGGACTTCTTCCTGTAATTCCCTGCGCTTGGAGCAGCCACAGAGCGAACTGTCATTACTCAGCAGCCCAGCTCACTCCCAAACCCTGGAAAATATCTCAGTACAACAGAGATGAACAGAGCACAGCCTTTTCCCTCTAGTGAGGATCTGCCATCCTGCTACTCACAACCCACTCCAGATTGTCCCTGTGGAGTTCATTCTTCACCTCCCAGCCACACTACGCCTCTGTGAAGTGTCCTTCAGACTCCTCCACCCCAGAGCTACCCGCATTTCAGCACCCAGAGAACAAGCCCCAGGAAAAGCACCTTCCTCTTCTTTCACAAGAAGCAGTTGATTGCTTCAGATAATGATATTAAGTGAACAAGTTGGACACTTAGAAACAAGATCAGTTCCCACAAAGACTGGGTAGTAATGAGAGTGGTTAAAGACAGGTAATGAGTGGGTGGCATTTGTCAGCTTCATAATGCAGATAATTTGTTTATTACTTTTGCTACTGCTTTCGCTGCTATTGGAATGCAACTAAATAATAGCACCTATGAGTCCTGCCGAGTATCTGTCATCCCTGACCTACAAACATCCCTGGGCCTCCGTTGCACATGCAGCTGCACTGGACATGTACTGGCATCACATGGCCAATAGAACATATCCCACCTTTCAGGAAGAAAAGCAAAGACCTCCCAAGACAAAACCAAATGCATCTCCACAAGGAACAGGCTCGCACAAGTTGTGGACCTTGAAAACGACTAACCATCATCTAGAGTTGCATTCATAGTTATTTCAGGACAGCAACGTCTGGGAGTTATTCTGGACTGCCAGAGTTCAGAGCTTGATTTTTAACAATGAGGCAGGGAGAATGTTTCTGCATGCATCTTCATTTCTTGGTGACCAACCAACACTAGTTGCGACAGCCACCATTTTTGAGGTGAGGCAACCACACCCCAGCCCATCACCAAGCATCGGTGTTCCCTGTTTAATGCACTTAGACTTCTAGTCGGGCTCAGGGCGGTGACTGACCTTGTAAACCAAAGGCTGGCAGCAGCATTAAGAGCTTTCCTCATGCGCTGTGTATGATCAAGGACTGCTCTCCACAAGACAGATGGGCCTCTGCTGAGAGGATCTGTCTTCTCCCTTTGTCTGAGAGGGGTCCGGCTATTCCAGTCTAGGCAAGGAAGCTGCAGGCACTGGACTGATAATGCTACTGGACTGATAACGCTACTCTAGGAGAAGCGTGAAGAGGCAACAAGCCTCTTCCAGGCCACCGTTGGTTGGAGCTAATGACCGACAATGACGGTCCCCTCACGTTGACTGAAAACTATCTCAGTGGTGGCACTGATCCTGTATCAGGAACTGCACGCTGGCAGACAGCAGCTTCGAACACGATCAGATTTTTCATTAAAAAATTGATATTTGTAAGTTTTGCTACGTGTGCACACATGCACTTCTCTCCACTTTTACCAAATTTAAAACTAGACTGGGAATTTCTCTAGAACAGCCTCAGCAGCTGGCAACACAGGAAAGGAACAAACTGGCTGCTTTGTGCTCTTTCAGACAGTTTTTGTGCAGTTCAGAACAGTTCAGCCCCTTATTTGGACCCCCATTAGCCTGCCACCCCTCAACACCATGTTCTGCTGCAGGACTCACTAGTCAGAGGCAGACAGGGTCAGCGGAGAGCTGCTGCTTCGCTGACTTTCAATAACAACCCTCCGGCCCCTCCCCAAACCACTTAAGTCCTTCCCTTTGCAAAGAAAAACATGCTGCAGGGACATAAATAAAAATCAGCAGCGAATTTCAGCACTGAACTGCACTATCAGTGCATGTTTGGGCACAAGCTAGCGCCCACTGAAGTCAGCAGAAGTTTGGAAAGACAAAACACCTCCCACACAAAGGAGAGACAGAGGAAGCAGTCAGAGCTGCAAGGCAGATAAGCTGCCTGTTGGAACAGGCTTGGACTGTCCTAGCAGGAAGAAGTTGTCCAATGAGAGGGAAAGCTATTTGGGGAATGAATGAATAGTGAAGGTTTTTTTTTTTAAAAAAAAAAAAAAAAAAAACACCTTTCCCAAACATCTCTCTCAGCTTTCTGCCAAATGGATGCAGGGCCAGGACTTGCAGGAGCCTGCATGAACCTCTAGTGCAGAATCACTTGAAGACAACAGCCTGGAAGGGCGCAGAAGCAAGGTGATGAATGGTAGAGAGGACACTGACAGAACGGATAGCACAGGTGATCCTTGCTTTGTAGGAAGCGAGGGCAACTTTCTCTGGGCTCAGTGCCCCTTCAAACTCACATCCAGCATCCTGCTGTGAACGGATTCAAGAGGATCCTGCCTTGGCTCTCAGGGGGTCTAATCCTGCATAGACTGCTGCCTGCTCTAAGCAGCAGGGAGTCAGCCATCCATGGAGAGGAAAGAGGCCATTTTAGAGCAAGAACCAAACTGCATCACTGGAGCAGAGCAGTAAAAATGACAGGTGCAATTCAGAGCCACATCTGGGGAAGGAAGGGGGGTTCTTACTCCAGACCCATGGTCACAACCCCCCCCCCCACACACACACTTCATTTCAAAATCTCCCATACACAAAAAAGTTGCGTTGCTGGGTGTCACATCCACCATCAAACCTCAGAGCTCAGCTTCCTGCTAGCACAGGGCTTTCAATAATGCCGCATCAGTGACCAGGGCCTCGCCAACGCACCAGTCTGCTCCCTCCCACTTTGTGCAGGGTTTATCACAATTCACCTCTCAGAAAAAAAACATGGCAAAACCATCAGCCAAACTAGAGCCGTCCTTAGAAGAAAAGGGGAAAAAAGACAATACAGACCAGAAACAGAGAGTGAACTTCATAAAAGCAAAACTCCAAATTACAATGAATCTGCCCTTGAGGCAGTGATAGAAGATGAGAAGAGCAGAGTGCCTGAATGCAGAGATTTTCATTGCTACCAAAAGGCAGCGAGAAACCCAGCAAATGACTTTACATAAGCCAGATGTTTCTGAAGAGAAAGAAAGTAGGAAAATAAATAAATCTGTCTGGATTCTCCTTCTTCCACTCATTCCTGGTTCCCTTACCAACCACTTTTTAAGGCCCTACATACTATTGGATTCCTTGTGCCACTGAGCAGCACTGATCCTCTCTGCTGATCTCTCCGTAGCACATTTGGTCTCCCTTTCCAACAGGCTGCAATGTTTAAGAGAAAGACAGGACTCCAGCCTCCTGCAGAAGGAACCCCAGCTTCACAGGAACAGCTGCCAGGTGAGAATACCTCAAATCCCAACTATCCGAAGCAACAAAAAGCAGTGGAGAAGCCACAGAAGCAAACAAGGATAATGCAAAACAAGAGCAGCTTCAGCTATGAGCACCAACAACCAGAGCAGAATACAAAAAGAAAAGACAAGGAGCATTGGTGATCTCACTATGCACCATGTGAAGAGGGGGTCCACACCATGTGGGGCTGGGGGGGCCTACACGGCCCACCGAGGCCAGGCATCAGCAGTCTGGAGCTGTACAGCCAGCCTGGGTGCCTGCGCCTGCCACATGATTAAGTTCCCAACCCACAATTAATCCCCAACCCTTGACTGTGCCATCAAAGTTCAACCACAGCTTCCGTCCTGACCCAGGTCCCAGCCCAACAACACCATCAGGATACGGCCAAGCAGGGGAGCGTGGAGGTGTGAGGAATGAGCCCACAGGCACCACAAACTCACACAGATCCACTGCAAGCAGCTCGTCGTCTCCAACCTCTTGTGCCAGCGCCATCATGGCTGCCAAGGGTTGCTGCTGACACCACAGGCAGAGGTGTTCAGCTGCTGCCAGCCGCTGAGAAATGACTTCTGGACATGTTCTCCCACACCTTACACCTCCTTCACAAGATCCAGCTGTGTTTTTGTAGCCACTGCAAAGGCCACCAGCAAAGTCTGTCAGGCCTTCCCGGGCCACCAGCCGGGGCTTCCCGCCATGTGCTTACCTGAGGTAGCAAAACATACATGGGCATAAGTGCAGCTCCTGAGGTGTTTTGGAGAGGTAAAGGGTGAAAGCAGAGCCATAGCCAGATTATTAAAAGGAGACAGTGCTTACCGAGGTAATTCCCCCATGCTCCAAGCCCTCCCAGCCCAGGAAGAGGCCCCTGTCCCTCCACCCTGGGACTGCATGGGACAGCAGCCTTGACAGGGAGGGATGTGCTGTGGAGAGGAGGCAACAAAATGGTTGCCCCTTCCCAAGCCAAGGGAGCACCACCGCAGGGTCCAACCCCACATTGTTCCCCCACCCACGGCACCATGCAGATTTAAGGCCGGCACCACACAAACAGCCATTTGAACTTATGCATGGCCCCGGGAAGTGCAGCCACACGCACATTTGCTGCTTTGTCATGGCTCTGGCCAAACTGTACATGGCGGCCTGGACCCCACTCTGCCACCCCAACATGGCAGCCCTGAGCAGCTCCTGCCTGCCCAAGCCTCCTTGGTGCAAGACAACCACCAGCACACAGCACAGGTTTCTCACCTCTCAGTAGAAGACTATCAGCTTCAGTGTCTTTTCTGAGCAAAACCCCATCTTCTAGTCTATAACCCGCCTTCCTCCCCTGCAATGGTCACAGCCTCCATGAAAGTCCTCAGCAGGAGACCTCATTGCTGAGGAATCTTCTGGACAGTGGCCCCCCCACAACCCTTGCTACTGCTGTTGCCGCATCTCCGGAGGCATTGCCTGATGGTGCTGGCAAACCATCTCCAGCTGTTTCCATCCCCAGTCTGCCCACTGCCAGCCAAGCCTGCTCCAGGCAAGCTGTGTCCTCTCCATGAAGGCCACCCAATCAAAAGCAGCATGGAGGAGCAGGCAAGAACCTCCCACCAGAACAGGACGGCTCCTGCGGGCTGGGGAGGGAAAGCCATCAGCAACAGATGGACCAAAGCAGCAAGATCATCACACAGCAAGAAAGTCAAATGACAGTCAACAAGAAGGGAATTTCACAGCTTGAACAGAGGAACTCATGGGAAGAACAAACAGGGCATGGAAGCTAGATCCAACTTCCCTACATGCTGGACATTTCACCACCTGCCTTCTTATCCCAAATTATTTTTAACCAACCCAGCACTCAGATTTCAAGCACGATTAAGAGAGAAAGATTTGAGGAAGCACAGGAGCAAATGGCTTGAAATCAAGAAGAAACCCCACTTTCAGTTTCTGAGCAGCCCAGAACACGACCATCACAGCCTGAACCAGTCAGCTGTAAATACAGGGATGTGTTGATTAGCTGAACTATTTACATGCTTTCACAACACTGCCAATAGCCTGATTTGATCACACGAAGGATAAAAAAAGAAAACAACCCACAAGTAACCTGGCTACCTTGGAAATGCGAGCACCCACATTCAGATGATGGCAGGAAGAGTCTGCTTTCCCATGTGCATCTCTGGGTGACACAACAGGAGGCAAGTTCAGAGATGCAGAGTTTGACTTGCATCATATTCAAAGTGCATTTGATGCCACACCAAGAAATAAGTGCCTAGGAGAAGGGTAAGTGTAGACACAAGAGAGAAAGCAAGCTACAGTTAACCCCAGAGTCCCTTCTCCAAGCTCACGTCCTGCTTGCTGGGCTCCTGGTGCTGCCACCAGCCCTTCATACCTCCCTTCTGTGGTTGTTTGGGACACATCTCCCCCTGCCCATGCTCTGTCAGTGTCTAGGACCATAAGTAATCCTTGCTGACTGCCTGGGGAACTGCCTTTTTTTTTTTTTTTTAAAAAAACACACTCTCTCCTGTTTCACAAGATGCCAAACAGTTACCCTCGTGTTCAGGATGTACCTGCTGTCCTTGCCCTTTCCCCTCTGGCTGGGGTGAGCAGCCAGCTCTGCCAAACAGCACTGAGGGAAGCAGGCTAGAATGTGCTGTGCAAAGGGCTGTGGGAAGCATTCAAAAACAGCTACCTGGACTTCCCATTGGGAAACTGCAGAAGTTCAGAGCTTTGGGCTTTTGCCCTGACTTGGAATGGAGGAAGAAACTTTGAAAGCACCACCCTGTGGTCCCTCTAGCTACTCAAGAGAGAAAGGCAAGACAAAGTGATCCATGGGGGAAAAAAAAAATTCCCACTCACATTTCCTAAGGGCTTGTGGCATCACATGCGAAAACCCAGCAATAGCAGATCTCGTGGCCAGAGCAGGAGATTACCTGGTTTTGTAGAGCAGAGTACTGCGGAGTATCTTAAAAGTGGCTTGTCTGAATCAAGGGGTTAACCAAGGAGCTTCTCCCTGCCGCGTGTGGGAAGCGGTATCTCCTTGCCAAATTCCACCAATCTGAACATAACCAGCTTTCTCACTCAGCCCGCGCTCCTACGCTCAGCTAGTGCTCGTGCCCGCCTCTGCAAGGGAGTATAGACAGACCCCATGCTCTCTTCTCTCTTTTAACGATTTCTCCAGCATTGACCCTTTCCTGATGTCAGTTCTTGTCTCCTCACTGAATTATTCTGACAGGACAGGACTCGGCTCTCCAAGGAAACCCCCCTGAGCCAAGAAGCACAGTGCAAGACATTTGTAAAACAATGATGGCTGAGGACCAGCCAGCCTGGCTGCTCCCTGCCGTTGAGGCCAGAAGGCTTGGAAAATGCTCCTTTGGGCCCTGTAGGAAAGGGCACTTGCAGATGGCAGGATGCTTTTCAGACAAGCTCTCTCCTTCCTTTGGCAACAAGGCTTTTAAGTGGAGCAGCAGTGGGACACTCACAACAGACTTGCATCTCCCAGGAGAAGGTACCACACAAGAGCTGCCCGCACACCAGCTTTTCTACCAAGGCCATTGCAAACAGCAGCTGTGCCAGCCACAGCTCAGCTACCACTCAAATGTGCTCACAGAGCTAGTGGTAACTGCTAATATCCTATTCCACACCTTAGCAGAAAATCATAAAAGGAAATTAGAGGGCAGAAAATATAGCTATACACCTGACAAGCTGCTCTGCACCTCTTCAGTGCACAGCCAGCCTCTCGTGTTCCTTCATACCTTCTTCAAGAGCTACTCTACCACATAATTACAGAAGAAAACCTAAAAGTCTTCTTTTCCCCACATACCAGGTAGAGATTTTCATTTGTTGAGCCACAAACAGGCCTCTAAATCAATATATAAATTCCCATCACGCAGTCGAGGAGTAAACAAAAAATTCTTACTTGCACACACTCCCTTGGCTCCTGCTTCAGCCTTTGACCACCTACCCTGCTCTGCAACAGACTCAGCACCCACCAGCCTGAGCTCCTAGTAGAATAAAATCAGCAATCTTCTGTGCTCAGGCCCTAGGATTAGAAGAACGAAAAAGACACAAACTTGAGGAATTAAACAATTGAGTAGATGGTAATTTAATTTCTTGCCGTTTAGATTAGAACAAGGAATGCAGGAGAGGGAAAAAAGACGCACACTTTCTTCCCGCCCCCCCCAGCTGGGACGGTGGACTCTGCATCCAGCAACAACCACAGCAGAGCTCACCTGCTTGTTTCCAGGTGAGTTGCAAATGGCAAGCTGTTAATAACCTTTTTGAACAGTCCTTAACAGCCCACTTTTACCAGCACCCAGGAAAAAACAAGTGCCCTGGACACCGGCAGGGCCAGCTCAGTCCTGCCCAGCAGGGAACAGGGCTGTGAGACCAGAAGTCATCAGGCAGCTGCCCGCGAGGCCATGACTTCTTGCTTTCCTACCAAAAGAAAATCTGCTGTCGCAACAGTTGTGGGCAAGGCTTTGCTGTGCCTTCACAGGCCACACTTAAATGGCAGACAAAAGTGTCTTTACTTTATCTATGTATTTTTGGCACAGAGGAATGGCTGGGGTCAAAGCCAGTCCCATTCTCAAGCTGTTCTTTGTTCTCTGGTTTATCCAATACCCCATCCCTCTCCTCGCCCTCCCACCTCCCCCTCTCCATTTTACCACAGGTCTTAAAAATTAAACTGTGCACGAAACCAAACACCACGCTTGAACACTACCCAGCAAATGCTCTTCATGGTCACAGACGAATACTAATCGGCCATAAAAAAATGGATAAGAGAACAGCATGCCCTTATATGGGCAGAGGCTAGACAAGCATCTCACACAAACATCATTTTTAAAGAAAAAATAATATTTATTTGCAATATAAACAAAGTCCCAATATTGGATCAGTATATATAGGGTCACTAGTTTTCCTTCATAACTCAGAAAGCAGAACCACTCCTCGCTAACAAGCTCTCATTTGTACTAATCAGAAAATGCATCTTTTTTTTCCTTTAAAGAAGAAAGACTACTAACAGCACGGGAAGCCTTTACAAACCAGCTTAGCTGTAATGCAATACAGATGCACTGTCAAAAAAATCCCTGAAAAAGTAAATTCCTCCATGAGGTAAGATGCAATTAGGATATTCTCAATTTGCTCACTCACAACCGTACTTACACCCATTCTCCCTTCCAATGACCCATGATCCCAATGTTGTTGCAAACGAAACCCAACAAACAAACAAAAAACAACCAGAAAACAAGAAAAGAAGCTCATTCCAACATTCTGGTAACATCTTTAACAAAAAGAACAGTTTCAGGATGTGACAGCGTCAAACATTCCTCCAGATGGAGTGTTTTTTTCTTTTTCTTGAAAAAAGTACAAAAAACTGGATATTTAGAAAAATCCGTGGCTTTTTCTCAGTTACATGAGTTAAAGTGGCCAGGGAGGGGGGAGAAAGGAGGGACTACATTGCAGCCAATAAAGAAATCTCCAAATCCGTTCTGCCCTCCTCCCAGAAATTATTACCACTTCCTCCCCCTCCCAGCTCAGTATAAGGTGTTTGCCAAACACTAGCCAGAAATATAAACAAGTCTTCTCAGAATAGAAGGCACGGCATAAAGTTATTCGAAAGAGGAAGGAAAAAGAGTCAGAACCTCTGTTGAAAGCNATAAAAATTCTCTGTTACAACGCTCGTCATCATTTCCACATCTCTCCACTCCCCTTGCACGCTCCACGCGTGACGATTCAGTCCCATCCCGCTATGCAACCCTCACTCTGCTCCAGGCTCTTGCCGCGTTCCCCCTTCCACCCCACACGTGCACACATGGGAAAAGACTCGAGTGCGCACGAGGAACGCCAACATCACGACTCCTTTCTTTACTTGGGAAGCTGGAATGATTTCAGGCCAGCTGGATGACATTAAGTCAGTCAACAGGCAGCAGAGAATGAAGCTGGGCTCAGACATGCTTCTACCAACTCTGGAGGCTACAAGAGTTTTACCTCTGGCAATAGCAAACAGTGTTTTTGGCAGGGGTGGCATTAAAAAAAAGCTTGCGGCTTAGTCACCTTGGCTGAATCAGTGCAGAGTTTGTGATTGTGAGTGCAGGAGTGGTGAAGGGGTTGCATTTAAGCCCAACTGGCCTTCACACATAACAAAGCTTCCTACCAGATGCTAACAACAACAGCAGCAGCATGTATCTCTCTCTGGAGTACCCAGTAATATGCCAGGACATACCAAGGCTTCACAAAGTGTGCAAAATGCATTTGGTCAATATAAACATTTGATTAAAAAAAATAATAAATGATCAAACAAGAAACAGAATAAAATACTGGTTTTGCAACCTCGTCTGTACAAACAGTCAGGAACTTACATATTTAAAAAGAGTTTGAACCCAAAGCTCGAGTAAGATCTACCTTTTCTTTTTTTAAAATCAAAAAAAAGTAAACTTGGGTTTTAAAACAGTCTTGGCCCAACACCTTTTGTTCAAGGTTTCCAAGTGCATAAATCTCCTCACTTTCCACAGCAAGCTAACCCCTGGTAGCTCTTCACACGTGTGCGTGCTCTGACAGTCCCAATGCACCCAGGAAAGCGGTTATTGCCGGTAACAGCTGTGTTCAAAATGCTGTAACATCGCCCGTATTAAATAACCCCCTGTAAAAAGGCTACCTCTTCAAACCACTTTGATCAGGATACTAATGAACGGCATTAGCCTTCTTAAAGCAGCAATCAGGCACCTCTGCCCAGAGAAGCTAGTCCTTTCAGAGCTGCCTGGCAAGACAGATATTTTTTGTAAGAGTTGAAATGCTCAAGAGAAGCGATTCGATGCTCGAGTTCCCAACCAGACAGCATCCCCTTCATGTGGACTCCAGCGTGTTCAGCTGAAACAGGTTGTGGTTGGTGGGGGTGGTGAAGTAGAGCTGTTCGCTGGGCGAGCGGTTGTCGCATGGACTGTTGAGTCCCAGAGTCCTCTCAAAGTCCAGTAGCTGGCCCATGAAGTTAAAGTTTGGGGAGATGTTGGATTTTTTCCTTTTCACAAAGTCATAGGCATCGTTCAGAGACAAGTTGAGTTTTTGCATCAAGTAGGCGACCGTGACCGTTACAGACCGGCTGATGCCAGCGAGGCAGTGAACAAGGATCCCACACTTCTTGGAACGGGCCTCATCTGAAACAAGACAAGGGGAAGGGGGAGTCTATTATTCCGCACCAAAAATGCACAGCTTTGGAGCAGGGCCAGGTGGCAGCTGCACGCTCACAGGACCAGGACGGCTGCCAGAACTGGATCCCCTGCTCCCAGTGACACCATCTCGCATCCCTTGGACACCACCTCCCTCCCCAGAGGGCTCCCGAGACATTCCCACCATGCAGCAACGCTGCACATCCCCATTCGGCCCAGCAAGGCCGTGCATCTCAGGCTCCTGAGAAGCACTAGTCAAGCCTGGCAACTCACCCCTTCCCTAGGGAGCATCTGCACCCTCTGAAGGCAGGTAGGGCTGGAGACAACAGCTCCAGGGAGATGCTGGGCACAGCACAGCCACCTCCACACTAACACCAGGCTGCACACGACATGAGGGTACAGCCCGACGCCACGCAAGCTATTCTCATCCTTCCACTAGAAAGTTATCCGAATGTAGTCAAGGCCAATTTAAGTGGAGTCTGAAGTGCAGGAACTTCCCTTATTGTGAAATCGTTCTTTAGGATCGAAAGAAGTGCACTTCACTACAAACAAACGCTTGTGTTGGAGGAGACTCTCAGAATGAATGGTAGCGGGGAGCAGGAATGCAGGCTGTACCAAAAAATTGCGAGAGAACAGCAACGAAATTTCCCCTCCCTGGTCACTGATTGAAAAGCACACACATACTCATTGTCTCTCGCACAGCCAGAACAGCGTGATCCCTTTATGAATTGACATCTTGGTGCTGAAAGAGGGACACGCTGCTGAGCGCGCTGAATGCACGCAAGTACACAGCTCTGCTTACTTCTGGGCAGCCCCATTTGCAGACCGTCGTTTGACTGAGAGCTTGGCGGGGAGGGAGAAGGTGGCAGGAGAAAGATGGTCCTCAGGCAAAGCCAGAGGTAAGAGACACACTGGCAGCATGAACGTGGAGAAGGGCAAAGAAGATGCAGGCAAAGCAAAATCCAGACCCAAGCCACAACAGATTTTCTGTCCCAGCCTCCAAAACCAGGCAAGAATTTCCAGTGCAATGGGCAATCACCCAGCCCTCCCTCAGTCTCTCCCCATTCAACATTCTTCCGGAGACATTTTTGCCTTTCATCTGACCTGCACTGCATTTCTTGGTGTTTGGTTTTAGAGTGAGGTAATCCTCCATTTCCTGCCATTAAATGGAAAGCACAAGCACGGTGTTCAGCGGGACATCGCTTGACTGGAGCGGACAGATCCCAAATGCCACATGCCAGCAGGGACCCCATACCTCGCCCGTGACGTTTAATAACACACTCCGTGTGGGAGGTGCAGACGGGACGTCAGACGGGTCCCTGCTGCCACGCCGCAGCAGCAGCTCCTGACCAGAATCGAGTTATGAGAGGACAGAAGCACGGCACAAGGACCTAGCACCGCTCTGCCCCATCTCAACCCTTACAGCATCATGGCAAGTAAGCAAGTGCAGCGGGGTATGACACTGGGGGCATCAAAACATCATCAAAACGGGCTACCGAGACTTCAGGCTGAAGGCAGAGGTCCCCCTCACCCTTACTGACATCAACACATTTTCAGCCAGATACAAAGCCGTGGCGCTTTTAATAGTTACTGGTAATGACTACCTGTGCCGTTCATCCCCCCATAAATCAGAACCGATCAGGCTAACGACTGTCACCAGCAGACAACGCAGCTCATACTGGAAGTGTACATCTCTCTTCAGCCCAACAAACACTTCCGCCAGAAAAAGAAGCAATTCTCAAAGTTAATGCTAGCCTGGGAGAAGGCATCTGCCCCTGCACCTCCCTCCACAACCAGCCCAAGCTATCTCAGGGGCTGTCTGCACAGCAGTTTTTCCAGCTGCGCTCTGCAATGTAATTATAATCACTAACTCATTGTGTTGACACTTACCTTAGGAGAAGTACCCATACAAGGAGTTAGTTATGCTAGGGAGACTTACAGCAGGATCATAACTAGACTAGCAAATCCCCTGAGGAAAAGAACCCCCCCTGCCCCAGACTTTAACCACACTCGGGGCTAAGGAATTGCTGGCACCAGTCACGTTAACGGGGCTCCCACCAGCACTCATTCCTCCGAGAGAAGCAGGCATCCCGAGCTCCCCGCCGCCTCGGCTCAGCCGTTTCACACCAGTGCAAATCCCCATACAAGGGGAAGAGACAGCAGGGCCGGCGTCCCCGTCACCACTTGCAGGTAACTCGGCTGAGGTGCTGCACGAGGGCTCAGTTTTGGAAGGGGAGGACTCCCTGAAGCCAGCCAGGGTAACACACCAACGGCGTCACCTCAGCAGCGTGCCACCTGGCTGCTAAGCTAGCACCGATGCCATGGCCCGGAGAGGTGAGGCCAACGACAGCCCTGGGAAGCGGCTTGCCACATTCCCAAGCAGTGAGTACAAGAAGAGGAAAAAAAAAGAAAAAAAATGTTCTGCCAGCTACCTACCAATAAAAGCAATGGCCTCAGGAAAGAACTGCGAGAGGTTCTGGCTCCAGTGATCTGAGATGGGGATCTGCTTGTACTTGAACTCTCCGTCGTGCTCAAACATGTTTGGCAGGTTGGGAGTCACATTCAGGATGTATTTAATGCCATATTTGCCCAGGACATCCAAGTTGGTTGAATCTTTGGCACAGCCCAGGTACAGGTAAGGTAGGATCTGGACTGGAAAGGCAGGCTGATTGTTGGGGATGGGGCTCCCGTCCGACTCCGTGGCACTGCTAGGTTCCCTGTCAGATTCGCCATCTGAGCAGTCGGAGCTTATCCGCAGCCCTCCCAGGCCAAGGACAGACGCCGGGGGAGAGTTGTTGGGTGAGGAGCTGTCAAGGTTCGTCTCGCAGTGCTCCGAATATTCGGTCTGAAACTTGTTAAAGCCACCTGGGAAGGGGGAATGGAGAAAGGGAAGGAGAGAGGCAGAGAGAGAAAGATGTTTTACCCTTCAACATGGGAGATCCTTCTACCTGAACACACATGCATGTTATTTAGTAAGTCTTTGCCAGCAAAAAGCTAGTATACCTTCAACTACCCAAGAAACAGCCTGAGAAAGGCATTCCCCCTGCTCCCTCACCTTTCCCAGGCAATCTGTTATTGTTCAAACCAGTCCCAGGCAAAGAGAGTTTCTTACTAAGTTTGATAAATACAGACCAAGTCTCAATTGCATCAAAAGAAACAAACATCCAAAAATAAAATGAATGGCAAGAGACAATCTCGCCTCATTTAGCTTCTTGAGATACAGGGCTGGGGCAGTTCAGGCAAGAGCTATTATGCCACCTAGGCAGAAAAGCACAAAAGTATCCGAGTCTGAAAAGATAAAGCAAGAACAACAAGCAAATACCCAGCCCAGGCACTAAAACCCTATAAAATAATTCACATTCTAGCAGGGCAAAAGGCCATAAGTTTTGCCAGAGAGCCATTCTCACACCTAATTTATCACTACAATTGCACTTCATGACAAGGCGGCATCACAGGTTCGTTCTTCACCCAAACCAAAGCAGGCTTGAGGAGGGATGGGATCCCTCATGCCTGCCCCCAAGTCCTTTCCTCCAGCTCCTCAGCTCAACAGCTTGGGAAGGAAGGCAGAGAGAAGCAAAAACCCCACTGATCGGCCTCCTTCCCAGCAATATTAAACCAGCATTCAGCCATCGGTATCTGACACTGACAAATGGTTTAATTAGAAAGGCCTCCTGGAAACTTTGTTAGTGGGTTCGGTGGTTGTGGCAGGGTCACCGAGCAGGACAGACAGCTCCTGCCACATCCATTCATGAAAAAAGGCTCGTCCTCCTCCTCCTCCTCCCTCCTGCGCGGCCAGACAGCGCAGAGGAGCCATTTTGGAATTTTAATTGGAAACATTTCCCACCAAGGCTCCCGGAAAAAGGGAGAGAAAGGGGCTCAGCCCCCCCTGCCCATTAGGGAGAGCTCAGAGTAACTTCAAAGCTGCTCCTTCCCCTTTGGGACGAGGGCGATGGGGAGAGAAGCACGAAGTCAAATCGAAGGAACGGCAGAGCTCATCGGGAAGCCCGGAGCCAGGATGGGCTGGGGGCTTCACCCACCAACATAGGCAGGGAGTGGAGAGATGGGGGGACACGGGGAAGGGGATCGGCCCTTGTGCTTGGGGCCCACGTCTCCCCCTGCCGCACGTCGCTTTTGAGGGAGGCTGCTGCGGGCAGTGTGCTCCCGGAGGCCGGTCCCCAGACACCTGCCTATCTCCCTGCCACCCCAAGCCCGTACCAGGGGCTCCCCCGGCTCCCCTAAAGGGGTCTATCAAGAAGCAACAGCATTTTTAAAGGGCTGCAAGTGGCAACTTTCACCACCACCAACACCACCCCCCGCCAAAGCCGCCTTGGCTCTGCTGTTATTCCTGCCTCAACGCCGCCACCCAGCGACCGGACTGGGAGGACGGGAAGGGTCCCGGCAGCCCGGCTGCGGGCTCCGCTCAGCCCGCTGCGGGGGCCTGCTGGGATGTTTCGAAATGGCCCCCAAATACCCCAAGACCTCAGAGACCTCAGCAAAGGGCACATGCGGGGTCCCCAGGGTCACCCCGCTCCTGCATCGCCCTACCGGGGGGGCAGGCGGGCAGCCCCCTCCCAGCCAAGCCGCTGTTTCCAAGGCAAGGGAAGAGGGGAAAAAAAATGTGTTTTTTTTTTCTTTTGAGCGGGTGGGGGAATGGGGAAATAAAAGGGATGGAGGCCCCTTCTGGAGAGAGGAGGTGCGGGGCGCCTCGGGGGAGGCAGTGGCACAGCCGAGGTCGGCTGGGGACAGGGCAGGGGACACCCCGGCGGCTGGGGGGGTATAAGTGGGGGTCCCCCCGCCAAGCGCGGGGAAAAAAAATGTGTCCGAGGGACGGCGGGTGGCGGAGGGCGAGAAGGAAGCGGAGCGCTCCCAGCTTCCCACCATTTTGTGCGGGGGATTAAAGGGGGGTGGTGGGGGGGACAATCGCAGCCGGGCGACGCTGGAGCTGCGGGAGCAGGGCCGGCCGGAGAGGGGGCCTCACCTTTCAGGTAATAGGCTTTGCAGCCGTCGTCGCGCAGCTTCTGGAGCAGGAGCCCCAGCACGGAGGTGGCGGCACCGCCGTCCTGCCAGTCGGCGGTGGCCTCGTCGTAGAGCAGCACGGTGTCGGCCTTGCAGCGCTTGACGAAGCGCTCCTTGTCCTCGTGGTTGGGGATGATGGAGCGGATGGGCAGGTTGCCCTTCTTGAGGCGGCGCAGCATCAGCCCGGGGATGGCCAGGTTGATGGCCGTCTCGATGTGCGAGCTCTCGAAGAGCTCGTGGGGGCGGCAGTCGAGCAGCAGCAGCGAGCGGCCGCCGCCCGACTCCAGCTCCTCCTGCAGCCACTCCGCGCTCTTGCACGGCATCGCCGCAGCCATGGGCGCCCGCGGGGAGCTCCCCCAGACCTGCGTTTTCATGGGGCTCGGCGGCGGCAGCCGGCGCCCGGCCCCACCGGCCGCCCCC